>CM040458.1:25575051-25599393 GCA_022758105.1 Pangasianodon gigas | reverse complement strand
GAGATATCATCTTTATAATCTTCACTGCTGATCTTAGTTAGCTGGCTAAAATAAGCTAACTTGGCAGGATTTCTGGGAGGATTTTATGTCATCATCATAATCTTTATCATTTTCACTGCTAATGCTAGCTAGCTGGCTAAGATAAGCTAATGTGGTAGGATTTTTGAGAGGATATTAAAGTCATAGTCTTTATAATTTCTACTGTTAATGCTAGCTAGCTGGCAAAGTTAAGCTAACTTGACAGGATTTCTGGAGGAGTTTTAAACCATAGCCATAGTCTTTATAATTTCCACTGTTAATGCTAGCTAGCTGGTAAAAATTAGCTAAATTGACAGGATTTCTGAGAGGATTTTAAGTCATAGACATAATCTTTATAATCTTCACCGTTAATGCTAGGTAGCTAGTGAAAATAAGCTAACTTGACAGGATTTCTGAGAGGATGTTTATGTCATAGTCATGATCTTTACAATTGTCACTGTTAATGCTGGTAACTTCATGAATCTTACAGACAGACCCTGTGTATAGTTTTAAATGACAGTGCTATTACAGCATTGAGAGGACATTTAACAATGTTTGGTCCTGTGTTGGTCTTACATCTGGTCACTATTTCTGCCGTAAGAGAATGACATGCTTTATACTGTTTACTGGATCCTACAAAATAACGTCCTATAACTCAATAATGTTCATGTCCTGGGGACATCATTTTGTTAGCTGGGCTGAAGTCATGAGTAAAATTGTAGACAGAAAATGAGCATTTTAGAAGACTGGAGGGCTGTGAGTCAAACCCTGATCAGAGAAAGAGAAAAGACAGAGGGATATGGAATGTGATTTACCAAAAAAACAAGGAAAAACAACAGCATTTTTAATGAAAAGCCCAGCAGGAACCTTTACCGCTGACCCTTGTTTTTTTTTACACGTAGATATCTTACCGAAACAGGTAATGTGAAACATGTTACCATAACAAACATTTAACAAGTGGAAAAGCTGCTGCCATGGCAATGCACATCTCTCTGTGGTCATCGTTAGAGAAATACGATTAATCAGAGTGGCTGAGAACGCCACTTTCAATGGAGCACTAACTGAAGACGGAACGAATGACATAGAACGGAGGAAGGTAGAGAGAGAGAAAGAGAGAGATGAATCTTGAGCGAGAAGAACAGAGAAGCAACACCACAGGTAGAGAGATATCCAGAGACAGGGAAAAGCAGTTGATAATGAGAAAAGGTAGAGAAGGTGAAGAAAGGGAGGTAAACAGGAGAGAAGGATAGTAGATAGATACATAGAGCGATGGACAGAATGACAACTGAAAGAAGTAGGAAGATCATAGTGAAAAAGAGGGTACAACAGGAGATAGATAAAGAGAGAGATGGATATAGAGTCAGAGAGAGGAAGAGACAGGGAATGATAAATAAATAGATAGACAAAAAGAAAGAAGGCTAGAAACCTGGATAGAGAGATAGATATGGACAGAGAAAAAAGAGAAGAGGGGAGACAGTGAGGAGAAAAGAGGAAATGAGTAAAGTGGAACGGATGTATAGAGAAGAAAAGAGAAGGATATAGAAGTGGTAGAGAACTAGATACAGAAAGAAGAGATGGGCAGAAAAAAGTGGAGAATTTACTGGAGAATGAGTAAAGAAGAGTGAGGAATATAAAGATTCATACAGTGACAGAGGGTAAAGTAGAATAGATGATGAAAAGAGGAAGAAAGAGAACAGAGTACTAAGTAATACAGTAATATAGAGAAAGATGGATAGAGAGATGTTTTGAGAACTACATAAAAAGAAAGAGGGAAACAGTGAGAGGTGACTGAGAAAGAGAGGAGGAACCCTGAGGAAGGTAGAGAGCAGGAAACAGGGCTCCCCTAGTGTGTGTGTGTGTGTGTGTGTGTGTGTGTGTGGGAAAGAGAGAGAGAGAGAGAGAGAGAGAGAGAGAATTGCAAGACAGTGAATAAAAATAAAGGGTAGAAAAAGATGGGTAAAGGGGGTTAGAGTGGAGAGAATGAAGGGTAGATATTGATAATGATGAATAGAAAGTAGGGTGGAAGAGGAGGGGAGATCATAGGGAAAAAAGACAGAAAAATGAGAGATTGATAAACGAGAGATGGATATAGAGTTCGACAAAGTCAGAGTCTTTGGGGAAAGAGAAATAGACAAAAAGTGAGAGGAGTAGAAAACTGGACAGAACAAGTAGAATAAAGAGACAAAGATGGACTGAGAAAGAAAGAAGAGGGAGATAATTAGGTGAAAAGAGGACAAGACTTTATTGTTTCTACACATTAAAAGCTAGAGAACTCCAACCAAATCAAAGACATGAGAATGCTTTCATCCAGAGAGAGAGAGAGAGGGAGTGAGAGAGAGAGAGAGAGAGAGAGAGAGAGAGATTGCTGACATGCCAGTCCTTAGATATATATGAAACACCTCCTGTCTACCAGCACATCCACCCACACACCCACCCACACACACACACACACACACACATTAGCGGGAACCTCCCCACCCCCCTTCACTATCGTGGCAAGATCCCCCTCCAGCAACACCTTCAGAGAACAGCATCATGGGTAATACAGCACCGAAGTGGATGAACACTCCAGTGGAGGGAGCACTCGACACATTTGATCACATTCCCTCTCCCCGTTCTCTCGCTAGCTGCCCTGTACAACAAAAAGTAGACCGATGTGGAAACTCATTACAACAGACACTCCAAAATATTATACATTCAGAAAAGGAATAATACATAATATTTATATAGCACTTAACTTGTCTGGAACTTAAAGACGCTTGCAGTGAGTAACCTTGAGTTCATGCTAGCAAGCAACAAGTCATTTATGTCACATGTAGTACTAGCTTCATCTGCTGATTAGCAAAGCAGGCTAACTGTACTAGTTTCACTTACTCACCAGAGGCACCAATGAGCTCTGCTATTATCCTTCCCAGCTTTATTGTTCTTCATAATGTCTCTATATACATTTAATGAGAGGTTGTATATGTCAGGATAAGATGAAACTATGGCTATAAGCTTTTCTTCCATTTTTGTAAATGGAAGAACTAATTGCAGGTAGGAATTGAACTGAAGAACTGGAGAAACTTCGGACCACACGCTCCATAGGATTGGTCTGAGGAATGATTTGAGCCAATCGCTTGGATTTGTCGCGTTACTGCTTTGTAATCGACACTTCCGGTTTCACTGGTGTCACTGAAATCACATATTTCTGATTTATACATTTATAGTTAGCGAATTAGCTAGATCGCTGACAACCAACTTGCACAAGCTGGCAACCAGTGGAAATATAGGCATAGGTATACATAAGACTTGATTTAGCTCCTCTAAAATAATGTAGGAATGTCACCTAATTCTCGGCCATGACTGAAATGCTAAGTCATGTCAATTTTATGGTCTAATTGTAGTCACACCCATTTGGTAAGGAGAAACTGGAACTTTATAGTAAGAATCTGGCTTAGAAACCAAGATTTGTTACAGTAATATATGATATATTTATTAGACTATGTTACAGTTGGGTAGGCCTGCATGATTTCAGCTTGTACTCACACCCTGGAAAACCTCCGCCTCTGGATGGAGGGATAGCAGTCAGACCGTTAGAGATTGTGTGTAGATGGAGATGTAATTATAGACTATTAAGAAGAGGAGAAGAGATCTGTCACTCACCTCGTTTCATCGATGTAGACCGCTTCCAGCACTGAGGCGGCATATTCAATGTTCTTCCTGAGATCCACAACATTCACCTCACCCTTATCCAGCTGCTTCACTAGACATCTCAACCTGCAGGAGACAGAGATCAGATCCAGATCAGACTTATGTATGTAACCAGATCACAGCATATATTCAGATCAGATTCATATAACTAGATCAGAGCATATATCCAGATCAGATTTATATAACTAGATCAGAGGCATATACTCAGATCAGACTCACATAACTAGAACAGAATATATATATTTAAATGAGACTCATATATCCAGATCAGACTTGTAACCAGATCAGATACTTATATCCAGATCAAACCCATATAACCAGATCAGACTTGAATAAAGAGATCAATTGCATGTATCCAGATCAGACTCATAACCAGAACAGATGCATATATCCAGATCAGATACATATGTAGATTGAGATCAGACTCGATCAGACTCATATAACCACATCAGATGCATCCAGATCAGACTTATATATACAGTACAATCTCATATAACCAGATCAGATTCATATACAGTAAACTGATCAGATGCAGACTCCGTACACAACCAGATCAGACTCATACACAACCAGTTTAAAAATCTATACGTAATATCAGGATTAAATAGATCCAGTATATATAGATTATACACATCACACACACACTACTCACACTACCAAATCAGAAACACATCCTCTGAAAAGACCTGCATACAAAAGCAGTTCAGATTCACATACAACCTGATCAGACTCTCATGCAATGAGATTAGACTCACACAGAGACACAGATCAGATAAACCTGAAATGACTTCCATACCCTCCCAGATCAAGTGCCTATTAACTGATAAGATTCCCATGCAATCAGATCAGATTGTTGCATGACCAGATCAGACACATATGCAACCAAATCAGACCCGTATATCCATATCAGATTTCCTAGACAAATCTACAGACATACGGCCAGATCCGATGCAAACAAACAAGCAGATAAGACTCTCTTATTGTCAGACATACTTCCAAGTAGTAACCACACACACACACACGCACACAAATCAATGATAATATTATATTTATACACACCAAAATGACTTTTACACTACAGAAAGGTAACAAAAAGAGAACTATGCAAAATTTTTTCATACAAGGCAGAGAAGTCCAGCGACAGATCCAGTCTACACCACTCCATTCTTGTACCACAAATCCGCAAAAAGCCAATGTTTCAATCAATCCCACGCTTCAGAGATTAGCCTCGGCTTATTGTTCATGAGCTGTTGGGATTCGAGGTCTGTCTGTCAGAAACTCTAATCTAACAGAGGTATAAAAGACTCGGCCCACTCTGTGTCTGCAACTAGCCAAGCAGAGAGCAGCACTATTGAACTCATTAAACCGAGCAAAACGGATTTGAACATCTATCTCGTGCACATCTTAGTATTTCCTGTCATCATTTAAACACAACAGTGATGTGTTGGTGCACCAAACAGAGCTCCATGTGGCCACTCGCATCTGTGTTGGATACATGAAGTGTTTTTGCTTCATATCTGCCTTCGCTCATTGAGCAAATACACCATTCTGTGTCTGTGTGCGTGTGTGTGGGTGTCTGATTAGCATTCGCCTGTGTTAAACCCAGCAGTCCTTAATGCAACACTGTGAGTCCTCATGGAAGTTTAGCAGCAGCAGAAACAGTGTGGGATCTTGACACCTGGCTTACAGATACCACTTAACGCCTACTATCAGAATCTCTCTCTGGAGCAGATTTGAAAGTGCATATCTTTAAAAAAAAAAGAGAGAGAGAGAGAAAATACACACAGTAAGACATAATTTCTATTACAAAAAGAACTATGAAAAATGGATTTCCGGAAACAAAACGCTATTGAGTTATTGATGGACTTTCAGTACAATGTGTCTTTAATGTGATTCTCAAGCCTTTCAAAGCACAAAAGTTTTTTTTGTGCTTTCTCACAAGAGCAGCACTAGTGTTATACCCTGAGGTGCCATTATATTAGGTACACAGTCTAATAGTAGACTGTAGTCCATCTGTGGCTATGCACAAGGTATCAGCCCTCCTACACCTCATCCATCAATGGAAAGGGACCAACATGTGACCGCAGATATTATTTTATTGGTGCGTTGCTCTCAGTGTAGGCAGAGAATGTAGTGCTGCTTTGAGTGTATCAAGTACAGTAGTGTTACTGGAGCTTTTATGTCATTGTTGTGTTATAAACTGTCCACCAATCAAAATCTCCAGCCAACAGAAGACCTGTAGTCAGAAAGTGACACCAAAAAAGGACAAGAGGACAATTAACACAGATTGTCAGACCTGCCAACGTTTATGCATTTTGAGTAGGAGCTCTGCGTTTTAATGTCAGAATATGCTAGTATGAGTTATCACTCAAAATTTGGTAATAAATAAATAAAAACAATAGATGAGCCAATCATCGTAGGTGTTCTGAAGTCTCCAATGTGAACTGATCCCCTGGAAGCCCCGTCCCCTTCCTCCATCTTGCATTAGTAATGGTTTAGCCAGTGCTTTTTATTCTCAACTCAATTCCTCCTTGAAAGATGTGCTGACACGATACCTTTAAATTGCTAAATAAAATCTAGCAATTAGACAAGCATACAGCATATAACATCAGCTAACTATGTTTATTAGGAACGCACTGAAATTTCAGCCAACGACATTTTCAGTTTTCATCTGAAAGAGAAAAAAAAAGACTAAAAATTCGAACAACAACAACAACAAAAAATTAAATAGGCCTACAATGATGTGTCAGATCTAACATTTTTCAAATAAGTTTAATGGTAAAGATTATTAGATGAGTGATTTAAAATCTTTTGCTTTTTGGCAGATCTGAAGATGGAAAAATGGACATGGAAAAAAAAAGAGCTACAATCTTTAACTAGTCTACCATCAGTAATTTTCTACCTACAAAGTGCAACTACAAAGAGTAAGCTATTAAATAAAGCAGTGCTTCTTAGTGTTGGTCATTTTTGTTAGCAAATCACAGTTATCTTAGATAAGGATCAAAATAAGAGGACTCAAACATAGAGTCATGTGTGTTTGTTAAATGGCGGGGAGTTAGGCTTTGTGGTGGGGTTCGCAATCATCTTACGATTTTGTTCAAAAAGCACCTAAAGTGCTATTGTTTAGTGTAATTCCTCTAAGACTAGTTATGCAGAGCTCTGAGTTTTTAGTTTTAAAAAATATCACCGTGGAACACAGGAGAGGAGACATAGGCAGATCTCAGTGGTCTTGACTGGAGGTGCTTTTGTGAAGAAAAAAGAACAAAAAGAGAGAAAGGCAGGCAAGCTCCACTCCTCACTGTAACAACACTAAAAACAGGGTAAAGTGAATGAAAAAAAAACATGGACATGGCATTGTCTTGATAAATTCTGAAGAGGCTTGGACGTCACGGAGAACAAAAGAAGTGTGAAAGGACAGTCTTATTTTGATGTCGTTGTCGAGAGCCGCTCTGTGCTGTCAGTTTGAAAGAGCGTGTTTTTGTCGACATATTCCCAAACATCAGCTCCCAGAAGACAGACAGAGGCGACTGAATATGAAATGGCTCTTCAAAGTCAAGTGTGGCAATTTTGTCAAATTACAGCTCGACACAGTGAATCGAGGCCCTGCCGTTTTGATAATGCCACGTAATTGCAGAGTAGACAAAAGCTAGCGTCTGAGATTGGAAAAGGACTTTCACAGGGAAATTTGATGTCGGTTCTTTGTGCAAATCTGCTTGTAGTGTCCTACACATACTGACAAATTTATATCAAGCCTATAAAAAGATTGTAGTTCAAGGTAAGAAAGCATAAGGATGCAGAAAAGATAGGTGCAGCATCAGAAGCATGAAGAAGAGTTTAGTTAATTTTGTGTTAATTCTTTGTTCATTGCTTATATTAGAGTAGCTATAAACAGTCATTCCCTCACCAGCCTCTCTTTTTTTCTCTCTTTTGAAATCATTCAGACCAAAAAAAAAGCTACACTTCCTGACAAACTACAAATCTCAAAATCTTCTAAGATTTCCACATCTCAGAAAAGTTATAGTGCTAACACTGAAAACGTCTTTCAAAAATGCTAAATGTCTCCTTACAGAAATTACAGGGTTTTTTTTTTAATCTGTTAATTTAATGCGTCCAACATACAAGTTTCTTTGTAAGTTGTTACTATAGAGACGATAATGTATTTGAATCAGCACATTATTATAAACAAGCACATTAATATAAACTGCAGCCGGAACTAGTGTCATAACTAATGGAGTTGAGATCAGCTGTTGGTAAGAAGCCGGGCTATTGACTTCTGGACATTGAGAACTGAAAATGCAATTATGTAAGCTACCAAGAGATCCAGCAGCAGAATATGACAGACAGTATTAAAGTCTAGCAAAACTAAAAGTGACCACAGACCTAACCTGTTCATGAAACTAGAGTCGATGTGAAAATAACAAGATGAATAAAAATGAAAGAAAGTTTTAGTGGGTTAGTTCAAGGATGGACCCTACTTGAGCTTAGCTGGGAGTGTAGTGGGTATCAAAAGCACTCTCTTAGGAAGGGTTCTTCAAGGGTTCTTTGAATATTTAAGGTTTTTTTTTTTTAAATCTTCCTCAACAAGTTCTACGTGACACCTTTGATAGGGACACCAAATGTTGTAGGGTGCTAGATAGAGGGACAAACAAACCAAAAAAAAACTCCTCAGGGTTCTATAGTGCAGAGAAAAGCAACAAAAGAGAACCTGTAGTAGTACTTAATGTGGTGTACCATTTTGGCATACTCTGTTAGTGCAGTAGTGTGGTTTGGGATGTAGTCAAACAATTTAGCTTGGCTAACATTTTCATGTCACTGGGAATCTGTCTAAACCGTCTACTCAGAATTTAAACATTGCTCAGCCGTTTTGCTACACAAATATAGCTAGATGAAGCAGGTAAGCAGAGAAATGTTGAGTGAAAAATGGAAAAATGGGATACTGCCTGGCTTACTTCCATTTCTCTTCTCTTCTGTTCTCTGATGCTGAATCAACACAAAGGAGAGTTGACTAGCTCCAACAGTGAGTTCTGAAAAGCAAAATCTATGGGCTTATTCAATGATAGATTGAATTGGTGGCCAACACTCATCTTGGTGTTAACCTACACTACATGGCCAAAAGTATGTGGACACATGAGCATCACACCCATATGTGGTTCTTCACTAAACTGTTGCCACAAAGTTGAAAGCACACAATTGTCTAGAATGCCTTTTATCAGCTGTAGCTTTAAGATTTCCCTTCACTGGAACTAAGAGGCCCAAACCTGTTCCAGCATGACAATGTCCCTGTGCACAAAGCGAGCTACATGAAGGCATGATTTGAGAAGGTTAGAGTGGAAGAACTCGAGTGTCCTGCACAGAGCTCTGACCTCAACCCCACTGAACACCTTTGGGATGAACTGGGACACCGACTGCACCCCAGACCTCCTCACCTGACATCAGTGCCTGACCTCACTAATGGTGTTGTGTCTGAATGAACACAAATCCCCACAGCCACACTCCAAAATCTAGTGGAAAGCCGTCTCAGAAGAGTGGCGGTTATTATAACAGCAGAGGGGTGACCAGCTTTGGAATGGGATATTCAACAAACACATATGTGTGTGTCCACAAACTTTTGGCCATATAGTTGTATATTGAAAAAGAGACCTCTGATAAGCCCAGATGTGACCTTTTCATGCTCCTCTTTCAATGAGAATAAAGTCAGCGGTGTCCTTGGATCCCCCTATAAAGACAACAACTGGAACTTGAACCTGATCCCTAGCTATAGTGCCAACAGGCTGCTATGCCTAAACTTTCAGTGGACATTCCCAGTGGAGTGGACTTGGAGGACACCGCATGAGTGAGTCTGATAACAGAATTAATCTCTAAAGCGTCTACATCTATGACTGCTGCTTGCTATTTTTACTTACTTTGCTTACGTGTGTACAGTCTGCGTGTGTAGCCTGTATGTGTATGTGTTGCTGTAGTGATAGATGGGACATATCTGGTCAGGCTGAGTGACAAAAGAAAAGGTCAGCAACTCGATAAGGGTGATTTGGGAGCAAGCCTTTATGTGACGTTATGTTTTCTTCATTCTAACGGCCCCTCGAGCCCCTATGACAAGCTAATAGCCTCAGTGGAGTGGGTGTGGAGGCGGGGTTATTGGCCAAAAAAAGGTTTAGGGACAATGTGTGTGTCCGAATAGCACACTAGAACCAACACACACACACACACATAGCCAAATGCCACAGGGTGTATCACTATCACATTAACTCTCTGGGCAGGCTTTTCAAAGCATGATAAAGTAAAGTATTGGGAAGAGATTTAAAGTTTCATCATGGTTTACATTTTATCAAGCCATTCACACCATATCATGATTGTGAGCACTCTGTGTTTTTGGATGCAATCTAATTTTCCATTCATTGAACTTTTCCCTGAACAGCTGGGGAATAAACACAGTAACATGAGATACCATTACTGAAAAAATTGTTGCAATACTAAATTACTCCAAATTGTCTGATACTACGATTGTTCAGTACTGGTACTTATAAACCTGCTGGACTTGCTATAGGGCTTTTCTTTTCTGTTTTCATTAAGCAACATGTTGTGCATCATTACAAAAAGGCAGTGATTAGTAAGACATGAGAACAGCCATGAGATTCCATAATTCATAGATTTCCATATAAACGACAAGAGAATGCAGTTAGTAAGCTTTACTACATTTAAGATTCATCAATATAATCAAATCACTTTGTTGTCATATTTTAATGGCTATACGGGAAGAACTCCTGTTTTGTAGTGTAACATTGTAATTTTTACAACAAGGCTTAAGCAGCAGCCACATCAGATTTTCATCTCACTAATTTCTTTGCAAAAACATAGCAACATCTGGTGATTGTGGGCGGTCCTGTGTGGTTAAGAAAAGAGCAAAACAATACTGGATTTATAACGCATAGTGGTTCAGCGAGTACCATTGCCACCTCATAGCTCCAGGGTCCCAGGTTTGATCCTGATCTTGGGTTACTTTCTGTGTGGAGATTTACATGTTCTTCCTGTGTCCATGTGGGTTTCCTTCCAAAAAACATCCCAGTAGGTGGATTGGCTGTACTAAAATTGCTCCTGGGTGTGAATAAGGGTGTGAATGTGTGTCTTGATGGACTGGCATCCCACCAAAGATGTATTCCTGCCTCACGCTCGGTATTCCCGGGATAGACTCCAGATCCACCGCAACCCTGACCCAGATAAAGCACTTAATGAAAGAATGAATATTGGATATGAGTGCTAATTAATAATTAATTTTATAATTGTGTTGGCTCAGTCCTCCAAGGTGAAACCTAGATCAGTGTTTCTCAATCCTGGTCCTGGAATACCACCTCCCTATATATTTTAGTGAGTTCCTTGCTATCGATTCATCTAATTCAACTCATTAACTAAATCAAAAGCCTGAATTTGGTTGAACTGGGTGAGTTAGAGGAGGTAAAACACCAAAATGTGCAGAGCAGTGGTACTCCAGGACCAGGATTGAGAAAAATTGACCTACATAGATACCGATTTGGTCTTGAAAGCACCCTTTTTTTTTGTTTTCCCCTATTCAAGATGATTTGGCTTATATTCGCCTTCATTCTGACTGCTGCTTTCACTCTAATTTGCACACAGCCCGTGTAATTGTCTTCATGCTCACTAATGAGGTGGTTTTGTTTTTCATAAGCATAATGTAGATTAAAAGCTTAAGAATCTGTCTCTGGGTTGGCTATGGTGACTCAGCACACACAGCCTAAACACTGCACATATATGAGGTATTACAGAGCATTAGTACTCATTAATACAGCTCACTGTTTCCGTTTTGGAATAGTACTGCTTTCCAGCAGCATTGTTCACATTCAGTACAGTGAGAGAGCAACTTGTCCTTCAGGGTTCTCTATCTATTATTGCTATATGCATATAAGGTATTTATATGAGTTATATACAAAATAAGCATTATCATTGGAGTTGTGCATGTATGATAAAGCATACAGTTGAACGTCCTCTTCAGGAGCTCTTACAGACACTGACTGTAAACTCCCACCATAGAGAAAGAATCAGAAACGCAGGAGCTGTACTAAGAAGAAAGTGCAAAGAGCCCATTGGTAATCCTACATTGGGAATGCAATGCAGGAATTTCATGGAACGATTTCAGCCATAGTTAGGGAAAGAAGAACAATCACTGGGCAAAATATGGTCATTTGGGAGCCAAGAGTCGACTCTCTTTGGTGAGCTGAGCCAAATGATCTGACTCACTGAAAAGAGATGGAATTCACCTCACTAGTAATAACGTCAAAGTTTTAGACAACAGAAGAAGACACTCCATGGTGATAGCTCCTACTGTACAAACAAGATCATGTACATTTATTACTGTATTTAACTCGCAGCATGTCCAATTCAAGCACAAGTCACTAGACTCTCTCTTTCTCTCTCTCTTCCTCTCTCTCTCTCTCTCTTTCTCCACAGCTGCTGTGCTCCTTATCAGAGTTCATACAAAGGCCATCAGTGCATGTGTGTGTATGTGTATGTGTGTGTGTGTGTGTGTGTGTGTGTGTGTTGCATGCAGTTTCTCACAGCAGACAAGGACAGAGCAGCTCCTGACATCTGCAAATCCTCCAGATGATGTATTAACCACCGAGTGTGTGTGTGTAAGTGTGCCACTTCCCTTACACATACGACAGCCGTAAACAAAACACATGAGGCAATCTTTTCGAGCGCTGGCAGAGCTAAACAATACCGCATTCCTTTCCAGTCTGGCACCAAGAACCGGCTCTGCACTGCATTGTGGGATTGGACACAGCCCTTGACACATGGCAGGACTCCGGTGGAAACCAAAATAACGTTAAAATAGCTGTCTATAAAGGTCTGCTTGGAACGGGATATATGAGATATATATTTTACACACATACACACAGACACACACGCATTGCTTCATTTAGGACCTCACAGAAACAATAACAAGTGTGGAGCACAAGGCTGTCCGATTTTAGCCGCATCCGGACCCTTCCAGGCCACAGAGGAGTGATCAGCACTATCCTCACAGCGGGGTGCGTCCTTTGGGACCAGTCCTTATCCGCCCAGCTTTCCGTACTTCTTTTTCCAAATCCAGAATGGTTAAGGCTTTTCATAGCCTTCCGGACGAGCCACCTAACACTTGAGCAAGAGCAGCTGTTTTCCTGAGAAGGTTTTTCAACCCAGTCCACTAAATGACAAAATGTAACACACAGTATGGTCCAAATATCCAAATATATTTTGGTGTCTGAAAATTGCTTCTTGTGCACTTTTTCCTAATGATTCATAGCAAAAGATGGTTTCATATTTCCTGTCATGGTGTTGTTTACACTGTCATTGTAATAGGCTAGTGGAACTGTGGTGTTCTTTCAAGAGGAAATAACATGAAATGGCAAAACCATTGCAATGATGATTTAGTAGTGGTCCATCCCTCAAGGCTTATTGTCTAGATAACTTTCCATCAAAACCATTTATGAGACTGCATAGCATGTGATTTACCTTAAAATCTAAGTAGATATTAACAGACACCCTACATGATATGAAAATTGCAGGAGTGGAGAGAAGTATTGCCTTTATTTAAATTCCCTGTGAAATGGTTTGAGATTCATTACTTGATTCTGTATGCTGACGTATTTCCTTTTCCTGTATGTTGACGTATTTCCATATTTTCTAAGTCATAGTGATGGCACGTTGAAGTGCTGGACTGATTTACACAACAGCCAATAGCGTTCAAGATAGATAGCCCACAACCCCAGTGAATCTAAACAGAGCTCACAGTAGCTTAGCGAACTAGCTAAATATGGAGAACAGCGAAGAGTTTAACAAGAGCATTTTTTTTTCAATTTCTTCCCTGCTGCCTTCACCCACTCCAGTCAACTTTAACAAGGACGATATCCTAGAGGATGAGATGTTGTGTGATTTTGGATTTTTTTCTGCCCATACGTGTTTGCACCAAGGTCGGCCAGCAGCGGCACCAATGGTGACGGAGAGCCGAAGGATCGTCACTGGGAGACATCTGATGTGGCTGTGTAGTAGATTAAATAATATTACTTACTCTAAATGAAACAGAAATCATGTTCTCAATCATTCTGAGGTAGCAACATTTCAGCATTGAAGAGTCCCAAGCTGGTAAGACACTCTTCTGAAAAAGCTCCTGCTACATAATCACCAATTCAAACAAATTCCACCTTCTTTAAAATGAACAAACTGCAACTATTTATTCTTCAGCATAGGCCAAAAACAAACACGAAAACACAAATGGGCTTCTACCGTTAAGCAAGACCCGCCCTGTGGACATAACACATACATATATTAAGTTCTAGAGAGCATTTAATTGGACGAACACAAGACTACTACAGCTTGAGCCATTAAAAAATGTAATCATTTTACCGGAAGTAATGAACGAGAATATTTCCAAAACTATTTTTTGCTTTGGTATTTTTTTATAGATACAGTGTACTGTTATATTGTTGCCCACAACACTAAGGGACAAGAACAAAAAGCTCTGAAACACCATTTTTGATTTCAGGGGCACTTTAAGCATTCACACTAGCACAAAAGTTCACTTCTCCCATCATTTTAAATATATTAACTTGTCCTCATTAGCTTCTTCACTGCATGTGGTGTAGACTGCGTGTCTAAATAATCATAGACTTGCCTGTACAAATATTTCTATGAAGTCAAACAATATCTTTTCAGGTGTTTGTGATCATTTTGGCATGCAGTTTACATAATGATAAACTGGTCGAGATAAGCTTCCTATAACTGATAGCTACATTAGCCTCATAGCTCTAGAGATCAAAGCTTAGAAACCTAATAAAAATGTTCTCTCAGCTTACTGCACATTATTGACTAATAAATATCAACTGAGCAAAACATTGTTTAGGTTTTTTGGCAAATTATGAAATAAGTTAGTTCTTGATAGTGGACTTTTAGCAGAGGAGTCAGATGGTACTGTAGAATTTGGAGGGGTTTTGTAGCTTCTGGAAATTGCCTGATCAAACAGAATCATCACATCACTGTCTTGGTCACATGAGCTTGGAGAAGAAGCTTAACCTCGAGAACGTTCCCATGAGCCTGCTCTGCCATTTTCTACATAAAAGTCCTCCGAAGAGGCTCGCTTCCGTCACTCAAAGCCCCTGGGGACGCTGCGAGTGCTGCCAGGCCTTCACACGGCTCCACATTCCTAAAATTCACTGAGAGGAGTACACAGGAGCGTGTGATGTTTCCAGAGATGACTATCAGCTCCTTTTAGGCATGAAAAACAAGCATTGGGAAATGGGCACTTGTATGTGATTTCGTGCCTCATTTATTTCTTAATCAAACGGATGTGTTCTTCTTTGCCTCACATTTCTCCATGCAGACTTCTGTTGAAAGGTTGGAAAGTTGTGTGTGTTTTTTGTCTTTCAGATAAGAAAAGAAATACTTCACTGGGAATAGAATTCACTAGGAACTTAACAGTGAAGAAAATATTTCAATAGCCCCTTCTTTGTAACAATAGTTATATTGTTATTGCAATGTTCAATTTAATTCAGTCGAAGTGTGTAGCACTTTGACACAAAGCAGCTTTATAGAAATTTGGATGTAGATTTAAATCAGTAATGAGCAAGCCAGAGGCAACAGTGGCAAAGAAATACTCCCAGAGAAGACATGAGGAAGACTCAAAATGGAAACTATCCTCTTCTGGGTGACACCGAATAGCAGGAATATAAATCATTACAGTAGAGGTGTAGAAGAGTAAAGACAAACAGTACTAAGAGTGTTGAAAATATGTTCCATATGAGCAGATTGTGATTTAGGCTCCATCTAAACGTATACGGATATTTCATAAAATGTTGTTTTTACCCCTCCATTTTCCAAAAAATATTTCCATTCGCAGGAAAATGCAAAAACATTTTGAAAACGCTTACGAGCATGCCAGCGCTGTGAGAGTATGGCACTGTTATGTCAAATGCCTCAAGAATAACGTTAAGAGCATGTGTATGTGAAATGCAAAAGGCAGAAAAACACCAATATGGCCAAAAGCTTGTTCATTCATTCATTCATTCATTCATCTTCATTAACTGCTTGATCAGGGTAGTGCTTGGCCAAAAGTTCTAAAATGAAAAGTGACAAACACAAGGATTTATATGTGTGGACTAACATTGAAGTAGAAGTTGCACTAAACAAAGTGTTTGTCCAGGTCTGAAATCTCGCAGCTTGATTTGTAGTGGTTGATTCAGAAGGAGTACAGCATGTATCGTTCTGGCGCCTCCAAAAGAGGCTGAAATAAAACAAAGCTAAAATGAATTACAAACACGTTATCAGATAAGAAATTACAGACCACAAAGTAACAATCTGGTCAGCAGCCAGGATAAACAGAGTCCTAGCACATTCATAGCACACGCAAAACTGCAATAGACATGCGCAGGTTAATGGTATGATGTCAGCATTTTCAAAAAAATAGTATTTTTTTCCTGTCAACACTGAAACAGTGAAAAACGATGTTTTAAAATGTCTACACTTTGGAGGGTGGTTTCAAAAAGGCAGTGAACCCAAAACACCACTTTTGTGTATACAAGAGGGTAAAACACAGAGAAAAAAAGGATGTTTTCAAAAATATCTGTATACTGTACATGTGGAAGGGGCTTAAGAGTCCCAGTCTCATAGACAGTCTTTATGATTACAGCTGCAGTTCTTAGGTCTCTAACCGTATCCATGTGAAATTATCCATAAACTTGGACATAAACTGTTTATGGAATTGCATGTCTTTAGGGTTTCCATTTGGGATCAAAACCGAGACAGCAAACTATGCACCAATTTGTGGTCCTCAGTTCCTTTATAAATAAACAAAATGTTGGATACCGCCTTTTTTTATGATTGCTAAAGCTATTTTTGAAGTTCTTGTGAAGATCCTTCATCAGCAAAACAATAAAGAACACTTGAAATCTCCATGTTTCCATCAGAGTCCATCAGAGTCCTCCATGTTTTCAGTGCCCTGCAATGACGTCACCATCACGCAGCTTGACACGTTTATTATTTTTACGTGACATTCAAGGTTCCTTTAGTGCAGTGGGAATGTAGAACAGAAACATGTCTAGGAAATCTGTGGGTCTTTTCTCATCCACTACTGAAAATCAGTTATAATACATTTACCTAGAATTTATTTGCCTGAATCTTTTATTCAAAACATTTGGTGAATGACTCAGTATCCATTTCAAGCAACTGAGAATTAAGGGGATATTTTTTTTGGTCAATGGCCCTAACAGTGGCTCTCTGACACAACCTTCCATAACCTTCCAGAATCGAACATTAGTCATTACATAATGCGACACAGTGACAGTATTATATGTTCCATATGCTACCAGTTAACTCTATTCATGTTACGTCCAATAGTTGTCTCAAAATGTTTCATAATTAGAGGTAGCTCCTTCCAACAAGAGACTGACCATGATCATTTCCAGTCCTCTTGATGCTTGTCCAGCTTGTTCTCACTCTCAAGACATGTCATTCAGAGCACTAGAAACACACTACTACAGACCCAAACACTCACAGCTGTGCCAAACAGGAAAATATGGAGGCCTGAAGTGGCGAGAGAGAGCGCTATCCCTGCTGCTTTTATGTACTCAAAAGTTAGAGTTTGTATTTTGGGCACTTCTGTGTTCAGCTTCAAGGCGCCACCAGTTAAACAAAAAGCATGTCATTCTACAGCCCTTTGGCAGCCCCTAACTCTCAACCCTATACACACAGTCGGTTGGATTATTTCATATTGTAAACGCGTTTCTCCGCTGTGCACTCTCACGGCTTTACCCCGAGCCCTTAAATGCATGACTCGTGTCTCGATAATCCTGTTTTGGCAGACGAGCTCTTCTCTGGATGTCTGTCCTTGCTGGAATTTCTCATTCTGCTTATCATCAAGCCATCACACAGTGTCCCAGTCACACTCCTAAACCCACAGAGATGCTGTTCTCTTCAATCACTCTTCAGGTCTGGGCGTTTCAGAGCAGAACACATCATCTAAGGACAGGTATGCTGGCTGTTGTGCTTAAATTACAGCCTTAGCATCATAGTGTCATGAGTTTCTCACATTCCAGATCCCACAGCGATGATCATGTGCTTTTGTTTACGTTTTGCCATGTGCCTTTGTTTCGGTTTTGGTCCTGTCTCTGCCGCTATCATGTCATGGCTCTGTTACTGCTAGTGTGCACCTGTTTTGTGTTTGTGTGTCTATGTATACCCCACTGTTTCTTTCTCCATAAATATATGCCCACATTTTTATACATTTGCTTCAAACAGCATTGTGAAACTGCATTCTCATTTTCAATAAAAATTCCAGTTGTCTAAGATGGCTTCCCCTACAACACTGCAGTGTTCAGCTGGTTATATTCATGTTTATTCAGTAAGTCATAATAAAAAAAATAGATAAATTTTACGAATCCCTAAAAGGAAAATCATCTTCAGCACAGGCAAAAAGCAAAAAGAAAAAGATGAGTAAAAAAAGACAATGATCATTAATGAACTTGTTAATTAAAGAAAAATTATACCGCAGCATGGTTGAATTCTCAAACACGATTGGTTAGAAGGTGTGCTTTATTTTTGTATAACAGCATGGCTTGGACAGTAGTTCCAGCTGTAACATGAACAGTAAGTTTACATTAATATGCTCATTCTAATATGTTATTGTTTCTATAGTAACAGCTCATTCACAGGGACTTGTACAGCGCACACTCCATATAATCTAAGGCTAATAATAAACAGAATTTTAAAAATACGTTGCTGTTTAACAAAGTAAAACGTATAATCATTGATGTGGTGAAGTTTTTTTTGTTAGGAGACACTAACTAACTTGTCTCGTGGACGTTCCACAACATTAAAGCACTTTTTGTCCATTTATAGTTACAGTTCATGTTATGGAGCCTCTGCAGGACAAGTATCACTTATGTTATGGGAGCTAGAAAAAGTCATTACCTCACCAGCCTCTCTTTTTTCTCTTTAATAAGAAAAAATAAAATAAAATAAAAAATTGCAAAGCCCTCCATCCTGAAGATTTCCCCATGGCTGACAAATTTACAACTTTACATCTGACTGTTTCAAAGTGCTGACACTAGAGGCTCCTTCCATCCAAATAATGTTAAATAAACATCTCCTTACAGAAAACTTCACCAAGTCAACAACTTCAAACATTTTTAATCTGTTTTGTGGAGCGTCCACCAAATAAATCCCTGTGAAAGTTGTTACTATAGAAACAATAATGTATTAGAACGAATGCATTAATACAAACTTGTGATTTGAACAATTGTCAGAGATGCTGTTATTGAAAATTATTCAACACCTTCTACCAATCAGAATCGAAAATTCAGTGGTGCTGTGGTATGAAATACTCTAGTGACATGTTCACATGTTGCTTTTGTGTGTGTGAGTGTGTGTGTGTGTGTGTGTATGAAAGAGAAGTAGAGACAGAGAAAAAAGAAAAAGTTATCATGTGTCAGTGGTTCCTGCTTCCTAGTCCTTGCTGTGAGGAGCATGTGGTTAGTGTTGTGAAAGTGTTTGGGACATCACGCAGCTGTGCAGCAACTGAATGAATCAGCACAGCTTTTATCCCAACAGTAAACATTGCTCACACACACACACATGGCAGCTGTGCACCACCACACTGAACACACACAGCAAGCCTTTCCAAACCAATCAGAGCAGAGAAAAGACACACCACTTGTCAGTGGCGTGCCGTGTCAGCAAGCCTGTTTTTAAAGCTGTCAGATCCGATTCCACCATCTTTACCTCGGCGCCGTTTGCTAGCCTGCGTTCGCTTAATGAGACGCAATGAGACACGTAATGAGACACAAAATAAACATGTCACATTTCATTTACCATAGGGGACTGAGAGATGATTTCTGTATTTGTTATTCAAATGGGGTCCGGTTTCTTTTAAAGAAAGAATTTCTTATAAAGAAAACACGTACACTCATGGAAAGACAAACAGAAATACTAGAACACAGTTGGTATATCAAACAAGGATCAGATTCTGTGTCTCTAACACTTGTGTAGATACACATATGAACACTATACAACTACAATGGCAGTTTCTGAACAATCTGTATTCATGTATTATTGTTTAAACGTCAAGAAATGGGTTAAATCATGTAAAATGAGAAAATCTAAGTAAGAAATAGATTTATAAGAAATTTATTTTATTGGAAAAAATCTAGGAAGAAACTAGATTAAAAGCTTGATCTAAAGCACTCATATAGAGTCCCATTAGATTCTGAGAATGGACAATGAAGATGTCTTTAAATATAGGAATTTGATGGAACACGTGTTTATTTTTTTCGTTATTTAATTGTATTTAATATGTGTGGCACATTTACACACACATTAACAATGCTATATACAATAATTGAAAATAATAATGTGAAAATAACAATAGTGCTGTGTCTAGAGAAAGCTTACTCGCAGGTCAGGTCTGTGATGCTTAAATTATATTTTTTCTCCATTTTACTTCTAATTGTAGTGACATGAAGGTATAATGTTAGCCTTCACACCAAATAAATAAAATTTCCAGCCCTTCCATAACCTTGTCCATAAAATTCACCAATCACTTGGTCCACCAGCTAAAAACTGCATTTTTAAAAAAAAGATGCAACACTTGTCAGTAGAACGTGGTAGAATGAGACAGTAGGATGATACAGCTGCTGTTCTCATACACACTTGGACCTTTTCCACTTAAAAAAAAAAAAACCTACAAAAAAGCAATCTGAGGTCAGATACTAAGTCCTTGACATTTATCTCAGTAGTAGGTTTGGGAGCAGAGATAGTCTTTCTATGCTTCTGTTTCTGATAAGTGCACCAAAGCTCTGAAAAATCAATAAGCCTACATTCGCAATCACTTATTTCGTACGTTAATTAAAAGGTATCAATCAATGAAATACAAATGCCTTTTTTTGTTCTTGTATATTATGTTGTTTTGACATTATAAATAATTGATTTTACAGAAACTGCTGGACTCAGATTCAGTTCAGTATTTAGTATAATATATATATCTATATACAGTAGAGATTCTATATGCAGAGTCCTGGGATGAGGACAGGACATGGTTTATGATCACAGGAGCAGTTCTTAGGTACAAATCTACAGTATCCAGGTGAGATTATCCACAGAAACAAGGTTGAGACGTGGACATGAACTGTTTTTGGGGAGTGTAAATATTTAGGGTGTCCATGTGGGATTATTCACAGCAACAGAAAGTGAGTCACAGAATAAGAGTGCAGAAAGCTCTAAGCAGAAGTAAGGCATCAAGTGTACAAAATATGTACATAGATGTCTGATGGTCAAAAGGTGTAGCTGATTGAGATTAATTACAGCAAAAGGATTTAAGACACTAGAGTCCAAGAAAGAACAATTTGCCCTGTTATCTGGGTGAGATGGGAGGCCATGTTCACCTGTCTCCTGTCAAACAGAATAAGGCAATTGCCAGAGTGCCAAAAAAAAGGAAAATGAGAAAAGAAAAACCCAAATAGGCTTATATAGCTATTAATTTTTAAAAAATGCTAAGAGGCCATCCCAAAAACACTATATACACACATGTACAAAAACGTATATACACACGTGTAAACATGTTCTCGGAGGGAAAAAAGTGTTTCTCAATGGTTCTTTGGATAGTCCTAAAGCGGTTCTACTTGTCTATAACAGGAAAGTACTGTTGTAGGGTTCTACATACTGTAAGACCTTTCAGAGGTCCTCCAGAGGGTCCAGATGAAGAACGCTTAAAGGTCTTAGATTTTATAGTGGAGTAACAAGACATAAGGAGAAAGGAGTCCGAGAAAGCCGAAAGTAAACAAGAACTGTTCATAATAAATCACAAAATCAGTATGCAAAACGAGTTTCATTTCCCAACCAATACACTGCAAATAATGATAATATCTTAGCAAGTGAGAATATCTTGAATAAAGGAAAAATGATCTAATATTTCTCATTATGAGATTAATTTATAACAAATATAAGACCAGTAAGCCTATGTGTAGACATGTTTCCTAATTCCGAGCTTGATTGTCTTATTCTATTGGCAGGTGAAAATTTTCTTTCGAGAAATAAACACTTGTAATAATCAAAATTATCTGCCAATAGAATAAGAATTTCAAGCTTCAGTAAAAATATCTAGAAATAGGCTTAATAATCTTATATTTGTTTAAAAATATCTAATAAAGATAAATATTAGTTAAATATGCTTATATGCAAGATATATTTAGTTTTTTGCTGCATAAACAAACATACAACAATGTATGCAACACACACTTGGATTTTAATCACATATGACATGCACGGTTTAAAACTTCTATAGCAGTGCTGCTCTTAATTTCGTCCACAGGGCAGATCTTCTTTCTTGAAGAAACCACGCAAAACTGAATGCCTGTTGTGGATCTGCAACCTTTCAGAAGGAAAATCTTCTACAGGCGAACCTCTCGAGACAGGCAAAAGCACAATCACAAACTGTTTCTCAACAATCAGGCTTATTGCAGGGATTGGGTTTCTGTAACAAGAGTAGTGAGAGCTGTGGATAAAAACACTGTGCTGTTTTCTTTGTTCAAAAGAAGCCAAAATCCGACCGAGACAGTGCGATCGCCAGGACGATGATTTATGAGCGGCCTCTCTGTGGCGAGGTGTGCGCGAGAGGCTATTCTCTGTGGGAAAGATAGCACTAGGTTATGTCAGTGTCCGATTTTTTTTCCGGCAAGACCTAAACTTGGCCGGCCTTCGATGGCTGAGAGTAGCATGAGTGAAATGAAGGGCCACGGGATTTTCCCTCTGACAGCTGTGTTGACTTGATCTGCTGAATATGGTGGTCATGCTGGACTTTCTCAGGGATTGAAATGGCAGCTATAAAGGAAAATACACCACAGTTGGGATTAAACATGTCACTTGATAAATTAACACCTAGATGGCCTGTCTTTTCTACAGTTACAGAAGAAGTAACAATTTGAAAACGATATTTTACATTCTTCAAAACTGGAGTGAAACGGGAACATTTTGAATACATAAGGAATAAAACCTGACCAAGCATGCTGTTACCTCCCTTAAGATTATCTTCCAATAACAGCATGTCATGAAGCATTTTATTCCTCTTACACTACAGCAATTTGCCAAGTCTAACAATTTATTATTAATTAAAGAATAATGTCGTACTTTTTATCCATTTGTAGCTACATTTAATGTTGTGGGACGTCCATGAAACAAGTTCGTTCTTGTTATCACTTACATTATAACCACTATAAACAGTCATTCCATCACCGGCCTCTCTTTATTTCTCTTTCTTGAAGTTAATAATACAAAAAAATGCACCTTGCCACCATACCAAAAAAACAACAAAATGCAAATCCTTCTTTCCTGAAGATTTTCCCATGACAGAAAACTTAACAGTTTAACACAAAACTTCTCTGCATTAGCAATGGAGACTCCTTCCATAAATGCTAAATAACCAACTCCTTACAGAAAACTTCACCAATTCAACAATTACACATTTTTTAATCCATGCATGTGCCACATCAACAAGTCCTTGTGTACATTGTTTCTGTAGAAACAATAACGTCCTAGAACAGGCTGTGATTTGTCTTGCAGCCAGAACTACCATCAGAGCTGCTGTTAGACTATAGACTGTTTAGTCTGTTAATCTTCTCTGGCAACTATATTAACAGATGTATTCAGAACAGGTGAGGCTTCAGAAGCACATCTGGCTCATTTTCAAGCCTGCAGCATGCCCTGAATATGCGCTTTCAGATAATTACAGCAAAAGCAAGACCTTCTGATTTAAAATTTGTGCATGATGTTGGTTTTGTCTTCTGGGCCATATGGAAGTGTCGTGACGTGTGAAGACCTCTCCTAAAGCTGTGTGCAGCTGTTTTTTGTTACCAATGTGCTTCATGCGTGTGAGTCTCATAACTGGAATCTGCAACTACTACAATCTGTATCCATGACCACATCAGCAATTCCTACAGGAAAAATAGTTTCTTTCAGCTAAAGCTCATCAACATCATCTTGTCCCATGCTCCAAATTAAAGAACCTCATAGCAGGCTATGAAAATGTAATTTCAAAGACGTCCTCTGTGGCTTTCATAACCAGAGTGATCAAGATCTCAGTTCAGAAAAATGTGCAATGGAGCGTTGTTTTCCCTCGACATCATGGTTTTGATGTTTTCACAGAAACGGCCGTAACCCCAATATGGTTTTAGCTCTGTTGATCCAAGTACAGTAGACAGTTGAACTTCAGGTAAATTGTAGCCTTGAGCAAATGTAAAATGCCCCGTGTTTAAGATTACAAACAGCAATTGTATCAATGTAGCTTTAGGTTTTGTCTTAAGGGGATCCCAAGTGGCCCACTATAGCATTCAGCACTCACTTCCAAACTGTCCTAAAATGTGGTAAGCGCACTGTTAACATGGTTATTCAATTTGAACATTGGGAAAACAGTTACAAAAGCACATCATAAGTACAAAATGCTGCAAAACATTTTGACAACGCCACATTTTTTATTGATCTATTACAGAAATATGAATATTTGACAGACATTAATTTACTTAAATATGGTTACACTGAGGGATATATATATATATATATATATATATATATATATATATATATATATATATATATATATAT
>CM040458.1:25555827-25574951 GCA_022758105.1 Pangasianodon gigas | reverse complement strand
AAAAGGAAATGCAATTTCAGTAATGAAGATGATGTGTCAATCAATGAAGTTCTTGTCAGTATAAGTAAATGACTCATGTCAGTACAAGTAAACGGTGTGAAGGACATTAACATGGCTAATATCCCATTTAATGACTAATTGCTTTTAATAAAAAGCTAAGGTTGGCTGTGTACAGAATAAGCATGTAAAAGTGTGGAATGAAACTCTACTCCACTTTTCTTGTGGTCGACTACAAAATCTATAACGTGGAAAGTTGGCAATGTCACAAAAGTGCTGCCTGGAATTTATCTGTTAGATACAAGGAAAACTGAGGAATGTATTCCTCACATCTATAAGCCAAAAAAATCCCAATTTACAAACAGTATTAAAAGACATAGTTTTCCTAAGTAGTTCATTCACCACGGTCCACCAACAATGATCTCGTATTATTGTATTTTTTCGTAAATTAAAATTATCTGACCATCACTAACTGCCAAACATTTAGTAACCGAATATGCAGTCACACTTCCCACTTCTCCACCCTTTTTGTGCAATTCTCCCTCAGATTAATATGTATGACGCAAAGAAAGCAAACTTAAATTACATCTTTACGCCAGTTTAGTAAAGAACACAAGGTTTTCCACACAGAATATGGTCTAACTCAACCTAAAAACAGATGCAAACAGCTTAGTACATCTGGCCCTCAGTGTCAAGAAAACATGGATGTAGTATTATTTATGATGGCTAATCATGGTGAAAACATTGACAAGTATTTGATGTCTGCCCACCTATAGTGCCTGTGCTGTGACTTAAATTCTACACAGCTCTACTCTCACTCTCAACTAGTCAATACTCTCAACAACCCCTTCATGGCTCGAGACCTTGATGTGGTGAAGGGGCTTGTGTACTTCGGTGAACCTATGTCACTGGGAACTTAGTGCTCCCAGTAGGGCCACCCTTGGGGAACAGATCTGACAGGAGAGGTCAGACAAAGAGCGATCCTAATGACTATCATGTAAGGTACAAAGATGACTATGTGTAATCTGCCCAGATTAGGGTTACTGGGACCCACCAGGCCTGGGGGTGGTGTCCACAAGCATGCGTCTGGTGACCAGGCCACCCACATAACCCTGTTAGGCTCAGCCCAAAATAATGACATAGAGCCATCTTGCAAGATGAAGGGTGGGGGTCAGGTGCACTGCCAGTCAACTGCAGACATGTGATGGACAGTTTCAGATGGAAACTGGCTTTAGGAACATGGAATGCCACTTTACTGGCAGGGAAATAGCCTGAATTAGTGTGTGAGATTGAAAAGGTGTGGACTAGATATAGTTGGCCTTAAGGGCTCCTCCAAATCAAGAGTAGTCAGTTGAGGTGGTTTGGGCACCTTACAAGGATATCACCTGGTTGGCTACCGGTAGAAGTGTATCCAGGAATATCCCACTGGATGGAGACACCAGGGCAGACCCAGAACCTGCTGGAGAAATTATCTCACAGTTGGCTTGGGAACATCTAGGAATCCTCCAGGAGGAGATGAAATCTGTGGCTGGGGATAGAGAAGCCTGGACTGACCTTCTCAGCTGCCACTGCAAACCCCTCCAGAATAAGTTGAAGAAGAATGAACAAATGAATGAATACCCTGAAAGTTTAGGAAATACTTTCCACCCAGTGTTGCCAACCAACTTGCATTCTGCTGGTGCTACACAGTGGCTTCCAGAACTTTAGATAATAAAGTGATGAAACAGCACTACCATCCTGGAATTGTTACTAAATTGGAATCAGTCATTCTGATGAAGCTAACTCTTAAACTCATCTCAATGATAGGTTAATGGGAATAACAAATGTTCCTGCAAACATTTAAACTTGAACGGAGTACACCATGGATGTCAAATGAAATTTATATCCATTTGAATGTGGAAAGTCAGTGAAAATCCACTCAATAAGGATGTTTGGGGGAGATTATGCTGAGACTAACATAGATTAAAACTAGTTTAAAAGCAAACTGTCTGGAAACTTCAATAACATACTGAGCCAATGTTAGCTACCTGTCACACTCTGGCAAAACTGAAAGATTTCTCATTGTTACGGTAATATTTTGATGAATAAATCTGTGCATGTTAATTGAGACTTTCAACAGATTGCTGAGTTTGTTGTCAATATATAAACAGTTCATTTGGAATCTGCAGTCAGAATGAGGCCAATCAGATTTATGAAAATCTTTGCACGTAAACACTGACATTTAAAGGTTTTAAGGTCCTCCATAAAGCTGTTCCTTACATCTACGTAAAGATCCATGAGGTCAAACCCAGAGCATCGTGAGAGAGTGAGGCTTGTGAGAGTAAAAGTTGATTCATGACTCACTCAGTTCATCTGAGCTTCATAGTAACCCGTGGGCCACTTATCAAAGTCAAGGCCCAAGATAAATTGCAGATGTCATCATGCACCACCCAATGGGATTTTAAGTGCAGCCTGGGGTGGGATGTCATTATTTATAAACAAACCATGAAGGAGAGAGCTTTATTTCCTTTTAAGAGTCCAGAGCTCTGTGTAAAAGTAACTGGTGTGTATCCCAAACACTGATGAGTAAGAGCTCGACTTTTTAACAAATTAAGAAAAATAAAAGAAAAGGAATCCAGAGGGTTTATGACTCACACACACCGCACACCATCACACAGTCGCACTTTGCACAGTAATACTGACCAGATGGAACTCGTTTTCACTTCATTTTTCATTCTGTTAACTCTCAGCAGACACATTGAGAGCAAGGCCGTTGTTTTTAATGATGCCCAAGTTAGCAATGTAAAACACAGATTTAAAACAAAAAGAAAACATAAAAAGTGAATAATTTCAAATAAAACACAATCAAGTTCAAAATCAAGTTCAAAATTGCCAGCTCAGTCAGCTTGTGATTACAAATGAAGGAGGTAGGGCATCTATTTTTGTCAGTCCAAATGAGGAGGTCTGGCCTCTGTTTCTGTCAGTCCTAGTGAAGGAGGTGTGGCCTTTATGGTTATCAATCTCAGTGAAGGAGATGTGGCCTCTATGTTTGCCAGTCCATATGAAAGTGAAAGTACCCATCAGTCTCAAACAAGGAGGCATGGTCTCTGTGCTAATTAGTCCCAATGAGGTAGGTGTGGCCTCTGTACCTGTCGGTCTCAGTGAAGATGGCATGGCCTCTGTACCTGTCAGTCCCAGTGAAAGAGGCGTGGCCTCTCTACCTGTCAGTACCAGTGAAAGAAGTCTTGCCTCTGTACCTGTCAGTCCCAGTGAAAGAGGTGTGGCCTCTCTACCTGTCAGTCCCAGTGAAAGAGGTGTGGCCTCTCTACCTGTCAATCCCAGTGAAAGAGACAAGGCCTCTGTACCTGTCAGTCCTAGTGAGAGAGGCGTGGCCTCTGTACCTTTCAGTCCCAGTGAAGATGGCATGGCCTCTCTACCTGTCAGTACCAGTGAAAGAGGTGTGGCCTCTGTACCTGTCAATCCCAGTGAAAGAGACATGGTCTCTGTGCTAATTAGTCCCAATGAGGTAGGTGTGGCCTCTGTACCTGTCAGTCCTAGTGAAAGAAACGTTGCCTCTGTACCTGTCAGTCCCAGTGAAAGAGGTGTGGCCTCTCTACCTGTCAGTACCAGTGAAAGAGACATGGCCTCTCTACCTGTCAGTCCCAGTGAGAGAGGCGTGGCCTCTGTACCTTTCAGTCCCAGTGAAGATGGCGTGGCCTCTGTACCTGTCAGTCCCAGTGAAAGAGGTGTGGCCTCTCTACCTGTTAGTCCTAGTGAAAGAGGTGTGGCTTCTGTACCTGTCAGTACCAGTGAAAGAGACAAGGCCTCTGTACCTTTCAGTCCCAGTGAAAGAGGCGTGGCCTCTCTACCTGTCAGTCCCAGTGAAAGAGGCATGGCCTATGTACCTGTCAGTCCCAGTGAAAGAGGCGTGGCCTCTCTACCTGTCAGTCCTAGTGAAAGAGGTGTGGCCTCTGTACCTGTTAGTCTCAGTGAAAGAGGCGTGGCCTCTGTACCTGTTAGTCCCAGTGAAAGAGGTGTGGCCTATGTACCTGTCAGTCCCAGTGAAAGAGGCGTTGCCTCTCTACCTGTCAATCCCAGTGAAAGAGACATGGCCTCTGTACCTGTCAGTCCCAGTGAAAGCAGGGTGGCCTCTGTACCTGTCAGTCCCAGTGAAAGAGGCGTGGCCTCTGTACCTGTTAGTCCCAGTGAAAGAGGCGTGTCCTCTGTACCTGTCAGTCCCAGTGAAAGAGGCATGGTGTCTGACTCCTCAAAGCTTTAACTTTAAATAAAATCAAACTGCACAATAATAAATCGCATCATATTGAATAGTATTACAATGAAGCAGTTCTAAATGTTTTAACTACTGCTTTAAATGTATCTCTTCATGCACTGGAATATTGAGCTGGAATATTGATTTGGAATATTGATCATAGACCATATTAATAAAGAGTGAAAGACAGCCAGCAGATAGTGAAACATCTTAAGGAATGCACG
This sequence comes from Pangasianodon gigas, assembly GCA_022758105.1. Classification (NCBI taxonomy): domain Eukaryota; kingdom Metazoa; phylum Chordata; class Actinopteri; order Siluriformes; family Pangasiidae; genus Pangasianodon; species Pangasianodon gigas. The sequence continues at coordinate 25,570,481 of CM040458.1, read as the reverse complement.
GTGAAGTACCTGCTGCACAGCTGCTCCTCTTTACCACACTTTTCCATTTTACATGCGAAGAAGCCATTAGTGGCCTTTTCGAAATAATGAGGCTCTGAAAATGAACCGGAACCATGTAACCTGCCTCTAATGACCGTATAACCACAACACACTGGGTTGTTTAGTGAACGCCACTCTGATCTGACTCACAAACTTTAAAGTGCCGCTAAAGTGTGTGTGTATGTCATACTAAAATACAGACACTTTAAAATAGATAAGTCAAATGCATGTTTTCCTTCTTCGTTAGACATGCTCACACAGAAAATCCTTTTTTTTTTTTGTAATGCTCCAAGAACACGGGTCAAAAAAAAAAAAATCAAGAAAGACAACTTCATAGAAAGTTTGCGTTACTTGTTACACATACTCACACAAAATAAAAACCATCAGTCCTCCTCCAAGAAAAGCATGAGAGCAAGTTGAACTACTTTAAATTCCCATCTCACACACAAACAAGCCACACACACACTCGTCCACCTGTAATGTCCCAGCTCAAGCAGTTGGGTCCCATTTCTCATCCCTGCTTACCTGAAGATGGGTCTGTGCAGAAGCTGCCTCTTAATGGTCACATATTGGTCCATTGACGAGTGTGTGAGTGTGTGTTTTCAAAAGTGAGCTCGCTGCTCTGGCTGTCTGACTCTCAGCTCACATTGCAGTGTGTGCTCGCTCTGGCCCAGCCTCTCGCTCCGTCTGACAGAGAGGCCATATCACAGAGAGCGTTCCTCAACACAGAGAGGGGGGCTATTACGCTCACTTACACACACACTGCTACACACACTGCTACACACACTGCTACACACAAACACACACAGAGGGTTTGGACAGAGCTGGCTTCCAGCTGCGGCTTGGTGTAAAGTGTGAACTCTTCCTCTGGTTGTGGGAAAATTTAGTGCTGCTCTCATTCTGCCTTGTCCTCGTGGCTGAGGGTTTGGTTTAATTTTAGTTCCTAAACAATGACACGAGTTACTATTAGTCCTTAACCTAAGATCCTAAGTTTGTTTGAGTCCTTAATTTAAGAGTTTCTCTGGGATGTGGGGAATTTAATGCTCATAGATTGTGCTTATTCCTGATGGTTTTAGGGCTTAAACTGAGTTTTTGGGTTAGTTTTATTCTAAACTGAGAGCAAAACTTATATTTAGTGTTTAAACTGAGAGTTTAGGTTGTTTTTAGCGTTTAAACAGAGTCTATGTGGTTAAACTAAGAGATTGGGCTGTTTGTAGCATTTAAACTAATGCTTTGGGTTGATTTTAGTTTTTAAACTAAGGGATTAGACTGTTTTTAGCATTTAAACTGAAGTTAAGTTTGCTTTTAGTGTTTAAATTTAGGGTTTGGGTTATATTTAGTGTTTAAACTTAGATTGTTTTATGCATTTAAACTGACTCTGTTTTTAGTGTTTAAACCAAGGGTTTAGGTTGTTTTTAGTGTTTAAATTGAGAGTTTAGGTAGTTTAAATGTTTAAACCGAGGGTTTCTGTTGTTTTAGTGTTCAAACTGAACATTTTGGTTGTTTTTTAGTGTTTAAACATATGGTTTATTTTAGTTTTAGCATTGAAACTGATGGGTTTAAGTTGTTTTTAGTGTTTAAACTGATGGTTTAGGTTGTTTTTTGAGTTTAAACTGAGGGTTTGGGTTGTTTTAGTGTTTAAACTGAAGTTTTGGGTTGCTCTTAATCTTTAAACTGAGAGTTTGGGTAGTCTTTTTGAATTTAAACTCAGTGTTTTTGTTGTTTTTAGCTTTAAAACTGAGGGTTTATGATGTTTTAGTGTTTAAACTGAAGATTTGGGTTGTTTTTAATGTTTAAACTGAAGGTTTATGTTAGTTTTTGTGTTGAAACTGAGGGCTTGCGTTATATTTAGTGTTTATCCTGAGAGTTTAAGTAGTTTTTAGAGTTTAAACTGAAGGTTTAGGTTATTTCTGGGTTTTAACTGAGAGTTTGTGTTGCTTGTAGCATTTAAACTGATGGTTTAAGTTGTTTTTAGTGTTTAAGGCTTAGTTTAGTTTTAGTGTTGATGGCTTGGATTATATTTAGAGTTTAATCTGATGCTTTAGTATTTAAACTGAGGGTTTGGGATGTTTTTAACATTTATACTAAGAGTTTAGGTTGTTGTTTTTTTGCATTTAAACTTGAGTTTGATTTTAGCATTTAAACTGAGCGTTCAGGCTGTTTTAGGGTTTGGGTTATATTTAGTGTTTATATTTAGTGTTCAAACTGATACTTTAGGTTGGTTTTTATGTTTAAAATGAGATTTTAGATTTTTGTTTTTAGTGTTTAAACCGAGGATTTGTCTTGTCTTTGGCGTTCAAATAAAGGGATTGAGATGTTTTTAGTGTGTAAACTTAGGGTTGAGTTTGTTTTAAGGTTTAAACTGGGGGTTTAGGTAGTTTTATAGTGTTTAAACTGGGGGTTTAGGTTTATGTATCAAATAAGGTTTGGGTTATTTTAAGTTCTTAAACTAAGTGTTTGGGTTAAGTTTATTTTGGTGTATGTTTAACATAAATTCATATTACTTGTTAAACCAAGGTCTTGAATTAGTTTTATTTTGTGTTTGTTTTAGTAATTCCACTCAGGATTTGGGATATGTTTAACGTTTATCTTAACAGTTTAGTTTAGGCTTTAGTCCGTAAAAGAGATCGTGAAAAGTTTAGGGTTGCTTTATTCTTTAATCTGAGAATCTTGATTTTATTGTCTATTTTAGTCTTTAAATCAAAGGTTTGGAAAAGTTTTATTATGTATATTGAGGTTTAGGATTTGTTTTAATCCTTAAACTGAGAGTTTATTGGTTTCAGTATTTAAGATAAGGGTTTGAGTTGGTCTTAGGCTTTAAAATAAAGGTTGGGATAGGTTTTAGTCTTTAACGCTTTAGAGCTTAGGTTAGTTTTTATGTTTCAACTGAGGAATTTCATTAGTTTATGTATAAACTGATTGTTTAGGTTAGTTTTATGTATAAACTGACTGTTTGGCTTAGCTTTTGTGTTTAGACTGATCCCTTGGTCTTGCAGTTCTGTATTTCAGAAACACACAGAAAATAAAGCTAGACACCCTGCCCACATGAACAGCCTAATTTTGTCTCTTTTTGTTGAGTGAGGTTGATATGTGTACACAAATTAGTGAAGATAGAAGAAGCTGGATGATGTGTGTGTCAGCCAAACAGCCGATGTGTGTCAGCCAAACAGCCATTATTTCACAATCTGGCTTTGATTTGAAGTTTGGACAAAGTTACGCGAGGCGAGGCGGCTTCTTGAATTTGGCAGAAGGAGGGAATTAGCATGACAAAGCTCACTTCTTCGTGTCTTAATCAACAGAAGATTTTGTCTGTAGAAGAGACAGATGTTCATAGTTCAGCTGTAATCACCAGCCAACCTATGAATGATCTTGAACATTGAAGAAGACTCATTGTTAAGACTCATTGTAGTAACACAGATTAATAACAATAAAATAGTAATATGGTAATATAAGCAACACCAGTTACACTGGTAACAGCAGCTCTTTCCTGAAGGTTGTGATGGACTCTTCAGAGCGATTTTAGACTATATTAAATTTATTTAAAACTCACCAGCAAGGTTGGTACAAGTGATATACTGAATTTATTTTATTGTACTTCATTTCCACATAAATTAAATATATGCGTCAAATTTTGTGTTTTAGTTCACTTAGGTTTAGCGGCAATTGCGTTGATGAACTATGTAAGGATGGGTTGTGCTGTTGTAGGAAATTAATCAACAAAAACCATCCTGAAGTTGAATACTTTCCTAAAACAGCATAGCCTCAAGTGTTCGAGTTATTCATCTTAAACTACTGCAATTTGCCAATAATTTGAATGACACATTATACTTTTTGTTCATTTATAGATACTCTTAATATTGTAGAACATCCACAAAACAAGTTAGTTCCTGTTATCATTTATGTTGTAGCAGCTATAAACAGCTGTTCCTTTACCAGCCTCTCTTTGTTCTCTTTCTTAAAGTTAATAAGAAAAAATGCAGCTTGTCATGTCACTGAGAGACTGCAAAGTGCAAAGCCCTCTAGCCATAACACTAGCGCATTAGAAGAGTTTTAATGTAAACTGTGCAGCCGGAACTACTGTTAGAGCTGCTGACCAATCAGAATTGAGAATTCAACAGTACTGTGGTACAAATTTTATTAATGTGAAAATGCATATTTTAATAATGTGGTAATGTCAATGTGTCACTTTTAACTGCTCAGAGTGATACTTGTGAGATGGTACCAAAACTATTCTACCATCTGTTAGGATCAAGTTCATTCTACCAAATGCTCTGGAAGCCCCTTTTCCAATGACAAGGTGCTGGTGCCTCATCAGGAACCACTGTATTCCAGCCTCATGTTTATACAACAAAAGAGCTGGTTCATGGCTGGCCAAATGGGTTTGGTATGAGTGACCTCTGGTTTGGAACCAAGACCTGATGACTTCAGGTGCTTGCGGGATGAGACATTTGTTGTTTCATTACCCATTCAAGACCCACTCACAATTCCATGACCACTATTAAAACAACAAGACATCAACAGTGTGGCTGGTATTGAAGTCTATAGTTTTCGTTCATCTTCAATAACCTCGTTATTCTGGTCAGGGAATTTATCCCAGGAACACTAGGCGCAAGGTGGGAATACACCCTGGATGGGATGCCAGCCGAATGCAGAGCACCATGCACACACATACACACACATCTAGGGACAAGTTGGAGTAGCCAATCTACCAACCATCATGCTTTTTGGATGGTGGGAGGAAACTGAGAACCTGGAGTAAACCCATATGCACAAGAGGAGAATGTGCAAAACTCCAGAAAGATAGTAACCAAGCTCAGGAACGAAGCAGGAATCCTGGAGCTGGAGCTACCTGCTGCAACATCGTGTCAGCCAAGACTGTTGTTGAAAATAAAATGAAATTATATATTGCAACATAAATCAAGATGTAGATGATAATCCATTTTTGCTAGCAATTGCAACTAACTAAATAGAAGCTAATTCCTATTTACTAGCTTATTCTATAGCCTACTGAAGTGTTAAAAAGGGAGCTTTGGCTTGTGGATCTGCTCATTTAGAGCAGCACAACTGTGTTTTTGCCTCAAAATGACAGACCTGTTGTGTTCGAGATGGAGTGAACACTGTAGGAATGGTGACACACTTGTGGGCACTGAAGTGCAACAAACATCAAACACCCCACTAGAAGCTTGCAGTGAAGGGCTGGACATGGTCAGAGTGAAACACCAGACCTGCCTTATTCAGAAATCAGCATGTGTTGCCAAATGTTTTGGCACGCTCACACAGCTCTAGACTTTGCATGTCTGATACAATACAGTCCACAGATGGTCATTTATTGACGTGTTTATTGATATGATACTCTATATTGCATCATAGTCAAGTCATAAATTGTGTTTTTGGCTCCCTCCAGATCTTGATGTCATTCTAAATAAATTCACAGCCATTGCCATGCACAGTTTGAAACCAAGGCTGTAAAAAACAGTGACATTTACGTCTTCCCTAAAAGACGTCTTTAATGACACTGAACTTTTGCCTAAAGAGCAAAACCAACTCTCAGGTTTTCTTTTGTTTGTTGGAGTTTTGCTATAAATACATTAGAGTAAACATTTTTTGAAGATCCTACATTACCTTTTTTTTTTGGTTACATTTCAAGCAATTTGTTTATTTTAAAAACTATCAAACTATCAAACTATCAGTGGAAAATTTAAAAAAGGAATTTGTATAAAGTACACCTGTCTATAATAAAGCACTCATTTAAAGTCCTATTAGGAACTGAGGGACAATTAATGACAATAAAATTATGATAAAGTCCTTAAATACAAATAAACAAATATAATAAATACTTTTTTGCCTTGTCTGTGGAACTACCCTGAGGACTTCCATCCCTAGTGCACAGCTTGGTTGTTTTAATTTTTTAAATGGATTCCTGGCACTTTAGTTGGAAAACCTTTTTTTTTTTCCAATGACACATTTAAAAGATTTAAAACAAAATTAAGCCTTAATGAAAATATAAACATGTATTTCCATTATACCACCATAATACCACTTTGTTTGCTGTAGAATTACAATTTCCCTTCACTGGAACTAAGAGGCGCAAACCTCCAAGACATGGTTTGCCAAGGTTGGAGTGGAAGAACTCGAGTGTCCTGCACAGAGCCCTGAACTCAACCCCACTGAACACCTTTGGGATGAACACAAATCCCCACAGCCATGCTCCAAAATCTAATGGAAAGTCTCCCCAGAAGATTGGAGGTTATTATAACAGCAAAGGAGGACTAAATCTGGAATGAGATGTTCAACAAGCATATCTTGAGTGCAAGAGTGTATCTTGTAAATATGTGTGAACTTGTCTTAAAGCACACGGCTGTCATGTCTGATGGTTCTTATAACCTCGCAACAGAATCTTGCAATAATTGACTCGGTTGGTAAGAAGATGTTGTATCAGATCATTATCAGGTATCAGGTGTCAGTATTGCATCAACAAATGGAAAAATTGGGATGACGTTTTTACACAAATGGGCAAGCCAAACATAATAAAACTGCATGTACGGTGATGCTGAGGTGGCCTCCGGTTTCAATCCTGATCTTGGTTTACTGTCTTTCACATGTTCTTTCCATGTCTGGGAGTGTACAGTATTTTTTTTTTATTTTAATTCCAAAGAGTTTGCCATCTTCTCCTTCTTTCAGACATTTTATTAGTTATCAGTTTCAGGGTGTTGCAGAATCTGATGAATGCTTTCGCCCAGAAGCACTGATTTATAGCATTTAAGTCAACCGAGGTGTTTAGTTTTGTTTCTCTTTTGCCGTAGTTTCTGGTCAATTTCACTGGCTCTCCTGCTTGGACTGGGCTCTGTCTCATTGGTAAATCGCTTTGGAAACAAGCATCTGTCACATGAACAAATCTAAATGTAAAAAAGTCTTTTATTCCAAACTATAGGGAAAGAAAAAAAATCACTGAATAGGAACAATTGAGATGAAAGCACAACTCATTCCACACTAATCCAGCGAGTGTGTGAAGCGACTGAGAGAAGAGACAGAGAGGGATTTCAGTGGCCTAATATGGCAGCGCACACTGTGAGACATCCAATATGAAGACGAGGAAAGAAAATATTATGTCTACAATGTGCATCTCTGTGCAGCCCAGTGTTAGATGATCATTTATTAATGTGATTATTGCACTGAGAAACACAGATTGGTCAGGAATATGATACGACTGAGGGGTAATAACAAGATATTGTAGGACTTACTGTACCTATACCTATGTTTGCCCTCTTGCAGGTGATGCGACTTACATATATATGGGAAAGTGACATGTACTGTATTTAATAATTTTGGCATTAACTCTAATGCTACTCCAGCAGTTACTGCCTTTAGTGTGGAGTTAACATAACACTGTATATCCTACAGCTGTGCTAGTGGTAATGAACATTATCATAGCAGCAAAAAATAAATTAATTAATTAAGCAAATTACCAGGTTTTAGCATTAAATGTTGCTAGTTTAGTAAAGTTTAGTTTTTATCCTGTTCCTGTTAGTCTTAGGTCAATCTGTATACCTTAAATATCCCTATATTTTATATGTTTAATGCTAAAACCTTGTAATTCACTTAATTACCTTTTGGAAATTGGGCAAGCAAGAGCTCAAGACAAGCAAAAGTTAATTAAGCGAATTACAAGGTTTTAGCATTAAACACTGCTACAAAATGAATTCTTTGTTCTGAGGAATACTTGTACTTATACTACACTAATATGGTTCATTAAAGTGTCATTTTAGAGACAGTCCAAATATGTCAACATATGTTACATACACTTTATGGTCAAAAGTTTATGGACACCTGACCATTACACCCATATGTGCTTGTTGAACATCCCATTCCAGATTTAGTCCCCTTTACTGTTATAATAAGCGCCACTCTTCTGGGAAGGCTTTCCACTAGATTTTGGAGCGTGGCTGTGGGGTTTTGTGTTCATTCAGCCACGAGAGCATTAGTGAGGTCAGACACTGATGTTGGGTGAGGAGGCCTGGGGTGCAGTCAGTGTTCCAGTTCATCCCAAAGGTGTTCAGTGGGGTTGAGGTCAGGGCTCTGTGCAGCACACTTGAGTTCTTCCACTCCAACCTTGGAAAACCATGTCTTCATGGAGCTTGCTTTGTGTACAGGGGCATTGTAATGCTGGAACAGGTTTGTGCCTCTTAGTTCCAGTGAAGGGAAATTGTAATGCTACAATGTACAAAGATGTCTTATAGCACATAATTGTGTGCTTCCAAATTTGTGGCAACAGTTTAGTGAAGAACCACATATGGGTGTGATGGTCAGATGTCCACAAACTTTTGGCCATATAGTGTACATAAAAAAAATCTCAAATCTCTCAAGCCTACACTACAAACACCATCTCGCCTTCAACCTTTATTCCATGCAAAATGCCTTCCCTCAAGTAAGTCTCAATTCTCATTAGCTAGGTAAGCACATACCATTCCCATTAGCTAGCTATGTGTATAAATTTCTTTATGGTGATGGAACTATAAACTCTGACATATATCATTTGACTGACTTAAAAGCAGATCAGTACCTGTGATTAAAGTTGCTGATTTCCAAACTTGGCGTGTTTACATGTCTACCAATCATGGTCCATATTTTAATTGTGTTACTCTACCACACCGACATGACTGATGGTGGCCATGTTTTCTAAATAATCAAATAATCAAGTCGTCCTTGTCTTGAAAAAGTTCACAAAGATGAATTGTACAAAATCACGAATTTAGGTGATGAGCGCCTCTGGAGAAACAGTTACTTTATATTCTACAGCCAACCATTTTGACTAATACTCCCAAACATAGTGTGTATCACGCTAATCCATGAGTTACATGCTGTTTAAATCAACAACACTGTTTATAGGAAGGATTGATTGGTGTATGGTGGCCATATTGTTTACAGATGTCAACATTGTTTTGATCATCATGAAGTTCAGACTTTTGATGGTTTTAATTATAAACCTATTACACAAAAGTGATTTTAAACATTCTCAATGTTTTTTTCCCATCATTGCCTATATGGCTGTGTTTCATTAGAAAAATGTCAGACATTCTTCCAAAAGTGGTTAAGTAGATCCAGAAGATATTAGACTCCTTGTTATTTAAGAGGACTTCAGGTGCATGCTTTGATGCCAAGAGATATTAATCCAATTCCAAAGTGCAACATCATGGCTCAATCAGATTGGCTTATGACTTTAAAGCTGAAGAAGCTGCCAGATCTACAGCCTTCTGTTTGCTTCTTGGATCTGACGGTGATGGCCCGAGAAATATAATTATTAAGAAACATAAGAGACAGGTATTGGTGGCCAGATACAGTTAGTGCTTCAGTGGAAGGTAAAAAAAAAAAAAGAAAAGAAAAGAAAAAAAAAAACATTTAGAGTACGACCAAAAAAAACACTCAATGGTTCTACATTACACATTTCTTAAAGTGTAGAAAAAAGGGTTTCATAAATCCTTAGGATCTTTGGATCTTTGGAGATTAATATAAGCTTTCTTAAAGAGACTTTGGAACCTTCTCTAAAAGGCAAACTATCAAATAAATGTAGGTTTCTATACAGAACCATTTAGATTTCATTCAAAACAGGGTTTAAGATGTGTGCGTAAGTGTATGCTTTCATGAGATCCCATTTAAATGCTTTCTATTATCAATGTTCCCATGTTGTATATATGTCAATATTATATATATATATATATATATATATATATTCAGGGTAGAGGTGTGGATCAGGACTGGGCTCCCATGGGACCCAACAAAATAGTCGTAGGGATCGGGCATTCTTATTGTTTTGGTGGCAGGATCGGGTGATCAGATATGAAGCTTACATGCATGTAAAGAGACTGGCCGTGTTCATTAACATGAGAGCATACATATATGAGGATTGTACAGCACTGAGTTACACATTTACTGCATTCATTCATTCATCATCAGTAACTGCTTTATCTGGGTGAAGGTCACAGTGGTTTAAATTACTATTTTGATTATATTTGGAGAAACAGAATGAACTAATTTTATCATAAAATATCACGTTCAGGTGCAAATAATAATAACTGCAAGAGCAGGCATGATTGATGAGAATTCCTTTGGCACAGGGTGGGAATGGGATTTAAAAAACAGTCCTTGAGATCTAAATTAGAGGTGTGTCAAAGACTGTTTTTTAAATCCCATTCCCACCCTGTGCCAAAGGAATCATCATTAGGCAGAAATGGTTACCTGGTTGTGAAATGACACTGAATGATTAAGTCAGTATCGTATCGTATAAAGAGCACTGCTGCTCCTTTTTAAAGCAAATCTCTAACCCTGTTCCAAGTGTACTTCTCCCTAGCCAAAGCCTTCATCAGAATCATAACAAGGAGTTTCAGATGGCTGATCAAGCAGTGCATGAAGCCAATGTTCTCAATCAGTGTTCTGCTATGTGCTAGTTAAGCAGACAATCAGTGAGCATGTTACTGCACAACACAACTGCACAGTGTCAGACATATGCAAGACATATGCTTAATTAGCACATTAATGCAAACATGTTGCTAATTAGCCTGTCAGCTACCATTAAGATTAAGCAGTTGAATGCCCCCCAGGAGGCTAGACGCTTTGTCAGTCCCTCTAATAGGTAAGAGAATAAAAGGCAATAAGCGAGAAGCTGGTGCTCATGGCCATTTTGGAAATTTTGTTGAATTAAGACATAGAGCAGAAATTAAAGTGGCTGAAGAAAGTGCTAATGCGGGAGAATGAAATCCACTGTGCATTGTTCTGTGTAACAGCGTTAGTGTTTTCACTGTCTGTGCAGCTTGGATTATGTTTCTGTATGTTTTAATGTGCTACATGGCTATGGGAGAACATCTGGTTAGGGGGAAAAGAACCTTATCACCTATCAAGGAAAATATCTGAATGTTATGTGAGTCAACATTCATCAGCTTTCCCAGTGAAGTTCACAAACTCAGCTGAAGTTTGGACAATTTAAAACTGAGTCACTCCAACACAGTGGCATTTTAGGCCTAGATAACATTTTAGCTATATTCAGCTAACAAAAACATCTTAAATCAAATAGATCACAGTGCATGCATCACCACATTGGCTTTTACCAATTGCAGATTAATAACAACAGTTCAACCCAGAAAATCCTGTTTGAAAATCCAATTAGGAAATATCTGATGTTAAAAACAAAATCAGCCAGATGACTCATTTTCATACTTAAAACCTATAATAAGCACACAATAACTACCAATCCAATAATGGTGTATAGGAATTGAAAACAATCCTAATTATGTAATTTTTTAATCAACAGCAAATCAAATTGGACTGCACTCACTCTCCATTACTGCGGTTATATTTCACTTCTGTTGTAATAGATACATGCTAATGTGACTAGCTAGCTTAATAACTTAGTCATACTTTCACCACAGATGTTGTGATTTGTTGTGCTAAATGTTTAAATGAAGAGTGCCTAATTGTTCTTAATTTACATTCTTGCAGTCTGTGATGGATCTTGTAGTGATGGGAATTCCAGCTCGGTTCAGTGAGTCAGATCATTTGACTCAACTCATCAATAGGAGTCGACTCTTTCAGCTACCAAATGACTCATTGCTATTTTTTTCTAAACCGGACAAATTTCGCAATATTTTGGCCAGCGATTGTTCTTCTTATGAATTCTTAGTCTGAAAATATTCTACGAAGAAACAAAAAAAAATTAAATTAAAAAAAAACATTACCTTGCATTGCATTTTATAAAATACACTTAACTACATACAGTACATCATCAACAAGCAGCTGTGGTCCTGCCGGTCATGCTGCTTCATACATACACCTTCATACACACGTCTCATCATTCAAACTAACAAACAGCTCAGATGCTGAAAAGAGGTTTCCATGGAAGCATTTCGAATAAATTAAATTACACTCCAAGAGTAACAGCATTACCTACATCCACAAAATAATGAAGAAAAATGGCTCATAATGCGAGTCAGTTCTCAACTAAAAGAGTCAACTGAAAGAGCTGACTCATTCGTGTATGACACATCACTAGTATGTTGGACTTCCTCCTTTCTTTCCTCATGAAATTATATCCTCCACTGGAAATCAAGATTCCAAGACCTTTTGTCCAGCTCTTAAAGTCCAAACTGATGAATGACAGACTTGGCTGTAGTCTTACTACTCTTTCATTTCCAACCAAATGTTAGCAATATAATATATGACTACTTCAATACTTAGGTTCGAGATTAAATTCAACAAGAATGAATTGTTCTTGAAGCATGAAAACCTTTAAATAAAAATGGATGAAAAATGAAAGTGATGTAGTTTTCCCTTAGACCTTCTTCTGACGCACTGAAATGCTTTCTGCTCTAGTCCAGTGGACCAAATTATTGCCTTTCAAACCCAAATTAGTACCTTTACTTAAAAAGTGTCTTTGGCTCAGTAATGGACTTCCTGTGGCTGAGGACACTCCTGCTAGCCATCAGGACAGGTTGGCTTTGTGACATTTACATTTTCTCTGAAGTATCTGTGGCCTGGCAGTCCTCTGCTTGACAGGACCGGCAGGGGACGCTTCATTTAGCGCTGCAATTTCTGAATGATGTCACGGAAAAAAGACGGGTAGGAAAAATCAACTGCATCGCCTCTCAACCTCCACGGTTGTGTGAGGGGAAGCGGTGGAGAAAACGGTGGCGCATGGAAGAATGCTTTAATCTTTTAGCTGTAGCTCAACACACACTCTTGTCCAGACCAGACTTTGCTGAATAGATTAGGTCGAAACATGAACATAACTCATGCCGTGGCCATCAAGACATAACTCATGCCATCTATGCCTTAGCCTTTGAAAACATTCTTATTGAAGAAGTATTTCAACCCAAAAATGTGACTAAGGATAACTATAAGCTAGATTGCAGAATGCAACCAACCACTACCATTTTTTATTAATTTATTTCATATAAAGTCGTGCATTTCTTTAACTCAGAAAGTCTTCATCAGTATAATATCATAGTGATGAATCTGTGTACTCATGGAAGGAATGAGACCTCTTGTACACTCTTAAGGAAAAAAGGTTTCCCAAGGGTTCTTTGGGTAGTTAATGGTTATGAGATTTCCTTAAGGGATTTTACTTGGAACTTTCTGTGATCAGGAAGCCTTTAGGAAGCCTTAAGAGTTCCTCCCAGAGAGACAAACTAAAAAAACATTCAGGGAGCCAGATTTAACAAGTCAGTGGTGCATAAACAACAGCAGGTGATGAGCATTAAAAAGCATTCTTTGCTCCACACGACTTCAGAAAAATTGGGTCATATTTTGTCATTAATGTTCATTGTTGAACTTTTTTTTTTACCCATAAGATTGTATCCAGTGCTTAATTTATAAAATATGAAGTAACACCAAAGGAAGAGGTGATCCAGCAATTGGACATGAGGGAAAAGCTCACCCACCAGTACCCCAAGTGCTTCATGCAATACAGCAGCATTCAATGCTGTCATATAAGGCTAGGACCGATAGCGTAGGTATGATGATGGAAGCACAACAAGGGATTGCAACCATAACATTTCAGTGATGTTGTGGGAAGACTGGAGGTGTCTAGTGAACATTTCCTGTGTCTTCACAATATGTGCTCAACCTCACAACAAACATTTTGCTCAGAACACTGGGTCTTACAAAAGTACATTATGTCTTTAAACAACATAACTTGAATATAACAACACAAATGCCAATATCAATGATTTTCTTAGCTTGTCTAATTGTCCAGATTACTCCAAAATGCTAATCTAGAGTCTCCATACAATGTTGGGATTTGCCCTGTTTGTCTGTGGCAGTTCAGAGTCCTTTAGAAATCCAAAAATGCACATACAATTGAGACAGTTAAGAGTTAAAGGACTTGCTCAAGCACCCAACAGTGGCAGTGAAATTTGAACTCATGACCTTCTGATCAATAGCCTAGCACCCCAATTCATTAACCACTAAGCTAGAATGCATGGCCAAAAGTATGTGGATACCTGACCATCACACCCATATGTGGGTCTTCCCCAAACTGTTGCCACACAGTTGTATAGAATGTCGTTGTATACTGTAGCATTACCATTTCTTTTCACTGGAACTAAGAGGCCCAAACCTGTTCCAGCATGACAATGCCCCTGTGCACAAAGCGAGCTCCATGAAGACATTGTTTGCCAAAGTTGGTGTTGAAGAACTCGAGCAGCCTGCACAGAGCCCTGACCTCAACTCCACTGAACACCTATGGGATGAACTGAAGAGCCGATTGCATGCCAGACCTTCTCGCTCTTCGTCAGTGCCCGAACTCTAATGGTCTTGTGGCTGAATGGGCAAATCCCCACAACCATGCTCCAAAATCTAGTGGAAAGCCTTCTCAGAATACTAGAGGCTTTTAAAGCAGCAAGAGCAGTGGTGGCAACTCTGTATTAATGCCAAATACTTTTAGCCATATATATCCTGTATAACTTTACTTTCCCACTGAAGAAGAACAGCCAAACTCAGAGTACGAGAGGGAATTGGAAAATCCATCCAGAGTACGAGAGGGAATTGGAAACAGAAATGATGCGTCTCTTGCTTTTTTAGCATCTTGTTCTACTCTATCACTTTGGCTTAAGAAATGACAAGAAAGT
>CM040458.1:25537356-25555727 GCA_022758105.1 Pangasianodon gigas | reverse complement strand
AAGAAAGTAAGCTGCCTTTTTCCACCATATCCATGATGCATAAGAATGTGCAACTGACAATATGGGTACGCTATGATTACTAGTCAGCAATTGGTCATCATGGAAATGAGCTGATTGTATTATTGGAAAGGACGTGACACATGATCATTCAATAAAATGATATTACTATGATTTTACCCAAACGTAGGCATACTTTCTATCACTTTTATCATCAGGTCCTTTAACAGCTCGGATTAGCATCCTACTTGCACATCAGAATAAAAGCATCTGCTAAATGAGTACCTGAGTACATGCCTGATTAAAGGGCCTGATCTAGAATCAGCTGTTCACTCATATAATCATTAGAATGCCCAAGACAAGAACTGATCCCAGATCAGCAATGGTGTTCTGAGAAGTTTGATACACACACGTCCCTAAGCCTCTCAGAGAGTCATCCGGTGATCCATGCTGCTATAGCAACCGTCACGAAGGAGACAGTTGCTGTGAAGTGGATAGCGTTGATATGCAGCACAAAAATAGACAGCTCTGTTTTCCTCACCGTGTGCTTTCACACAATCCTCAAACTCGAAGTACTGATGAAGTTTGAGTTTGGATGATACACAAATCTTTGACAGTTATTAATGGCCTCAACATTTCTTTTCTTAAACAAACTATGGAGTTTGATGTTAGATCAGATCAGAGACTAACTCTGCTCTCACTGTTTTGGTAAATACCATTCTCTTGAGCAACATGGTTGAAAGAAATAAGATATTTGGTCGTTTGTTTAAATTATTAACAGCCTGGAACACTCGGAGAGTGAATGGTCATTGCATAGTGACACTTCCATTTTCTCGCAGTGCTCCAAGGCTCTGATCTAATCAAAGCCAGAGGCAGGCGGATCTATTTAGCCCGTAAACAGACAATAAATGGTTGCGGCACACAAAGCAGCAGAAGCACAACAAAGGCTGCCATTTGGTTTTACACACGCAAATGGGAAGTTAATGTTGCCTTGTGTTTTTCTGCCTGTAGAGTCAGTCATGAATGTGGGTGGACAAAAAGATCCTGTTGCTTCAAAGCAATACGCGTCCATTTGACATAAAAACGAACATCGCTGGTATTCGAAAAATCAGTCTCCCAAGCACGACATCTCCTCTATCGATATTTCTATCAATATTACTGTTTATCTTCCATGTCACAATATCTACCATGCAATATACAGTCATAATAGTAACTAAGTAAAATTTATTATATGCATTTTTTTCTTGTTACTACTATATCTTGTAGCTCTGTAATGTAAGTAAGTATTTCACTCACCTTTTATACTTTTTTCCTGTGTAAACCATGTCAACTGTGATATGACAATAAATCTCAATCTAGATCTAAATCAAATTCAACAACTGGTGTTAACTTTTTGGAAAAGCTAACCTATAATTATGGCGAGTTTATGTCACTACTTGTCGCTACTAGCTTCTCTTCCCTAAACAATCACAAATTCCTAATTAATGTGAAAGCAACTGAAACCTCTCATATAGCCAGTGCTGCAAAATTGGCAAGAATGTACAGGTAGATATGCGACACACACATTAACACGCCATCATCCGATTTGGAAAATCAGAAAAAAAGAAAAAAATAATTCAAACCCAGTTTTGTATCACCTTTTAGTACATTGTACACATTGACTCTTCTCTCTTTGCTTGGATTTCTGACAGGATAAAGAATGAAATAAATCCATCACGACTAGCTGTCGTGGCTTGCTAACTGCTACCTTCCATTAGCAATTCATTGGAGCATTAGTAATTTTGGCTTGGATTTCCCATTAACGTGTGCCAATTATGGGACCGCCTGAAACAAAAAGAAATCCATCGAGGAAGGCACACACAGTTGCCAAGAGACAGCAAATCCTCGGGTATCATCTGAATCCTCGAGTGAAACATGGAGGGAGGTGTAATGGGCCGTAGGCCAAAAGAACCTACTGAGAATACCACACTCATCACAATACACACAGCTGCAGAGAAAGAATTAAACGCACTTCTCGTGTAGCCTCCAACTGGGATGTGCTGCTCCTCCAGGGCGTCACCTGGCTCCACCCCTTCCATGCCTTTCTCATCTGTGCCTCGTTATGAACTTCGGATGATTGACCAATAGTAAATGGAGTAACTAACTTAGTATTAATCATGCAGGGGCATAAGGGGCATCATGGAATATTGTATTTAACTCTGTTTATGTGTGTGTTCTTGCATTTAGACTAATAGGCTCATTCTTTATAACATTAGTGAGTTGATATTAAATAAAGTGCATTAGCTAGCTACATTAGTTACCTTTTTTTTTAGCATGGTTGCAGTAGAGAAGCGTGGGTTTTGTTACACTTCAGAAAAATGCTTATGTACAGCTGTAAATAAAGTTCATTTCATTGTTTTCATTGTTGCAGAATTCCTCGCTGTCAGTGACCAATAATGGCTGATCATAAAGAACAACATACTGGGAGAGAGCTGTTATTTTCACTCACCGCGTTATCATTTTTTCTCTCCTAGCCAGCGTTTGTTGCTGCCGTGTGCTGCTAGCATTGAACTCTTTCTGCTGAGTTTTATGTTATGATGTCATGATGTTATGGCGTTGCACCTTGAATTGCACATTGAGTCACATGTGTAGACCCTAGAAGAATGTGTGTCTCAACAGTGCTCAGTGCTTGCACTACTGAAGTAGCTTTGTGTGCACACAATTCATGGTATCTTGCACTCTATTAAAGAGATTTTTTCGGAATATTGTAGTATACGAAGGTGCTGTAGTTCCTGAATTTGATATTTTCAGTTTGCAGTCTGCTTTGCTTTGCCACCATTAATCGTGAAATATGTCTAAATCGCTGTCATTCTGTCGTGTCCTCTGTTTATTAGTGTGACATCGTACAATAAGCTAACATCGCATAATATCACGTAGTATTGGAATGCCTTTTAAGAATAAGAGTAAATGAGCATGGTATCAGACTGATACCAGTACTAGTATCGATGCAGCTCTATTATGGACTCATTAGGACTTATATCTTGTGTTTATCACATGCTCTCTGCAAAGTTTCTAATTTGTTTACCAAGTTTTTGATTTTTGCTATTCTCCAGGCTGTCCCTTTTGCTCTGCTTGCTAGGTTTTTCAATTACAGTTACACTTAAACCCACTCCATTAAGATCCCATTCATGAACCCTGTTTTCTAAGCACTTTCTGTGTGGTAAAGAACACGACCCAAAGCCATGCTTCATTTTCTAACCACTGTTCTATGAGCTAATCTTAGGTTCATGGTATGCTGAATGACCGCAACTCATTTCTGGAGAATGAATATCCCAGACAGTTATGGCGTGTCGCTGAGAGTTAGTGACTTTTCTGGGGCACAAAACAGAACTTAGCACAATGCTGAATCTTGAAAACAATAAAAGGCTGATGGATGAAAGTGCCATATTTTGGGCTCTTAATCAAGATGCGGTGGAGCGTAAATGCCATTTCAGTTTGCCAAGACTTTACTCACCTTTTCAAGACCTTTGTCATTTACTGTTTTGGATTTTTTTAATGAATAATTTGTATTTGTCACATTTCCTGTCACTTCGCCTTCTATTAATACAACTATTTCCACATGTGTATAAATCAAGGTGTTATCATAGACAAATCCCCTACCATACAAGACCACATAATGATCTGAAATAGAAATTCGGCCAACACTCTTGTGATAATCCTTTCATTTTCTGTGTGTACGCTACACAAAGGGCATTTTAAATTGCCTTGTGACCTCCTAGTTGTCCTGATTCCAGCCATTAATTACACAATGATGTTTGATTGTGGGACAATTTTACTCTAGAACTGAGTAAATCTGATTGGATGACATTTAACTCTGGGAGGGGTGGGGTTCTCCTGTTGGTTCTTCTGTTCAGTAGAGTAAAATGAGGCACCCTTTCCACCACGTTTTCAAGAGTATTCCATAAGAATTATGTACGCTTGTGCTATATACAACTTCGGAAGTCAGAATTTCTGCAATGTTTTGTCAGTATAGCAAAAACAACGTAAAGTTAGTCTATGTGTCAATGCTAAGAGTAACTACAGTATAATTTTAGTCATATGGAGATTTTTCATAGTAATTTACTACACTAAGGAAAACACTGATGATTGTAATGCATTTTGTTTCGTTTCTATTGGCACTACGCCTTTAAACTGTCTGTATATAAGGATTAACCACTTGAGCAGTGACAGTACTGAATTCAGACTAGTGGTGCAATGCCATGAAAAAGTCCTGTGATAGCTGTATAACTCAATATCATTAGAATTACAGTAGAATTGCATATTTCTCTTGCAATTCTCCCACTGGTACTACTTTAAAGTTCACTGAATTAATATTCCTAAACTGCATTTTTAACAGATGGCATGGCTACCAATGCATTCAATCCATCAAGGATAAACACTGTGGTCACACTAATTTCTACCTTGCATTCACTGTTAGCCACATTATCAATTCCACTGCTTAACATCTGCCAATTAAGAGACCAGCGGAGACAAAGAGAAATCCACAGATGACAAGTTTAACAAAAGAAGCATCAGACTACTTTGTAATTTGTTTTTGTCTTGTCTTTTTCATTGTAGTTACAAGGAGAGCTTGGTCTATAAATCTCCTCACACTACTGACTGAGTTAAGGAATTAAGCAACAGGGGTCATGGTTCTGTATAGTGCACATTTTGGTGGAACAGCTTATGGGGGCCTCTAGTGGATACACTAACACTAAGGACCAACCTAGGGGTCATTTTCTTTTTTAGCTTTTATTCCTGCCATTTGCTCAGCACCACTGTCATGGAGGTTGACCCTGATGGTATTATACTGTATATTAAAATGTTTTTACAGATCTGCAACATTCAACACAGATGGGCTGTGATGGTCAGAGGGCTGTCAAGTTTCTTATTTTGGTGCTTCCTTCCATTACTATGAGAGACAAGTGTGCCTCATTAGTGGAGAGACCAGTGTATGGAGCCAAGGCCCAGTGTGAGAGCAAAATACTGTCTGGAAAGCTGAGCAAGATGAAGGGCTCAAAAGCCAAAAGCAGGCTATTTTTGTGATATTTACTTCCTGTTTGTGTAATGTACAAATGAATCTCTACTATTTCACAAGGCTGGTCTTTGAGGCCATTATGGTACCTATTCAGAAAAACATGGCCCAGTGCTAAGCTATCGTCACAAGGTATATCATGATGTTCAGTGCCTAAGCATTTCATTCAAACTTACAAGTGTCTGGCATAGTGATAAACCAAAATAGACCACTGCCACTGAGGATATCTACAGATCCCACTTTTCTTATTGAGGAAGTTCAGGTCCTTTAATGTATCTATTAAATTTGTCTATATATTCTATCAGTGATATTTTTGTGTTAGGGTGGTGCAATAAAAGTAGGAGAGTTTACTGCCTTAGCCTTACTTCCAGTATTGCCGTGTGTATTGCCCTGCACTGTTTGTCACTGCCTTGCACTACCTTAATACTGTCTCTGCACTGTAATATCTCTTACTTTGTAGTGCTGCGTTTTTAATGTTTGCTGCAGCAGAGAGAGCAGCGAGAAACTTTTTGTTATATTGTACTGTACTGGTAAAATGACAATAAAGTTGAAGTGAATTTAGCTGTTGGATGAAATCTAATCACACTGTAGAGAGGAAAGCTCCACAACTGTCCATTGTGAGTCTGAATAACATTGATGCATCTGAAGACTAAAACCTTCAAGTCTCTGTTTGGAAATCCATCCATCCACCCACCCATTCATCCATCCATCCATCAATCCATCCATCAGTCCAATCATCAATCAATCAATCAATGCATCCATCCATCCGTCAATCAATCAATCAATCAGTCTGTCATCCATCCATTCATCATCCAATCCTCATCCATCCATCCACCCAATCACCTCTTGTGTTTGATCAGTGCCTAATAAATTGGCAACACCAGTGTACCAGTGTATACCAGTTTGTAAATGTAAATAGACTCTTATCTTAATGGAAAATAGTTAACTATGTGGCACCATAAGGTTCTGTTTTAGGGCCACTGCTGTAATACATAAACAGAATATCACTTTTAATTGCTGGTTAAACCCAGATGTACATACTGTATACAAAAAAACTGTACATACTCTAAACAAATGTACAGATATACATACTGTAAACAACAAAAAAATCAAGAAATATATGAAGGACATCAAAGATCATAAATAGATGACAAATAATTTTTTTTGCTGAATTTTTTGTTCCTGATCGAAATTTCCTTTGTGACAATGTCTACTGTTAAAAGCACTAGGCAAATAAAACTTAATTTCATTAAAAAGGTATTTTTTTGTACTGTGTAGGCTGCGTTTCTACTAGACTTCCAACTTCTGATAGAGACATGTCCAATAATTTAATGCACATTTACCTCAAGTTGCCAGTTGTTACTAAATCTGTGTAGATAATAAACTGGCAACTCAGTGTATCTATTTATTTATGTGAAAGTACACCAACTGTAAATTTCCACTGATAAAAATTCTTATTTGATTCTGGTAAACCTTCTTTGAAAAGGCTCTGTACCATCTTCCTGAATATTTTCCTGCATATTTTGCTTTTATAATACTCGGATGTATTATGCGGCGTTTCACCCAACGCAGCTGGATGCGCTGTTCCCACTCACAGCAAAGAGGCAAATCATGAGTGAATTCAACTACAGCCTCTACTCAACAACCACTTATCAGCTCGCGAGGGAGGCGTCATCACACTTCGGCTTCACGATCACACTAACCTGTGTGTGTTACAATAGCAGCAAGCACACTAACCTGCGTGTTACACCTCCTACAAAAACATGGTGAACAAACAGAAGCTGTATTGCATAATACGTACTGTCACCTTGAAGTAGTCATGATGTGATAGTGTGGTATGTGATATCATATAGGGTATAACTTTAATGTCATCTGGGGTAAAATAGTTAAAACTCAATAAATTAGCAGGAGTGGCTGGTATAAATGGGCTAGCAGCACTAAGTTCTCCTTGTCTTTTAAAGATAAAAAGACATCAAGGTTTCATTTTTGGAGGTGGTGATAATAGTAAGAGTGTTGATGGAGAGGGTGATGAGAGTAGTAGTGTTGATGGTGAGAGTGGTGGTGAAGGTGGTGAAGGTGGTGGGGGGGGGGGTTTGGTGAGGGCAGTGCTGAGGGTGGCTTTGTTGAGGGTGATGGTGCTGGTGAGGGTGATAAGGCTGGTGGTGGGATGGTGGGGGTTTGAGGTGGATGAGGTTGGTGGTGATGGTGGTGGAGGTAGTGAGGGTGAAATGGTGGAGAGGGTGATGGTTGGTGATGGTGGTGGCGGCATTGGTGGTGGTGAGTGATGGTGGTGGGGGTGGTGGTGGTGTTGAGAGTAGTGGGGGGTGGTGTTGAGAGTGTGGGGTGGGGGGGGTGTGATGGTAGTGAGGGGGTGGTGTAAGGGGAAAAAAATCACCCAAGATAGCCTCCCAATGACAATACGATATTCTTCTATATGAGGTTTTGTTCAGAAATGAAAGTACATGATGGTACAAGCAGAATTTATTTATGTAACAGGAAACGTTTTAATATCATTAGTGTGTGTGTGTGTGTGTGTGTTAGGGCCACTTCACTGCAGCCAAAGCTCTCAGGCTATTCTCTCTGTGTGAGAGAGTGGAGGCACTATAGCATTAGAACACACACACAAACACACTTCCGCCCACACACACAACAAGAGCCACGTTGCTTACTCAATTCATCAGTGTTAGGAACTCTTTACATTTCGGCGACCTCTTCACTCTTCATCAACAGCACCTTTTCTCTGTACATCAATCATCTACAATAGAGCTTCCCATAATCCATCACACTTCAACACACCGTATCTTCTGCAACAGTTAATAATCAGTTACAGTGATGGATATTGTTATTACGGACACTTTAAAATATGATTAACACCAGTGCAATTCATTCAGAGGACGTCCTTCGAATGTGAAGCTGCTTCAAAAATAAGAAATAAAAAGGTACCTCGGAAGCAGCACTGTATCTTCTTCAATAATGGCAATCCCATAATTTAGTTCAGCTGATAAGAGCTACATTAAAAATTTTAAAATGTCACACATAGAACTCCGAAATTTACAATCATTTTAGAGTCAACTATCCTTGTGACCATTGTTACAGTCCATAAAATGAATGTTCCCCCACTTTACATTTTAACCCAGGAGTGGTCAACGAGCAGACCTTGGTCTGGATATGGAACTTGCCATGTATTTCTAGAGACCGAACCAAGCACTGGAAAAATACTGTAGCAAACCAATCAACGTAGGAAAAAAAAAAAAGGCCATAGTTCAGCAACTGGAACCATCACGGCTTCTGTAGCAGATCTTCTTGCCTTTAAGTACATTATTTACCCGAAGGCATTTCATTGAGAAGAGTTTTCACAGACTTTCATAAAATTTTAAAGCCTTTTTTATTTACCCTGTCTAGTTTGATTAGTTAATTGATGACATAGCTTGTTAAAAAATGTTCATGACAGAAACAGACTGTTTAAAGACGAATGGACAGAGAAGTACACGTTTATTTTCCCCGTCGCAATACATGTGTCCTATCTGTTCAGAGTCATGACGCATGTCAGAAGTGCTAGCGTGAAACTCCACTATGAAACAAAACATAACCACTTCAAATTGACGCCTATTATCAATATCCATAAACGAATCATTAATGGTTAAGCGTTGAAAGGTGACTTGTTGCCATTCGGTCGTGGTAGTTGTTTACCTGGAATTATCAGGAATTTTACGAAGCGGCACCTTCACAAATATTTTTGTTGAATACCCCATTTTAACTTGATAGATCACTCATCTACATGGAACAATATTTAGATTTTCATTCAGTTTTTAAAATTTTTTTTATTGTTTTTTTTTTTTTTTTGCAAAATAAGCAAGCATCTTCACTAGAATTTAGTCAATATGATGACTATATGCTGTTTGACAGTGTGAAGTAAATATACTGCTGAAACACTTGTGAAAGAACAAAATGGGGTTAACTGCTATCAATAACACATTTCAACAACAAAAAATACTGTTAGATGTATCGAGAAACTTTCACAAGTTTCAAACACTTCACCTCAGAAGATTGCATAAAGGATTATGAGTATATATGGATTGCTGCCAGTCAAACGCTATTGACAGAAACATCAGCACCAATCAAGACAACGAAATCTGAGAAAAGAAATATTATTAATGTTGCAGCTCTGATGTTAAAGGAACACACCAGCTTGAAACACATTAAATATCCATCCATCCATCCATTCTCCGTACCACTTATCCTACACTGGGTTGCGGGGAAGCCTGGAGCCTATCCCAGGGGACTTGGGGCACAAGGTGGGGGACACCCTGGACGGGGTGCCAACCCATCGCAGGGCACAATCTCACACTACAGACAATTTGGAAACACCAATCAGCCTATAACACGTCTTTAAACTGGGGAAGGAAACCGGAGTACCCTGAGGAAACCCGGGGAGAACATGCAAACTCCACGCATGCAGGGCGGAGGAGGGATTCAAGCCTCCAACCCCGGAGGTGCGAGGCAACAGTGCTAACCACTAAGCCACCATGCCCTTCCCCCCCACCTTTAACTATGTTTAATTGAAATATTTGTGGTGCGATTCATGTGATAATCTGTTGGTTGGTGCTGTATTTTTGTTATTCCTGCAGTACTGACGTCATAGCAGGATACTGTTATTGCTAGCGCAGATATAATAGTGTTTATTAAGAGAAACAATTTCTTAAACATAATGGATTACAGTCAGGTTACACTGTTAGCTCCCAAACATAAATGAACGAGAGCTTCCTTTCTCAAACAGACGTCCATAGTACTCTAGAGACTCCCAAATGTCATGTCTATTAATGTTTTTTTAACTGCTTCACAATGAGAGCAGGTACAAGTAAATGTATTATTTTTTTTAACACAATATTGTAATAATATTAAAAGATTATCAAAGCACATGCCTATAACAGTTCCGAATATGAAAGACTAGCAAAGTGTGTAAAATAAACAGTCATCTTTAGTGCTATTTCTCTCCCTATGGTTAGCGGTTGTCATGCATGAAATATCCACTGAAGCATTTTGTTTTTCATTTGCCAAACAAGTTACTGTAGCGCAAATCCCAAAGGAAGAGGATGACATCATTCTTACCTCTGAGAGGTCGTTTTGTACTTCTGCCTGCAAAACAAAAGAATAAAAATGATTGTATTAGACCCGAATATAAGCGGGAATTGAGAACTAAGTTTGGCTAAATGCATCGGAAAGAAAAGCTAGGAGTGTTGTAGCATTTGTGTTCTCATGTCCCAGTTCCCTCTGCTAAGAGTGTGTGTTAAGTATCACGTTAGGTGTCCTTGGTCCATTCCACGAGTGTGTGTGCGTGTGTGTGTGTGTGTGTGTGTGTGTGTGTGTGTGAGATTGTCCTCAGTCTTTTCTCTGTACAGAGGGCCAGAGTTCAGAGCCAACCGATGTGTGTAGGATGCCTCGTTATGTGTGAATCTCTCAGAAGTTCACAGTTTCACACTACATGCCATGCACCAAGCTGCTCTGTTTTAATCAATATGACTTGTCTAATGTTCTTTAATCACTGTATAACTATAATAACACTTGTTGGTTCTGCAACAACAATATGAATTTAATTATTTTTAAAAAATCATTTAAATTGTATAATGGATGTTCAAATCTTTACACAGGAAATCTTTTTAATAAAAATAAAAACATCAGCACATTCTGTTCTCGCTCCAAAATATTTTATTCTGTTCCAGCAGTGACACAGCTGGGCAGGTGAAAAATGCTGTAGAATGCTGATTCCCTGGTGAGGTGTGTTGAAAATGTAACGGAATAAAACTGTGGACTTCAGGAACTGATTGGGAACCTTTAGTTTAAACTGAAGGTTTTTGGTTGTTTAGATGTTTCTAGAACGTTCTTCCTCACACTAGTACCTCTGGCTTTTTACTTTTTTAATGGACATTATTAAGCCAGGGCTCCTGGTTCCTGTCTGCGTGGACTTTCACATGTTCTACTGTCATATGTACAGGTTTCCTCCGAGTTCTCTGGTTTCCTCCAACCTCCCAGAAACATTCCAGTTGGTGGACTGGCTAAATTCCCAATGGTTGTGAATGAGTGTGTGAGTGTGGGTGTGTGGGAATGCATGGTGCCCTGTGATGGACTAGCGTCCCACCTCACGTTCAGTGTTCCCAGGATAATCTCTTGGGATAAGTATGCTAGTGTTTGTTGGAGAATTTGGTATTTAACTGTGAACATTGGTATTTAATTGAGAATGTCTGGAAAATGTTGGTGTTTGATGGTGAATGTTGGAGAATGCTAGCATTTGTTGGAATTTGACAGAGGATACTAATGAATCTTGGCGGATGTTTAATGTCTTTTGGTGGTTGATGGAGAAAATTGTTGTTTGTTGGTGGTTGATGGAAGATGCTGGAGTTTGTTGGTGTTTTATGAAGAATGTTGGTGTTTGTTGGTGATCGATGGAGAACATTTGATCCTTAATGGAGAATGTTGGTGTTTGTGTTCTTTGGAAAACATTTGTGGTGTTTGGTGTTTTATAGACAGTGTTGGTGTTTGATGGACAATACTGATGGAAGTTGGTGTTTGATAGAGAAGGTTAGCTTTTGTTGATGTTAGATGGAGAAAGTTGGTGTTTTTTTGGTTATTGTACAACGATGGTGTTAAATAGAGAATATTGGTGTTTGTTGGTGTTTAATGGAGAATGTTAGTATTTGTGTTTGATGGAATGTGAATGTTTACTGCAGATTACTGATGTAAGTTGTCATTTAATAAAGTGTTTTGTTGGTCTTTGCTGGAGGATGTTGATGTTTATTGGAGAATATAGGTGTACGTTAGCATTTGACAGAAAAGGTTGTTTTCTCTTGGTGTTTGTTGGTGTTGGTGAATGTTGGTATTTGTGTTTGGAGCAGTGTTTGTGTTTGGAGTTGATGTTTCCTAAAAATATTGATGTGAATTGCCATTTAATAGAGAAGTTTTTTGTTAGTGTTTGATGGACATTAGTGTTTGTTGATGTTTAATGGAGAATGTTGGTGTTTGCATTTGATGGTGTAGGTTGGTGTTTGTTGCAGAATATTGATTTATATAGGTGTTTGACAGAGAAGGTTGCTTTTGTTGGTGTTTAATGGAGGACACTGGTGTTTGTTGATGTTCAATGGAGAATACTGGTATATGTGTTTGATGGAGTACAGTGTGTTGGTGTTTGTTGTAGAATATTGCTGTAAGTAGGTGTCTGATAGAGAAGATTGTTTTTCGTTGGTGTTTGATGGAGGACGTTGGGGTTTGTTGGTGTATGATGGAGAATGCTGGTATTTGTGTTTGATATAGTATGTTGGTGTTTGCTGGAGAATATTAATGTAAATTGGTGTTTTTGTTGGTGTTTGACGGAGAACACTGGTGTTAGTTGGTGTTTAATGTAGATTGTTGGTGTTTGATGGAGTATGTTGATGTTTGTTGGAGTATATTGAGTTAGCATTTGACAGGGAAGTCTGTTCTATGTTGGTGTTTGTAGGTGTTTTCTGGAGGATGTTGTTGTATGTTAGTGTTTTAAATGGAATATTGAATTATTTTGCTCTGAGACTAAAAATGCTGAACTAAGAAGCCAAGTTCCATCTTTCTCTGGACTTATGGATTCTGAGTGTGGCAGCAGCATTAAGCTTAGACATAGGAAGTTACCACAGAACCCTAAATGAAAAGAGCTCGAATGTGCATGGGAATGGTGAAGATCAAGCAATTTTTTTAATGCCTAAATTGTTACTGCTTGAGAATAACTGCTACTAACTACAGCCTTTTATTCATTTGTTTTGCCACCACACAATAAAGAATGAGCTGTGTCACACAAAAGTGCACATAAGCACTATATGAGAATTAATGTGTAAAGCTAACATACAGTAATTATGTAAACATAAGGAGCATTAAATGTCATAAGGAAATTAAACTGTTCTGGGGCCAAGACCCAGGCAAAAATTATGGCACTGGCTTCTCTCAAGCAGCATGTTTTCAAGTCCAAAACAAGACCAAAGGTCCAAGTAAAGTGTGTAGCAAATGTGGGTTGAGGTCATACAACTATCTTAAAGAGAGCAGGAAGATAAGCACAGTTTATCTTCATGAATGATATGAATGTCATGAATGCAACTATTTATCCAGCGCTCACACTACACTCCCAGCACTACAGAAATTCAGTTTGCTTTGTTGTTTTATTACTTGACAACTACAAAACACTGTGACAGTTCCATTACTGAAAGCCTGTGGTATGTGTCAGCATTTGAAACATGCACTCGAAACTACACACTCCTCCTCCACCTGCATAAACTCCATCCATAAACTCAGTTTACACCTGGTCAAGAGACAAGTGCGTTCAGCAACTTACATTCCCCTGAGACGGAGCCACATTTTCTCCGTCTGCTCGTTCCTGCTGTACTTCATAGAGTTGTTCTCCAGCCCGTCCACGTCGTTGGAGAGTGAATCCATGGCTTGCAAAAATACGTGTGTGTGTATGTGTGTGTGAAAGTGTGTGTACTGTCCTACGGTGTAACAGAATCGGCAGGTAGTAGGTTGAGCATGTGCGTGTTGGCGCTCGCTGTCCTCAGACTCAGAGCGCACAGTCCATCCTGGAGTCCGCCGGCTCCACAGAGCATCAGGCAAATAGTGTGTGTGTGTGTGTGTGTGAATGAGAGTGTGAGTGTATATGAGAGAGAGAGTAGCGTCGCAGTACTGACAGCACAGCACACCTCTCGCAGTGACACACAAGCTACATATACACACACGCACACAGACACAGTTGCACAAAGGTCCTGTTCACACGGACGCCCGCCTCCTATCTATCATTCTCTCTCTCTCTCTCTCTCTCTCTCTCTCTCTCTCTCTCCCTAACCGGAACTGCAGCTTACTGAGGATCCATCCACACTCGCTATAACTGAAATCTTTCCAGTTCCCTTTAACTCCTCTTCTCCTCTCTCCCTCCCTCTCTCTCTCCCTCTCTTTCTCCCTCCCTCTGTTTCCTCACTTGCTCCTTCTCTCACTGTTATGATGGAGGCGTGCTCTCCTCATGACACTAGCGTATCTGATCTCCTGATGATGACACGTTCATATTCCTGGTAAACACACACACAAGCACACACACAAATACACACACACACACACACACACACACACTGGGTCCTACACACTCAAAGAGCCTGGTGCTGCTAGAAGCGTCATAGCTATGGTTTCCGTGTCGACCAGATTCAGACAGTGAGCAGATGGGCTTAGCCTGGGAGGCAACTCCCCCTCTTTCTCTCTCTCTCTCTCTCTCTCTCTCTCTCACACACACACACACACACACACACACACACACTCCCTGTTTCTCTGGCGAAGCACCAGCACAGCAGCCTCAGACACACCAAAACAGCAAGAGCGGGAGAGAGACAGATAAGGAAATGGGTGTTGATATCATCATCATCATCATCATCATCATCATCAGCATCATCATGCACCTGCTGCTCGGCTTTTCCTTTCCCGCCAGCTTCTCTCCTGATTCATGTGCGCACACACAGCAAGCACTATAAACAACTGGTAATGCAGTGACAACAACCTGAAGAATAAATGTGATGTTGTTGTTTTCCAGCGCTGATGGTGTGTAAAGGCTAATGGAATTACACGGAGTGCTACTTCCCATTTACACCCCCACCTGCACCCCCCCTCACTTCCATTCCCACGCATGCATGCATCACAATTTCACAGTGCTCTCTGTATCATTGGTGGTTGGGTTTTTGTTTTTATATATATATATATATATATATATATATATATATATATATATATATATATATATATATATATATATATATATATCCACACTCACCATCCACTATATTAGGAACACCTGTGCACCTGTCATTCATGCAGTTACCCAAATAGCCAGTCATGTGCCAGCAGTGCAGTGAATAAAATCTTGCAGATGCAAATGTGATCTCAGTGGCATGGTTGTTGCTTTGAGTATTTCAGAAACTGCTGATCTCCTGCGATTTTTACACACAAGAGTGTCTAGAGTTTATACAGAATGGCGCGAAAAACAAAAAACATCCAGTGAGCAGCAGTGCGGGAAGAAATGCCTTGATGGTGAGAGAGGTAAGAGGAGACTGGGTTGAAGATGTTTTGAGCTGATAGGAAATATTAGGAACATAGGAAGCATATATATATATATATATATATATATATATATATAGAGAGAGAGAGAGAGAGAGAGAGAGAGAGAGAGTATGTGTGTATGTAAATCCTGTGTATGTAATATTGAAATACTGAGGAAACAGCAGCATTAAATTATATCCTCAGTTTAGCAAACACTCAGTCTACATCCCAAACCACCTCACAGCCATAAGATTTATCTGTGCTGTGGAGAAAAATCCACCACCACCATGTTAAAAAAAAACACTCTTCTGTAAGTAGCTTACAATACCAGATTTATATCCAGCAGCTTGCCCTTAGGCTCCAGAAACATTATCGTCTTACCAAATATAAAACCTGCACACGTTATATCCCTTTCTCGCCCATTAGTATGGAAAAAACTCTGAGATTTCAGGACAAAAGAAACAGATAGTTATTGTCCTGCACAAGTCAAAAAATAAGTAAACTTTGTCATTTGCTTGTATTTCCTCATTTTTGCTTGGATTTCCTTGCAAGTTGCTTTGGATAAAAGTGTCTGCTAAATGAATAAATGTAAATGTAAACAAGTCGAACTCAATGCCAACGACATCAGTGAGGATGCCTCCGCCACCAACAAGTCCAGTCCTTCTTGTTACTAATTTGTATACCTGAAATATACTTCAAACACTAAGGTCGCTACCAAAGAAAAACTATTTCAGGCATTTAATAGGGGCAGTGGTGGCTCAGTGGATAAGGCTCTGGGTTACTGATCAGAAGGTTGGGGGCTCAAGCCCCAGCACTGCCAAGCTGCCACTGGTGGGCCCCTGAGCAAGGCCCTTAACCCTCTCTGCTCCAGGGGTGCTGTATCATGGCTGACCTGGGATATGTGAAGACAAGAAGTTCGCTATAATGTATATGTGACAAATAAAGGCTTCTGCTCTGCATTTCAGACCTTGCTGTGACCGTGACCATGACCCTGTTTGGATCAATTCCAAAATCTAATCAGTTCATCTGCTGGTTACAATGATACTTACACATAAATCCTACAAACATTCAACCACTCATTCTTGAGATATTGCGCTAACAAGAATCTCGGACAGACACACAGATGGACAACCCAAAAACATAATGCCTCCATATGTACATATGTAATCAGGTAAAATACCAAATAAACATAATAAAATGTTCCAAAAACTTTGGAAAAGACACATGACATACTGACAAGCTCAGCATACAGGTCCTGTGTAATCTTTATTATTATTATTATTATTATTATTATTATTATTGCTATTATTAATATTATTATTATTATGGTAGTAATACTTGGTAGTTTCAAGCTGCTGAGTCCGTTTTGGGAGATCACAAACTGACCTCATGCCTAATTAGTTGTTTTTTTTTTCCAAAAGTACTGAGAAATCTTTGTTTTGCCTGAAAACTGTGAATTTAGCAGTGTGTAAATTAATTTAACTGAAATAGCAATATCATCAGAATTAGTAAGATGTTTTAAAGGTCTTTTGATGTCTCTCTTTTACATTACGGGGGTAGCTTTAAGTTACAAGGTGTTTTTTTTTAACTACCCTGTGGTACATTAGGGGGCATTTACAGGCCAAGTCCTAATGATGTACTCCTGAAGGATGCTGCTCTATTGGATTACACTCAGTGATGTAAAACAGCTTAATTATTTCACAATTAGCACAGGAACAAAAACAGGTCGTTTCCTCTATTAAATCAGTGCGCCTGGAAATGGGAAGATTAGCAGCTTGCTGGACAGAGAAAAATCTCCCTTCATTTAGGACTTAATGAAGAAAAAACAGGGTGTTAATTTTTAATATAATGATCATTTTTAGCATTGTGGCAGAGCAAGACATCTGGCATGACTTTTTAGATCATTTGACTGGTTGTGCTATTTTCCCATGCAGAAAGTGTGAAGAATGAAGAATAAAAAAAACACAGCAGAGAATGTTTTACTGCTGTGTAGTTCTTAATTACGAACAATGCACTGATGAATTATCATTTAGATTAAAAAAAACACTTGTTTGTCTTGCAGTGAAAACATAAATGAAAGAAGGCATGTATTAGCATTTTGTTTCATCCCAAGTGATTGTAATAAATGATGAGATCCATAAAGTCGAGATGGCCACAACTAAAACGCAAAGCGCAAACCTCACATTCATGTTTCAGATGGATGAGAGACGTTGCCATGGAAACACACGCGCTGCCTGGCTACACAAAATGGCTTTGCAGGGACGGATTACTTCACAGAGTGAAAGAGTGAGATATAGTGAGGGGGGTGCAGAGAAAGAATGTGTGGATGGTCGTCAACCTTGAGCTGAATTTGTCACTCTTTTTTATTATTACTGATAGAATAGTGCTTGCACATCCATGTCTGTGCCAACAGTAGATAACTAGGTTGGCTATAAAGCATTTATATTTATTTTATTTTTTTTAAATGTTGGATCAAGGTATCTTGATTTATTATGCAGCATAAAGTAGTAGTGCTCTATCATAGGTGAAAGTCCTCCTTTGACCATCATCCATTCAAGAAGATGCGACTTTGTCAACTTTTATATGGCTACATGTCACCAGCTCTCACATACAGTACTCTTACTGTGTACAGTTGGTGTTATTGCTAACTTATAATGCACAAAATGGACTTGTTTCTCAATATTTGAGGGATTGGCTATCTAGTTACTGTCTACCATGCTGGTTCAATCGCAAAGTGTTAACCTCCTGTCAGTACCACGAATACATTTTTAAAATATCAGTTGTTGGAGAGCTTTTTCTTTGAGTTCCTCCTAATAATAATAATTATATATATATATATATATATATATATATATATATATATATATATATATATACAGTTGAGCTCAAAAGTTTACATCCCCCTTTCAGAATCTGCAAAATGTTTATTAATTTACCAAAATAAGAGGGATCATACAAAATGCATGTTATTGTTTATTTAGTGCTGACCTGAATAAGATATTTCATATAAAAGATGTGTACATATAGTCCACAAAAAAAATAATAGTTGAATTTATAAAAATGACCCCGTTCAAAAGTTTACATACCCTTGATTCTTAATACTGTGTTGTTACCTGAATGATCCACAGCTGTGTTTTTTTGTTTACTGATAGTTGTTCATGAGTCCCTTGTTTGTCCTGAACAGTTAAACTGCCTGCTGTTCTTCAGAAAAATCCTTCAGGTCCCACAAATTCTT
>CM040458.1:25476442-25537256 GCA_022758105.1 Pangasianodon gigas | reverse complement strand
AAACCAAAGAATTTGTGGGACCTGAAGGATTTTTCTGAAGAACAGCAGGCAGTTTAACTGTTCAGGACAAACAAGGGACTCTTGAACAACTATCAGTAAACAAAAAAACACAGCTGTGGATCATTCAGGTAACAACACAGTATTAAGAATCAAGGGTATGTAAACTTTTGAACGGGGTCATTTTTATAAATTCAACTATCATTTTCTCTTGTGGACTATATGTAAATATCTTTTATGTGAAATATCTTATTCAGGTCAGCACTAAATAAACAATAACATGCATTTTGTATGATCCCTCTTATTTTGGTAAAATAATAAACATTTTGCAGATTCTGAAAGGGGGATGTAAACTTTTGAGCTCAACTGTATATGTATACAAATACATAAATAATTGTTTGATGTTTTGCTGGCCCAAAGGTTGAAGGTGGAATTCTACATAATGCGTGATTTGAATGGTAATATAATTTGATTTGTATGTTTCATATTTTAACACAGACTGTTATTTGAGGGGGAAAAAATGTCACTGCACATACAAATTTCCTCTGAGATGAGTGTGTTTGATATAAACCACCACAGAATCACTCAGACAGAACTACACTCAAGGGCACAAAGCTAATTATGGTAGCCGGGTCATAGAGCATTGAGTCTACTGAGAGGTTGTAGCTGACGCTTTTCCATTTCCATATGACCACTCAAGGTTGTTACTGGTGTGATGGTGTTAATGGAGTGAGGAAGTCCTCTGGCCTGAATTAAATCTTCAAGAATCTAGGCATAGGGCCTTTTGTCCTTGAATTGCCCCTCCCAAGGTCTCTTCAAATTTTTTTTCCAAGTATGTTTTTGATGGAGCTTGTCCTTGTCTTAATTAATGATCTAACACATTGCGGGTGTCAATTATTAAAAGCATGTAAAACTCATTGATGAATGTACTTAAATGTGACATGAATGAAGAGAAGAGAGAGACAGAAACGGTGACAGAGATAGGCCAGCTGGAGACGATGACTCAGAGAAGAAATATTGGTTGATTTTCCTTTTGAAGTAATAAAGGAAAGTTTCACACAGATTCATAGACCAAAGGCAGATGCAGTAGGAAGCTTGAGAAGTTTGTTCATAACACCAGTGAGATTCTTTGGGTCTAACCTGCCAGTACTCTTATTGATAATATAAGAAAACAGGAAGAGCTGTATTATTATATAAGCATTCAAAATGCCTATGTGCAGTTTTCTTGTCATTCAAGCCAAGTTGTCTGGTCAAGCAGGTTTTTATTGTTATCCCATCAATTTAATTGTAGAGAGAGAGAGGAAATATTGCTCCTCAATAACTATTATGCAACACAATACACTACAAGAGTACAGTACATTGGACTAAATTAATAAAGTGTAGACAAGTGCTAAAACATTGCAGTACAATACATTAAAGGCATAGAACAGTATACTAGGTTTATGGCAGCAGTACACACTGAACAGAGCAGAAGACAAGCATGAGGATGACTGTTTAAAAGCAAATCGCAAATTTTACCATCTGTAATTGATTGCAATATTAAAAATGGCTTGATTTGCAGGATAATGATAAGAATTAAGGGGAAACAATCAATTCAGTTTTATAATCAGATACCAGCTTTCAAAACGCCCACAATGCTCCTGCTCAATCACATCATCATCAAAACACAGAAGAGTGCTTACACAATCAGTACAATTGACAGCGATAAAGTTTAAATCTGCGATTAAAATCAACACTACTCTGGTGAAACTGGCCTGATATTGAATCAGCATCAGATTGGATTATGTTGACTGTCATGACACAGGTTTTGTTTGTGAACATCAGACGAAATTTATCTTAAAGCCACCTCTGATATGTCAGACAAATTGCCAACAAAGAGTCACGTTACTAAGTAGATGTCAGAATCGCTTTAGTATTAAAGTATGATATCAGTATTGTAGTGAAAGTGGAAAAAATGCATAATAAAAAACCTTCAGGATGTAGGTAGAGTGGTGGAATATTTTAAGTGTCCTTGATGGAGGGGAGAAAGACCCCAGGAGACCATTTGTTCTTTGTTGTTTTCACTATTGCTGGAGGGTCTTACCATACTGATGAGAATGATGGAGAGGAAATAAAAAAGTAATAAAAAAAAGAGAGAGAGAGAGAGAGAGAGAGAGAATATTATAGACATTGGGTGAAGGAAAGTAAAATCATCAAACAGAGAGACAGAGAGATAAAGGCAATGAGAATATGAAAGTGACACAGCGAAGGACAAGAATGAATGGAGAGAGAAAGGAGAGCAGGTGAATAGGAAAAAAGCAACAGTGAGAAAATATGAGTGATATAGTGAAGGAGAAGGAGGGAGAGAGAGATTGCAGGAAGAGAAACAGAGAGGAAGACACAGCCTGAAAACAGAAATGGAGTTCTTTTATCCGAGTCAGATCTAACAACAACAATTCACTTCAATCAGTATGCTGCAGTTTTCTGATCTGTGCTGCAGCCGGTGAGCAAATTCCAATGTATTACACAGAAAATTGGTGCAATATTGAAAATGATAACATACAAGCTTTACACTGAGTTGCCAGTTTATTAGGTACAGCCAAGTAGCAGCTTTCTGGATGTTCAGTGGTCTTGGACTGGGTTTGTGTAGAATTTGTGCTACAATTTTATACCATGAAGAAATAACTGCTCCTGCTCCTGTAAATTCATCAGGTACACAGTCTTGCAGCAAATAGCCCTCTCTGGCTCTTTCCATAGGTCAAGAGACTGTGCACTGAAACCACTGAAGCAACTAAACTTATTCTGATGTGCCTAAGGTGCCAAATGCAATATTTCAAGAATGTGAGGATTTTGATTGCCATATACAGGCTTGGGTTCAAATCCCAAATCTGATACATTTTTACTGCCAAATTTTAAGGCTCTGTACTTCTGATTAGAAGGAAGGGAGTTAAAATCCTGACCCTTCTTGAGCTGCCTTTAGTTGTTTAATTGTTAGTTGCTTTGGATATAAGATCCAATATCAATGTCAATGTCTTTCTTATGGAATTATTTAATAATGATTATGGCATGGTGCATTATCCTAGTGGAATATGGCCAGTAAAAGATGAATGTGGTTACCAATGCAGTACCACTCAGGTGCTCTCCATTGGGCATAAAGGGCCCTAATATAAGGCTGGGTTGCATTCCCCACACTACACAATTTCCTCCACCAGCCTGTACAATTGACACAAACAGGACAACTCCTGTTGGACTTATATTGATTTAGCCAAATTCTGATACTGATTCTGAATAGCATGATGCTAAAGGAAGCTGGATTTGTCTGACCAGGTGATTTTTTTTTTTTTTTGGACAATTTTTTGGATCCCCATGAGAGATATTTTTTCCTCGCTGACAACAGCAGAACCTGACATACTATAGCCCAAGGTCTGACAAGCAGTGCACTCTGAGCTGACGTTTTGCACACCAATGCTGAATTCCAATGTGCTTTACCTGGTTGTAGCCCAAATGTTACTTACATTATTTTTACTTTCTTTGATCGAGAAGCTGTTTTTGACCACACTTCCTCCAATCACTGGGCCTCATTGATCAAACTGGATATGAACGAATTTATTCATAAATTGTTCATAAATTCACAGGAGCATTTACACACACTAAATGTGGTATTTAGGAAAATCCAGGTAGTTTAGCCAAACATTTTTATCCTATGAGAGTTCCTGGGTTTGTGTAAATGTATGTATAAGGAGATATTAACATGAACCTCGATTGACTGGCTTCAAATCATTTAATTGACAATGAGTTACTGCAGTTTTACACAGTATATGGATTACGTTGATGTTTAAATCACTTATTTATTTCAATTATACACAAGAAATTAGTCATTGCATAGTAAAGACCTGAAAGAAACCAATCCAAAATAAATCCATAAATTAAGACAAATAAGACTGGCCAATCAGTTAGGTCAAAAGTAAAGGCGCCCTATAAAAGAAGGAAGAGTCAGTGTGTATCATTGAGAGCTCTGCAGTAGCTGAGCTGCATTTCTGGAAGATTTAGCAAATGTCACACTTCAGAGGCGCTCTTTCACCAATTAGCGAATTTTGTGGGAGTTACTAATCGCAAATTAGCTGTGTCGTGAGCACACTTGGTAATTTATGGGTGATTGGCACTTTGCTGAATCTCTTTCACTTATGGCTGTTACTGTTGTAAATATTTATTTCAGTTTGGCCCACGAAAATATTTAGACACAGCTTTACTAAAAATTAATAAATTAAGCCAATTGATAGTGTTTTTTTTAATTTATGTACCATTCTTCATAAACCCTTGAAACAGTTGTGTGGAAAAAGCCCAGGACTCCAGGTGCTTGGTAGAACATGCATGCCTAGTGCCAATTATATTGCAACTAAGATTACTCTATCCTCCAATTCCAACACTCAACTGAACACAGCTGATATTGAAATGCTGCTTTGCTTGATTTGTGCATAATTCATGATTTTACTGTTGAAATGTATAACCTGTTTGAAGGTAAGGGTGTTCCTAATAAACTAACAGCCCTGTGTATTCTATTACAGGTAAACGGTGCATATTATCTGATCACTTGATTGCTTCCATAACAGATTTTTTGACATCATCTAACCTTGTTGTGTTATGGTAGTAGAGCAACCTAAACAAATGGGGAAAAAAATCTACAGCACTTTATGGACAACGCAGCGCCGAATGCATAAGACTTTCTTGAGCCACTCCTCTCAGGCACTAGATTCGTATTCCAAGACCTCACGTTTACAAAACAGCTTCTTTCCTACGCTGCTAAGCTACTAATTCCTTGCAACATGCACTACATCGTGTACATGCTATGATTGTGTAGAGGATGGTCTGGTGGTTGAGTCACAGGTCCTGGGTGTGGGGTAGGGATGCATCCATAAGACCACCCTCGTCAGCGTATCATGTCTCATTGCTAACACATCGCAGTATTTTTAGCCCAGTGTCACAGAAAATGTGTAAATCATTCAGTGCTGTGAAACAAAGAGAATTTTTAGCCTTCGTGCCTGTACAAACGGAGATGATTCTTTCCCTACCTCATACAGTGGTTTGTTTTATTTTTTGTATTTGTGAAAGGTGAGCAGCAAAAGGGGCTCAAACTTGAATTAAAGCCACGATTCATGAAAATCATAGGAAAAATGTGGTTTAGCCAATGGGAGGTGATTTTGTTGTTCCTTATCTGTATGCAGCAATGTGGTCATACAATAAAAAATAGTTTAATCATGATCATGTTAACTCACCACCTTACCTCCCAAAGTTCCCACTGGGGATCAATAAACATCTATCTATATATTTATCTATCTACAATGATGTTGTGAAATAAAATTATAGCTATAGTGAGTGTGTGCTTTATAGCACCTAGCATATATCCACACACATTGCAATGGATAAAGACTGAATGTCATCCTCATATGTGTATGGGTGGAAGTTTGAATATTTAATTATTATTCGAACAATGCCTTGAAAAATAATGCCCATCCCCAGTGCATGGTTCAATTTTGAGTTTTGGTAGTTATTTGTTATCCATCCACCCAAGAACATGCCTTTACTGGAGTAAGTAATCAGTAATCTAGCAGCAGTTTTTCACTGTATCAGTGATACATTTGGTTTGTTTTCTACTTGGACAGATTCACACTTCATAAAAAAAAAAAAAAAAAAAAAAAAACAAGAAATAGAAAAAAATGTTTGGGTTTGGCTGGAAATTTACACCCCTGTTTAATTTCTTAGTCAGAAATATGGGGAAAATGACCTTTTAAAATCTTGAGTGGAAATTGTGGAAATCAGCCTAGCACAAATAATACAGCGAACATGAAGCTTGTTATGGGTTTTATTTGGCTGAACCCAAAAATCATAATCCAAGTCCATGATGGGGGTCAAAGCAGAGCCATGCAGAGTTAAATCAGGATAATCCATATTCAGTATGAGAAAAACAGACAACCAAGAAAACAAGAGTTCTCTGTATTATTTGTCCTGGGCTGATTTCCACAATTTCCACTCCAATGGCCAATACCTTGGATTGTGCAAATCAAGGCTAGGAATTAACAAAACAAAAGCATGTTAAGACTTTGCAATAAGACTTCAACACAACAAGGGTGTAAATACACAAATAATCAGAACAAAACAAAGAACATGTGAATACAATGGGGGGAACAAGCCAATGGCAGAACAGTACCAAAACTGTAAAAAAAATAATAACAGGCAGAGATAATCAAGTATAAGCCATAATCAGAGAGAAACACACAACGGTCTAAACTAGGGAAATGAGGAACTAGGAAATACTTGGGATCATGGAAATGAAGGTTAGGAAATAACTAAACAAAAATACAATTATTACATGACTTTGCAATAAGAAGTGGCATAAACAGACAGACTAAGCAGAGGAAAACACAGAACAGGTGAACACAATGGGTGAACAAGCCAATGGCAGGACAGGGGGTGGAGGCAAGACCAAAACAAATGAATAACATGGAAAAACACAAGGAGCTTGTCAGTCTGGGAAACCCAACGTGTTCAGAGAGGGAGAAATCAGTGACTAAATTATTAATTCATGAAATAATGTTTATTAACCACATCCATCATTTTTTATATTCTTTATCTCAGATATCCAGAATATACTGCAGTACCCCAGCTCTTTTTGCATCTCACATTTAGCCAAGTCGCATATCAGAAATGTCTGTTCATGTCCCACATTACGCAGCATCTTGGTTCACTTTTTCAACCTAAGAGTTGGAGGAACCCTGCAAAGATTCTATGTGGAACCATACAACAAATAGCTTCTCGTTTAGAAACAGTTCCCAGTAGAAAGCTAGAACACCTAACCATGTAAAGATGGTTCCTACTCCGGATCCACCATGACCCTGAATTGGATAAGCAGCAACAAAAAAATGAATGAGTATATTTACATTTCCAGGACAGCTCTTCAGCACCACGGTTCAAAATTGGATAAGTGGTAATGCACAATGAAGGATTATGTTTACATTTACAGGGCAGCTCTTTTGTACTCCTTCTACACACACTCCCTGATGATCTATGTGGTGTACTGTGTGTGTCCTGTATTTATTCTGTATTTGGTATTGTGTATTTATGTTCTGTATTCATACGCACTATTAGCACTGTCTGTGTAGCGTCTGGGTTGTTATTCTGTCTGCCCTTGTATCAGTCTCATCCTGTGTCAATAAAAAAAATCTATTTCATTCTATCTGTTCTAAGATGGCTTGTCTGTGCCACATTACTTTGCACAACATTAAATCTGTTTCAATCTTACTGATTTCTTATTACCAATGTGATCATTTCACAAAGTGGATTAAATTATTCAATCAAGGACCAGCTCCTCAATATATGTAGCAGGGCATGGAGATAATAAAAATATTGCTCTAGGCCTAAAATACATGCATACGTCACTGATGGTACGTTTGTGAGGAAGTCTGGGATCGGATGTTGCTGTGCCTGAAATCTTACATTTTTCAGCCTACATTTGGACACCTTTACTATAACAACCATAAACATATTTCACCAAAACAATGTGGAAATTCTCGTGTTTATTTTTTAAATCTTGCCTAGGTTTTCTGCAGAGATCATGCTGGTTAAGGAACTAGTTTAATAAGCATGGTCTGGCTAAATATGTCTAAAACCTTGCTAGCTAAGTGTGATTTCCTCACACAGGGCCATGCTCAAAATTGGCAATTTAAGTGTAAAAGTTGCTTCAATATTTACGTGGACAATGTTATTCATATTAAGAA
The DNA here is from genome assembly GCA_022758105.1 of Pangasianodon gigas. Lineage (NCBI taxonomy): Eukaryota > Metazoa > Chordata > Actinopteri > Siluriformes > Pangasiidae > Pangasianodon > Pangasianodon gigas. Next base: position 25,529,508 of record CM040458.1, on the reverse strand, counting down.
TCCAGTTAGGCACATGCTTAAGTCGATTTTCTGGTTGCACAAATTCAGTTTCCACTACCTAGTTGACGCCTCCCAGGTTGCCAGATTTTTCTTGAGTAGAAATGTCCAAGACGGGTTTTTTTTTTTTAACAGTGTCTAGTCCACCACCCTTAAATGCAATCATTTGCCTTTAAATCCAAAAAAAAAAAAATTCAAGGATAGTAAAGGGCAGACTGAAGAACAAAATAACGTTTTTTTTTCCTTTGCTGTCAAATGTACTCCAATGTAAAACAAAAGCAAACACAATTTAAAAATGAACACTAAAAAAGACTACTACTAGGATACAGTATATGAATGAGAAGATGGCAAGCATTGAAATAAACATTTAATATAATAAACATTATCCAAATAAACATTTATATCCGAGTAACAGATATATTGCTGCATTAACTGCACATTAATCACTGCAAATTTGGTTTAATTTAATTTAACAATATGGTGTCCATACTCATTATCTGGCTTATAAAATAGCACTTGATGCAGTACATCCAATTATTTAGCATTTTATTATTTTTTTTTATATTCTGCTCTGACAGTTGTTTGTGTGCACCTAATGAAGCTACAGTATACTAAATTGAGGTCCTGAAATCATATGTGTTTTTGTCGATTTTAATGGGACAACGCTATTAATTAATTAATAGTGCCATTTTTAGTATTAGTCTCAAATGGCATTCCACAGGTTTTATTTTGTATATTTTTATCCCAAAACATAAATCTCAGCATGACATATTTGTCACGACAACGCCGGAATCGGCGTCAGACTCAATTTCCCAGAGAATACCGCAGCCTACAAACATGGCTGACATGGACTACAACTCCCATCACTTACACCCACTGTCACATCACAGTCACCTGATAACTGATCATGCATACCTGAGATCAATCACATGTGCACGCTCATACACTCACGCACTCACTACTTAAGCACTTTCACTACACTTGCTTACTACAGTGTATCATTCTGAGTTTATTTGCTAGACATTTGTTTACTGTTCATGTGTTGCTGGTTTTGTGATTCTGGTTTTCGCCCTGTTTTCTGATCACCTGACTCAGTGCCTGTTTTTATGTCACATTTTGGATTTGTCTGCATGCTGTCTGACAATATTATGGATACGTCAAACTGTCATACAGTGGTGCTGGACTTAATACTGCTCCCCCCTTGAGCTGATATCGCATAAGAAGTCAAAGTGCTTAACTGAGATACACCTCTGTTTTAGGCAAACTCCACCCCATGTGCATAACTCTCTGAATAGTGCGTAAGTCTGTAGTTATGTCTGAGGTCTCGATACCGATTTACACAATTTCAGTATTAAATCCTCTCTATATGTGCTTAACTCAATTCTGAATATAGCCCACAGTCAATATCACACTTTGATCAAGTTGTTGAATAGCTATGTGCTATAGTGAAACAGACATAAGTCAGTCTGTAATCAGATACCAGCTGTACAAATGTCAGCAATGCTCCTGCAGCACAGTTGGAATGAAATATTTAAATGCAATTTTCTCCTCTTGAGATATATAGTTGAGATACGTACAGTAGTAGTAGTCAGAACTATATATAGTAGAAAATGTTAAAAATTTCATCAAGTAAAGAGTTTTTCCAGGCTGGAACATTAATTTTTGAACTAAAGGAAATTATGGCATTTGGGAGATGTTTGTAACATTTATGGAAGGAGTCTCCAGTGTCAGCAATTTGTAACAGTCAAATAAGTTTCCTGACACGAGAGAATCATCAGGACAGATGAGGTTACGCTTTCCGGTTTCTCAGTAACATGACAAGCTCCTTTTTTTTGTTTGTTTGGTTTTTTTTGTCTCATTAACTTCGAGGGAGAGAATACATGAGAGGCTGGTAAAGGAAGGTTTATAACTTGTCTCACAGATTTTCCATAACATTAAATGTACCTATTAACAGTTAAAAAGTGTGAATGAATAAATAATGAATAAATAATGGGTCGTTCATTAATAAATTGAACATGATGGAGGAACAAGCCAATGGCAGGACAGGGATGGAGACAGGACTAAAATTGTATGAAAAAACAAGCAGAGAAAATCAAGTATAAGCCATAATCAGAGAGAAACAGACAAGGGTCTAAACCAGGGAAATGAGGAACTTGGAAATACTTGAAGTCGCGGAAATGAAGGCTAGGAATTAACAAAACCAAAACACAATAAGACTTTGCAACAAAAATTTGCATCAATTGACAGACTAATCAGAAGAAAACACAGAACAGGTGAACACAATGGGAAAATAAGCCAATGGCTGGACAGTGATGGAGGCAAGACCAAAACAGAAACAAAATAACACGGCAAAACACATGGTGCTTGTCAGCTTGGGAAACACAACATTCTTGGGGGTAACCAGTAGTAATAGTTGACAAATCATTGTGGTATATGCAGAATAAAACACTTCAGACTGTACTGTTATATGGATTATAAAAACAATCCATTTCATGGTGGTTCACGTCAGGCCATATCACACCACCCCAGCATGGATTATTTTCGTATTCTGTCGTGTGTTGTACCTTACATAACATCTAGCATTCCTAGGAACACGACTCATTTCAGCAGAGTCACTCAGACACTCGATGCAGAGCAGGGACCCACATGATAGAGCACTGAGCCTACTGAGAACTTGTTGCTGTCCCTTTACCATTTACAATGACCACTTGAGATTTTTAAAGGTGTAACAGAGAGGTGCTTGTGTCTCAGGATGTCCTCTAGCCTAAATCACCTACTTTAAAACCCCCCAGAACATTACGTAAACATCCAGCCTCATATTTATACAGCGTGTTCCTGAGGACTGCAGCACTGCTTATCCTTGGCTCTAAGGGCCTTTTTTTTGGCTGTTACTCATGATTACGGTCTGCCATGGACTTGTACAAACAGGCAGTTTGAATCTGATTTGTTGGCATATCCAATGTGAGCAGTTTGTACAGCAAAGACATATTTGTGTGGATTTCATTCAGTACTTCTTACATCAGATATTTGTAACAAGAACAACAAAAAAACATGGCATGTGCTTTCTACTTCAGTCTTTTGGTCAAGAACCACCAGTATTTGAGCTTCACAATTCAAATACTAGGTGCCATCGTGGAGCAGTGAGCAGCATTGCCACCTCAAAGGCTCCAAGATCCGGGGTTCAATCCACAGCTCAAGATTACTGCCTGTGTGGGGTTTTGCATGCTCTTGTCGTGTCTTCCCAGGTTTCCCTTGGGTTCTCTGGTTTCCTCTCATCTCCCCATAAAATGCTGATATGTGAATTGGCTACTCTGCCTTGCACCCAGTGTTCCAGACAGGCCACACCCCCTTCACTGGGACTAACAGGCATGATGTCAAGTTTTGTGAACATCCTTGTTTTGTTTTTTTTTTTTAAACATTCACCATAGTTGAATCAATGCACGAAGAGCTGCCAGCTCATTTATGATATGATCCTGTCATTATTAACATGAAGGACTAACGTCCCCAAAAAGAACACGCAAGCCTGAACATACTGTGCCAAATGTACCGCGCAGAGCAGGATGTGATCGTCACTATGGCAATAATCACCTTGGAGATGTTTGACCTTCATAATCCCATCAATCAAATCACTTTATGTGTTTGCAATTCATTAAACCTGCCCTCGGAGACAAGCAAGGCTGAGTTTATTAATATTAATACTGTAATGACAAGGAATTTCACACAGCAACACAAAAACACAAGGATGATCTTATAAAATACTCCATATTCACCATAAAAAAATAACAGAAACAGCAAAATCACTGTCAAGTGAAGTTTCTAGAAATTATATTAAAAGCACATTATAGTAGTGACATTGATATGGTAATTATAATATGATCAAACTTTACTATATTTACACATCAGCCACAATGAAGGTTCCTGCAATGCATTCAACTTTCCACTACACACAATTCAGATCCCATGTCTGTCTGTCTATTTATACCAACCAGGTATGTCTGGCTATTTTGTTTATGTTTATATGTCTGTCTATGTCTGTCTCTGTATGTTTATGTATATCTATGTCTGTTTATGTCTGTTTACATCTAAGCCTGTCTGTTTATGTACGTCTATGTCCGTTTATCTTCTTCTCTCTGACCAAATTTATCTGTGTTTATATCTATATCTATCTAAGTATCTGTCTGTCTGTCTGTCTGTCTGAAAGTGCTTATACTTCAATCTTTGGAAGATTTGATAAATATTCATTGAAATGAGTCCCAAAAGCTCTTCACATGAGGTTCCTCCTGATGGCAGGTGTGTATGTGTGTGTGTAGTAGTGCATATTTTTATATCTAGATAGAATTTGAACAAAAATGTCTGTCTGGTTTGACCTTGTGGGGACATTTGGCTGGTCCCCCCTAGAAAGCTGATTTTTTATGTAAAAAAAAAACCTAAAAGAGCCGAAGGTTTTCATTTTGGTAACTGAGGTTAAGGTTAGGGTTATTAGGTGTAGCATAGCATTAATTAGCTACATTAATAATTACGTAAGTAGAAGGTCCTAAAAAGGAGAAAACATCTTGAGTTCATGGGAGTCAAATTTGATTTCATCTCATATTTGTAATGTAAATTGTCCTATTCATTGACTTTTAGCATTTTAAATAGGAAATTTTTCCCTAAAGAGAACATTCAAGTTAAATGAAAACCCTCACCGTGCCTGAAAGCGCAGCTTATGTTACCTCACTTTAGCACTGTCTCTCACCGTGCCATTGAAAAACACAGATGCCCCGGGCACTTGAACATTTGATACGGATGTCACATGATCTCTCACCCACACACCTGCCATTCCAAAATGTAACAGGCAGCGCATTAAAACTTAAAAACATTAAACCTTGGATCCTTTCCGGCGCTGGAAATTGTGAAGTATATCTGTCTGTGCATTCAGGGGAGAATAATGATCCAATAAATATGATTTGGTCATTTACTAACACTCGGGTTTAATCCTGAATTAAGCTGAGAGAGGCTTCATGTCACTGACGTCAGAGAAACTGTTGGCTTGCAGCTTTGTGGAAACATTTCTTGTCCACTTGGCCTTGTAATGGAAATTATTTTTGAGCCTCAAATGCTTAGACAGTATTTATCCAGTAAAATGCCCCTCAATGACACTATAAATGAGGAACCACTAAACACTTCTAGGGCAAAACACAACTTGAGCACTACTGTGAAGCATTAAGGAAGAGTGTTATGAATGTAATACCAATATAAAAATAGTTTAATCATGTTTTGGTGCTTATCATGATAATCTGTCATTACATAATTAATAGTGAGTGGTTGATGTGTTGGCTTTTCAAACATAAGCCGTTCAGCTCTGAAGCCTGATGATGCTGGATTGTAATTAAAAAAAAAAAAACATGAGGCCTTGCTCTGTGCTAAATCAGGAGTTTTTAACTTGATGAACATATTCAGGTTGTATTATAAAGTCCTACCTACACATCATGTAATTAAACGCAGGATGAGGTTGTTTATTAACATCTGTTATGATGATCATAACCATAAAATGGTGGTGCCAGATAAATTTTGGTAGAAAATAGTGATCTAGCATGACTTACAGTGCAGATAACCCATAGCTTAGAAAATAAAAACTGACAATATGGGACAAAATACTTTTGGCATGACTGATGATGCTATAAGGAATCATGTCGTGACTTAATATTTCCAAGAACAGGGACAGAGAGAGAGAGAGAGAGAGAGAGAGAGAGAGACGCTACCCTCCCAATACCTTCCAAATTAAAATGTCACTAACCATATGTTAGACACCCAGGCACACAAACACCAAAGATTATTCAATACCGCAGATGAATCATCAGTTTATCTGATCGAGAACAATGTACAGGCCAAACTGCTGCATTATATATCTTACAAAAATATGTCTATTTACTATTTGTGCACTCTATTCAGAGAACACAATGCACCTGGTGTGGTTTACGTCAAAGTGATAACTGACATTCTCTGTTTTGTGTAATGCAGCTTCACTGGTTCATCATTAAGACCTATACAGAAATAATCAAATCACCTCACGTGAAGAATAAAGGGTAAAAGAATTATTCACAAAAGCCCATTTTGCTACTATTTCATCATGCATGTCTTTATACAGATTTGTTAAATATGACTATTTTCCTAAATTTCTGGGGGTGCTTCATGGAAAAAAAAAGTTTGTCGAATTGACTTAATTCAAATGCGTACATCGGTTCCCTGTGATTGAATTGAGTTATATTAACACAATTTGTTTTTGTACATCAAACATGATTTGATCATGTATTTTCAAAGTCCTGAATAAAATCAACCTCCACACTCAAGCCGAGGATCAAACCCAGGTCACTGTCATGCTGCAAGATCCACATTACTGCTGCACTATTCTACCACATATGTTTTAATCACAAGAAATGTACTACTATAGTTATAGTTCCCGTCAGTGCCAATATCCTCATACGACTTTATAACGTCATTGGTTTACGTTAATACTATGTGACTTGATCACGCTCACTCTGCATAATTCAATCTAGTAATTACAAACGTGTTTAAATTTAGTATGAGAAGTGAAATCACATTTTGATAAGAAACTTAATATTTTTATGTAAACTATACATAATATGTTCTCTTAAATCGGACCGACCATATATTCTTTTTTTTTTTTCAGTGTACATTAGCCCCTAGTAGTTAAACTTGCTGTACGTTTTGTCTCCTGTCCATGATAACCATGCCTGCGAATTAGCCTAGCAATGGAGAATTTTTCAATAGTTGGCAACAGAAAAGTTCTTCAAAAGCTAAGCGAAACACTGACAAAGTAGAAAATGTCAAACAGAAAACAACAAAGAATTTGTGAAACTTACCTAGAGAATGGATTTCCATAAACAAGCAATAGTAATGATCACATGACCACACCGTGTCAGTTATGATGTTGGATAGGGAAAGCCGTTTACAAACCAAATACTCATTAATGTGTATGGAGTCAATATAAAAAAAAATTTAAAAATAAATTAAAAACTTTGGAAGGAAGTAGCAGAGATGATTGTTGCCTCTGGTGAGTGTACTTAGTTAGTAGCTAGTGCAGTTAGTTTGCTTTGCTAACTATCTGCCAACAAGCTAGTATGAAGCCAAGCATGTGATATAAATCAAACCCAATTTTCACACTGATTTGTGCATTATTTAATTTGTTAACTTTAGGCTGAACGTTTTTACCATAGCATTAGTTAAACTGGCTCCTTACCCAACATGATCTTTGCAGGAAGCCTAGGCAAGACTTTTCATCTTCTTTGAGTGTTTGCTAGAATTCAGCCACAGCACCAGGTTTTCCCAGACCACATGTGCATATACACTGAACATATGGCAAGAGACAATGAAAAGCAGATGATCATAATTATCACTAAATTAAAAGTGTAGTCTTTTTTTTTTTTTTTTTTTACAACTTGATGAGTCAGTATCTCTGGAGAGGCACAAATACAAAGGACAAGCATTGTTTTAGCTCTGTTATCCTCACTGTCAATCGGCTTTTCATTCTGCTGGACACGGACACACATGCACTTGAGCTTCAAACTGAACAGAGCCGGTGTGTGGGAATCTCTGGGAGCTAGTATCTCCCAAGAATTTTAAATGAGAGAACTATTGCACCGTCGTTAGCAAAAATCCTATGAGAGATGTTCTTCAATTATGACAGTAATTGAAGTTATTGTCCATATGGCAGAAAGCCTGACCAGCCCATCAACAAGCTGACACTAGTGCCAGAGAGAGAAAGTTGAAAAGATCGCCCGCCGCTGATCCCACACAGTCAGGCAACCACCTGTTCCCTAAACTTCTCTCAGGAAGGAGATACAGAGTTACTTTAAAATTATATTCTACATAAAGAACTTGTTCCTAAAAGTCGTGGCTCAGCTCAACAAGCTACCCCTGGCTAACTAGAAATGACACACTGCCTCCATGCCGCTCCATCTCACAGTTAGAACATGCATACGGTCTACACTGACCAATAATGAACTCGATATTTATGTGTAACTTGCTTACATATACTCTACATTACACTGAACAAGGTGTCCAAAAAGTCAGGAACCAATAAGAGTAAAACTACATATACCTCATTTTGTATTTATTATTTACCACATATGCTCTGCATGGTCACCCTTACGCTCTACGCATTTTCTCAGCGGCTGTATCATGTTTTTGTAGATTTTGCTCAACGTATTCCCATTGGTTCTGGACTTTTCAGTAATACCAACCAATTTATCCAGTAGTATTATACACTCCAGGGCATGCTGTTATAAGAAAATAATCAATGATCATTCAACATGGTGTGATGGGGCCCAGTGTAAAGTGGAATTACTGTCACCACTCCAAAGTTGATTATTTTCCAATAACAGTATGTTCCACAGCAGTTTTCCAACAATTACAATTTTTTAATTTACTCAATTATTAATAAGCAACACCTCATACTGTTTATAGTTTAATATGAAGCAAGTTAATGTTATCACTTACATTATAGCAACTATAAACAGTCACCTCACCAGCCTCTTTTATCTTTCTCCTAAAGACTTTCCCATGGTGGAAAAATTACTGTTACAAAGTGCTGACACTGGAGACTCCTTCCATAAGTGTTAAATAAATAACTCCTTAGAGAAAACTTCACAAAAAAATAGCAATGACTTTATGTTTTTCTTTGTTGAATAACAAAATGGGGTTTCTTATATGTTTATTATTATTCTTAGATTACTTGGAGCATCTACCATACAAGTCCACGTATATTAGCTGTTAAACAGTAATGTATTCAAACAAGTGCATTAATATACAGTAAACCTGTGATTTGCCTTGTAGCCAGATCTACTGTCAGAGCTGCTGATGTAGAAAATTAATCAACACTTCCTGACCAATCAGAATCAAGAACTCAACAGTGCTGTGATACAAAACACTTTATCACACTATGATTGCACACTTTGCTTTGTATAGTCAAGCTGTATATTAATCATATGTTTAATTTATTGTCTGTGTGTTTCGGTTGTATGATGTATGTTTGTATATTTAGATTGTTGCATTTGTGTTAAAAATTCTCGTGCCAAGATACATCAAATCACGATGTACAACTGGCAAAGAAAGATTATGAATCTCCTGTTACCCAAGCTCTGACTGGATTTGCAGACAAGTTGTATGATTCATAGACAAACCCTGTTGGCTAAGAAACCCCCTCCACTCCCCCACACCCATCTCAAGCAAGTAATGGATGAAGGACGAAGCTGTTTACAACTCCAGCAAGGTCAATGTAAGAAGCGCTTGAGTTCTCAACATTTTATGCTTAGACTCAGAAGGCTAGTACTGTGGCTGCCCTCAAGGCAGAATACTGAGTCACGGAGAAAAATATCCTGCTAGCCAGAAAATGACTGCTGGCCCATCTGGGCGCCATTTTTAAATGTGTCTACAAGTAATGGCGTCCCTGACCTAATTGGGGGCTCAAGGCAGAATTTCCTTGCCGCCCCCTCAACCCCCATGCTGCAACCTTCTTTCCAACCACCACATAAGAATCCAACAACACCAGTACTGCCATTGCAAGAGAAAGTAATCTAACCACGTATGCAACATAGGAGCCATAGCGCTAAATGATAGTTCATTTTTTTGCTTAGGCACTATTGTGATTGTGCAGGACAAACCAGAAAGATAGCAAGATCAAGCTCTGCCAAATCCGCCTCTAAAACGTTTTCTTTTTAAAAATATTGATCAATCCTTTGCAAATCCTTTCTAATTCCCACCTTCTACTTAGCTCTGTGCATGTCACTATAATAGCCGTTGGTGCTTTATAATGGTAATTGCTACGTTAATGGATCCAAGGGTCTTTACAGATGGCCACATGTTCTGAACCACCTGCTTAACATTCACACACCGAGTCCAGCATTAATGATAGTGAACGATGTGTCTTGATTCAAATGCGCTAATGCAGAGAGGCCGACTGTCACCATGGATACATCAGCAAAAACAGGCAATAACTGAAAAAAAAACCAACAACAAAAGCAAATGCTTTCACAAGTGTGTGGGCATTTGCCAGAAACTGTGTGAAGGTGGAGACCATCGCCCACAAAAATGACAAAAACAAGTCAGCATGAATCACACACTGCATACCACTGCACAGAGTTCATTCGCCATCACTGCGCAAACCTGGATAATGCTTAAGAACACTCTGAATTAACACTTAAGTGGTTAATTGACAGTTCTGATGCAAAAGATAATTCACTTCAACAATGCACTAATCATTTAAATTCCACCTCTCACTGATACCACGTATAACCAGTGGCATAATGCACCCGCTTCTGTAAGTGGGGAAGTCTGTGGTTTTATCTAACATCGGCAGGTATTAGCATATAACTGTGTTCATGTGAAACATTAGCACATCTCTGGCAAATATTTAACATAACTGAGAAGCGTGGGGCAATTTAGCGGTTGTTTTTCATAAAATGAAGCACTATGTACAGCATCCAGTTGCCTCATTTCCATGTTTTGCCTGTTTAAATGTAATATATTATTTCATTTAATGAAATGCTAGTTCATATGTTAGCCAGCTTAGGACAATGCTACAACATGTTAACATGTTGACTAAAGTGTTAGTTCATATGTTAGCCTGTTTACTGCAATTCATATGTTATCTCATTTATTGAGATGCTAGTTCACATCCTAGCTTGTTTATTCAAATGTTAGTTCATATGTTAGCCCATTTACTGAAATCCTAGTTCATATGTTAACTCGTTTAATGCAATACTAATTCATATGTTAGCTCATTTACTGAAATGCTAGTTCAAGTGTTAGCTTGTTCACTATAAGTGCTAGTTTATATGTTAACTCATTTACTGCAATGCTAGTTCATATTTTAGCTTCTTTACTGAAATCCTAGTTTATATGTTAGCTTGTTTACTGAAATGCTAGTTTATATGTTAACTTCGTTACTGAAATACTAGTTCATATGTTAGAAAATTTACTGAAATGCTAGTTGATATGTTAGTAAATTTACATGAAATGCTAGTTCATATGTTGTAATTTACTGAAATGTCAGTTTAATCTAACATATATTTACTGAAATGCTAGTGTATATATTATCTCAGTTACTGAAATGTCAGGTCATGTGTTGGCTTGTTTACTGAAATCAATCAATTTCATAGACAGAAAAAAAAACAGTCAGTCCACAAGGCAAACGAGACCAGCAGGAAAGTCACAATGCTGCCGTTATTGTGTGTTTCCCTCTTTTGTGCCACTCCATGCCGTGTGTAAGAGCTTTGTCTAATTAATGGTGAACCGAACAAACAGCAACATCTCATCTTCTTCACCTCATTAGTTATTGATCAGGTCCCAGAGGCAAAGCTCAGTGAACAATGGCCTCCACTTCAGAGTCGCTGACTGACAGCGCTAAGCATTTTCTCTGAGTCCAAACAAAAAACAGTCACACTGGTGCTGTACAAAGAGACCTAGGTCCTATAGAAGCTATAGATTCATATCCTTTACATAGTAAAGACTGAAACCAGGCTTTTCCACCACAACACTTGAATCCATCTTCTAATTCTTGAGGGAAGCGTTACTCCTAATGAAGCTTCCTTAAACAATGTGTTCAGCTACCATTATACTAACTGTCCATCTTTTTCTGTCACTGAGCTCTTGCTTCTGATCCTCTATGCAATGCTGTTTTGCTTATGTGCTGATTTGTGTTTTAAACCAAGTCATGACTATACACTCACCGGCCACTTTATTAGGAACACCTGTACACCCGCTCATTCATGCAATTATCCAATCGGCCAACCATTTGGCAGCAACACAATGCATAAAAACAGGTCAAGAGTTTCAGTTAATGTTCACATCAAACATCAGAATGGGGGAAAACGTGATCTCAGTGACTTTAACCATGACATGGTTGTCAGTGCCAAACGGGCTGGTCTAATTATTTCAGAAACTGCTGATCTTGTGGGATTTTCCCACACAACACTCTCTAGAGTTTACACAGAATGGTGCAGAAGTTCTGTGGGCAGAAACCCCTCATTGATGAGAGAGGGTCAAAGGAGAATGGCTAGACTGCTTTGAGCTGACAGGAAGGCTATGGTAACTCAAATAATCACTCTTTACAACTGTGGTGAGCAGAAAAGTATCTCAGAACACACAACACATCGAACCTTGAGGTGGATGAGCTACAACAGCAGAAGATCACATCAGGTTCCACTCCTGTCAGCCAAGAACAAGAATCTGAGGCTACAGTGGGAAAAGGATCACTGAAATTGGACAGTTGAAGAAAAAATACCAGATGACGTTTTTCCAATCTTAACTTGAAAGGTATTAATGGTTAAAATTTGGATAAGGAGTAATGTTAGTATTAACCTGAATTCCAATAAAAATGGTAGAACTTCAACAACTATTGCATGAGACCAGGATCTAATGAAAAACTCCAGGGATTTTAGTGTCAACTGATGTGTGATGTCATTATTAATTGTCAAGCCGCACAAAACAGTACACAATGTACAAGGACTAATATTTGATAGTGTTTCACATGTGGTGTGTGTTAGTAAGGAGCATGTACTGAGGATACGCAGTACTCAGAGGACTGAGGAGAGAACAGCAGAGTTGTAAAGATCAGCTACAGAACACAGCTCAGCTAATTCAGCCTGCGCTGCCTTTAATTAGCATGGCACTAATGTAATTCTGCTCATAACACAGCAGTCAGACCCTGTCCAGGACAAGAACAAAGACATTAGCATGTATCTCTCTCTCTCTCTCTCTCTCTCTCTCTTCCTCACTACATATCTCTCTCTTTTTTTCCTCTTTCACGATCACTCTCCAATTCCTCTTATTTCATATTTTCTCTCTGTCATCCTTTCGTTATCTCACTTGTCTTTTCTCCCGTTCAGCCCATTTCCTCCGCCTCCTGCTCTCTCTCTCTCCCCCCCACACACACACTTTTTTGCTCACTGCCTTAGTATTCTTCTCATCTCTCCTTTTTCTTTTCCTCTCATTATCCAAAGACAATAAAAAAAAGACATGAAATCAGTGACGTCATTGCAGGTGAAGGCCGCAATGATCTGTTGTTATGCACAAATCATTTCTGCTAGCGCAATTAGTCACAGAGTCCACACACAAGGACGTCCACCTCGGCTTCTACAAAAACAGTTGAGGTTATAAACGGATGAAAGATTCTGCTTGATGGTCCTTGAACGCTGCTTAGCCCAATTATCCCGATTTCTAAGCTTTCATATTAGCAATGGAAATACCAGTCATTTGAGTGAGTCATAGATGGGCTGTGTGTAAGAAGACAAAACCTGGGGGTAAGATAACACATGCACACACACACACACACACACACACACAGCGGTGAGGTGGTGTGAGACAGCGAGAGGACAGTAGAGAGAGGGCTCAGTGTCATGTTATTCACGATCTGATGAGAGGAAAAACCGATGACTTCAGTTCATCCATCAGTCAGAGTCTATTAACAATAAAGTGACCTTCACTCAGTGGATTCTTATTATTCCAGAACATACTGTTGAAACTGAAATCACTCAAACCTGATATCTATCTGAACATCTTGTTTTTTTTTTAAAAAATAAGTCTAATGCCATATATTTCATCCAGGAAGTAATATATAAAGCATCTAGAGCTCCAAAACACAAAAGGGTGAAAAATTATTTAATGATTTGAAATTAAATTGTAATTTTTGGTAACGGTCACAATTAGTGGCCGATGCTGATGCCAATATTTACGGAGTAGTATGCCAATATGATTTTTTTCCCCCTAGATACCATAGAAGAGTATGATAACAAATGACAACATCATACATGTACTTAACTTTTGAACATTTATTTCACGTTAGGGAATCAGCACAAATTGAATGGTTACAGTCGACCATTCAGAGCACATGCACTTGTGAGTCTATATGAAAAGCACATGCACAGTTTGTGCAAAACCTGTAACTAAACTAATTAGATTTAAATCAGTTAAATTTCAGTTAAATTCAGTTTTTACACGGACTAAACATTTTCTCTTCAATATTAGTTATGAAAATTGCAAACATTGCTAGCTTGTCTCCTACGAAACAGAAAAAAAATCTTTTAGCATAATGTTACTGAACAGCGTGACTATAGCAGCCTTTGCAATGCAACTATTACATGTGATGTCGACGTTGACATGGCAGCCTATATCAGCCCTAATTTACATTGACTCTGCAATATGTGTTATTAAGTGTATGTTATGCAAGTATGCAGTCTGCAAAGCATTATGCTTTTGTTATGTTTGTGTTAGCTATTTAAGCTTAAAATCATGTTTTCTTACTAAAATACAGGAATCACACAATAGAGGTTAGAGTACACATCGCATATCTTTGAAATGATGGCTAATACAATTAACTTCATTAAATTAATTAACTCTTTGAGAGCTAGAAGGCTGAATGCCTTACCATTTGTTCTTAGGGAACTCCAATGCCAGTGCTTTCTATGAGGTGTTTCATCGCATTTGAAGGCAGTATGTGATTGCACATTTATTAATCGACCTTGCTTGCAGGTCACTCACTAGTCACGATATTGAAACTGAGGGATAAAAAAAGTCTATTACCTATCAGTAACTCATCATTACTATTATGAAACCATTACGGCTGAGACTTATAGCAGTGTGTCTCATCATAGGTTTCACAGACTTTTACACATGCACACAGGAACACAGTCATTGAAACACAGCCAGGCAGCACCATTCGTGATTGCTGTTTATTGTCAAGTGTTTCAAGTCCGTAATCATGCCGTTTGTCTTCTGAATAGCAAGCACAATAAACAAGAAAGCTGCTCTTGCCGTTATCCAGGTCTTTTGTTCAAACCACACAAAACGTACAGTTCTGTCGTTTGCCCATTCCTGTCATTTGTACTTTGATTGTACAGTGTTTGCGTACTTGTAGTTTCTTCTCCAAAGGCCTTTCAAAAAATCAGTGATCGAGATAGTAGTCTACCTTGTTCATGTGTTATGGACGTTCATGGTTCTCAATCATTGCTGATGATGCTACGGATCTGTCAGCAAAGCAAGCTTAAAAATAAATGATCCCCACTGCACACAAAATCTCCTGACACAACTGTTACTAATGGGCCGCATGAATCTACAGTCTGGGCTAGAAAGAACTCAGCCCCTGATTCTTTATACCATCCTGTGTAGTTTTTTCATGATTGCTGGTAGTGCCGTTGTTCTTGGTTCCGGAAAAAAAAAAAAATTTAAAAAATAAAGTTGAATTCTAAGCCTTTTATTAACAGTGAATAAATAAGGGTGGATGCCAAATAATTTTATGTATTTTCTTTGATATAGCCCTGTAAGCCCATTTATACCAGCCAGCCCTGTTATTAACCATTTTATAAAAATCATTCATTTTTTTTTTCTCTATTTGACTTCAATAGATATGTTCAGGATTGCAGTGGATCCAGAGCCTATCCTGGGAACACTGGGTGTGAGGTGGGAATACATCCTGGATGGTATTCCAGTACATTACAGGGCTCTTTGCCAATACATGGATTACATGGAAAAAAATATATAGTGCAATTGTCTTTGACAGGGAAAGGTTCTAGTATTAGAATAAATGTTATATTATGTGACAGGAATTTATTTATTGCTTAAATATAATTTGGACTTTAAAACTCTTCCCTGTGGCCTACAGTTACTGTTCACAGCACATATCTTGTATTCACTGTCTATGCACCTCTTGTCTATTTTTTGTCTACTGTCTTTGCACTGCTGTCTTTGTCTGTTGTCTTGCACCAGAGAACTAGCCTGGTAGTTTTTTGTTATACATCCTCGTATTGGTATAATGACAATAAAATTGAATTGAATTGAATTATACAACAAACCATCAAACAGAAAACACACCTAGACTGAGGAGGACACTTTCTTCCTTTAATCTAGAAAATAACATGATGTGGATATTTGACGGGAATCTATGACACACTAAACAGGCCAGTTTCTTGTCAGTGCATATGTGTAGTTGCTTAAACTCTGTGCCATTGTCTTTGGATGTTACCGTAGATTACGGAGATTCACTGAGACAGAAGAATGATAACAGCTGGCTGATATTAATCCGTCCTCTGTAGATTCTGTGTTTCTGGTTTTTATCACTAGATGATGTAAAACATTGACAATTTGTGATGTAAATGAAATTCTTCATAAAACATGTCAAACAACAAAACTTATTCAACAGCAGTTTTTTCAAGCATGGATGCTTTTCTGTTTTATTAAGTATTAGATAATTGATTAATGGTAACTAACTCTTAGCAGCAAAATTAGCATCTTTTTTTTAAGGCTTGCATCATGAGTATAAAGTAGTCTACTAAAACAATAATTTGTTGCTTAGAAACATTGTTTTTTTTTTGTAGTTACGGCATTAACAGATTTCTTTCCGTTTAGGTCACGTCTATGTAGTACCCTTAATCTCTGATCTCTTTAGCGAGAGAACATGAGAGAGAATGAGTGTGTGTGAGAGAGGGAGAGTGTGTGTGTTTGTGCATGTGCAGCACCCTTGGACCCCGATGTTTTGACATAACGCTGGATTACAGTAGATGTATGAAAAGGAATTTAGAGCCTCGGATGTGTTTGCACAGAGTCACAGTTCTGTGCCACGTCGCACTTCCTCTCTTTCTTCTGTGAAGAAGAGATGCTTCAGTTAGCAGGTTGCCATGGCGACCTACCAAATTTCACTGTGTTTTTGATGCACCGTCATTTTCAGACGCTCACGCTGCATACTTCCTGTGAGTGTGACCATCTGCAAATGGAGAAGCTTGGAGCGAATGGAAGTTATAGTGAAGTACTGCAGTGTGTGTTTGTATGGAGTATGGAGAAGTATGGAGCAAGCATGCATTCTTAGAAAATTTTGAACCCTTAAGTGTTCTTCGGTTGTTCAAGCAGAACCGTTTTTGTTTTTTTTTTAAAGCTAAGAACCCTTAATTGTTCAATAAATCATTAAAGAACCCTTGAAGAACTCTCTTTTGGTCAAATAAATACATTATGGAGGAGTGTTGAAGTATGTATTAATGTGGAAGTTAAGGAGAAATATGTAAATATGTATTTATGTGGAAGTTATGGTCAAGCACTGAAGTATGTGGATGTTATGACGAAGTATGGAAGGATGTATACACATATTTATATGTATGTTATAGTGAAGAATGGAAGTATGTGAAAGTTTTGGTGAAATTTGGAAATATGTATTTATGTGGATGTTATAGTGAAGCATGAAAGAATGTGGACATTATGGAGAAGTAGGGGAGTGAGTATTTATGTGGAAGTTATGGAAAATTATTGACAAATGTTGACATTATGGAGAAGTATGGAAGTATGTATTTATGTGGACATTATGGAGAAGTATGGAAGTATGTATATATGTGGAAGTTATGGCGTGCCCTTACACAATAAAAGGAGGGAGGCACATATAAGAAGTGTCGTAATTCCTAGACCGTTCACCTGATTTGGACGTAAATACCCTCAGATTAAAGCTGAAAATCTGCACTGTAGGAGACAGCTAAAATAACAATAACTTTTTCAACATCCAAATATTTATGGACCTGGATGTATATGGTATGTACAGTGAATATAAAAAGTTCACACACCCCTGTTAAAATGCCAGGTTTTTGTGATGAAAAAATGAAACCAAGATAAATCATGTCAGAACTTTTTCCACCGTCGATGTGAAATTACAACATATAAATATTAAGTGGAAAAACAATCAGAAACATCTTAGAGAAAAATAGGAAAAATAAAAAACTTACAGTAACCTGGTTGCATAAGTGTGCACACCCTTTTATAATTGGGGATGTGGCTGTGTTCAGAATGAACCCGAACACATTCAATCTCATGTTCAAAAGTAATTATCATTCAGCTGTCATCAATGAAATTATTCTGATTAACCCCAAATAAAGACCAGCTGTTTCTGTAGGATTTTCTTGACTTCTTCTTGGTTTCATCTGACTGCTGAAGCCATGGTCTGCAAAGAGCTTACGAAGCCAGTACAGGGTCCCACTATCGAAAGGTATTGATCAGGTGAGGGGTATAAACTAATTTCCAAAACGTTAGATGTGTCATGGAACACCGCGAAGGCCATCATCAAGAGGTGGAGAAAATGGAGCAGCACAGTGACATCACTACAAACAAGACGTCCCTCCAAAATTTATAAAAGGACAAGACAAACACCAGGAAGGCTGCCAAGAGACCAACGGCAACACTAAAGTAGCTGCAGGAATATCTGACAAGTACTGATTACTCTCTGCATGTGACAACAATCTCTCGTATTCTTCACATGTCCGGGCTATGGGGTGGCTAGATGGAAGCCCTTTCTCACAAAAAAGATCCCTCAACTAAATCACTCCAAACCATATGGCAAAATGTGTTATGGTCTGATGAGACCAATTCCAAAAGGTATGTTTGGTGGCAAAAAAAAAAAAATCACCAAAAGAGCACCATACCCATTGTGAAGCATGGTGGTGGCAGCATCATGCTTTAGTGTCTGCTAGTAAGCTGAAGATGCAAAGGAATTTCACCTTTCACCATGACAATGACCCAAAGCATACATCCAAATCAACAAAGGAATGGCTTAACCAAAAGATTTTGAATGACCTAGCCAGAGCCCAGAGCTGAATCCAACTAAAAATCTGTGGGGTGACCTGAAGCGGGCTGTGCTCAGGAGATGCCCTCACAATTTGATGGATCTAGAATGTTTTTGCAAGAAAGAGTGAGAAAATTTTGCCAAGTCAAGATGTGCCACGCTGATAGACTCTTACTCAAAAAGACTGAGTGGTGTAATAAAACCAAAAGGTGCTTCAACAAAGTGTTAGTTTAGGGGTGTGCACACTTATGCAACTAGGTTATTGTAAGTTTTTTCCCTATAAAAATTTCTGATTGTTTTTCCCTTAATTTGTATACTTTGCAATTTCACATTAAAGGTGAGAAAAGATCTCACATGATTTATTCTTTTACTTCACAAAAACCTGCCATTTTAACAGGGGTGTGTAGACTTTTCCTATCCATTGTAGGCTTATGTTTATGTAAGTACTATGGAAGAATCTATTGGTGTATGGAAGGTAGGTGTATGGAAGTGTGGAAGAATGCCTATGTATGAAATTATGGAAAATTGTGAATAAAAATGACATACATTGCATACATATTACAAGACATAATAGCATCAAGTGTGTGAATGTGTTCACTTGGGAGATACTTCACAAGTTCATGATTTTCACTATTTCTTTAATATCACTCACTTCCTGCCTTTATTATTGGTCACATGGCACAGCTTAAGGGATAAGTTAAAAACTCTCACTGAAAGTCCACACATCAAAGACTACTTCAGAGACCATGTAAAAATAACCAAATAAACAAGATTATGCTATATTTTTAAGAATTTATAAATGTATAAAAGTGTGAGTATATGGAAGTTAATCAGAAGTATGGTGTGTCACTATTTGGAAATGCATTGTGCAACATGGCATTATGTAAAAAATAAAAATTAAACAGCAAGACATATGACGTGACTTTAGCTCTGCGCTCCTCGCGTGATTGACATTGTGCTCAAAACAACATATGGTGTGTGCGCAAGCGATCGAGCCCTGGAGAGCCACGAGGTTGGTGTCAATGAATCATTGTGCATAAAGTCATTCGACCTGACTGCTGAGCCAAGACTGTGCATACTCGCACACTCGCACACTCACACACTCACACTCTCACTCAAGGCTTTCAGCCAGTGGCATTTGGTCTCTTCAGGGAGCTCATACCTAATCCTAGGGTCTTTGGCCCAGTGTACTGTCTTCCTTGCATGTCCTCTAGCTCGTACTGGGGGTCTGGAGTGCAGTGAATCACCTGCAGGGAGAGACAAGATGGAAGATCAGAACATGGAAGAAATGACAGAGACACACGCCCACACAATATGTCTTACTAAAAACAACAGCTGACACCAGTATGAATTCCAGTCTGGTCCAAGCTGATATATACTGATTAGTTCTGGTCTGGTGCTGGTTTATCTGGTCAACCATGGTCATGGAGCTTGTACAGTCTGATCTGTGATCTACAATAGGAAAATAATCATCACGGGATGGTATGATGTGGCCTGACGTGAAGTACTACTCTTACCTCCCTGAAATGAATTATTTTCTTATAACAGCACGTTCTGAAATGTCTCATTGCTCTTAATACTACAGCAGTCTGCTAACTGTTACATTTTTAATGAAAAACACATCATATATTTATTGTTACACTTAATGTTTTGGAATGTCCATGAAACAAGTTAGTTATCACTTACATTATAGCAGCTATAAACAGTCATTCATCACCTGCCTCTCTTTTTTCTTTTTCTCTTGAAAGTAATAAGACAAAAAGCAGCTTTTCATTTTACTGAAAGTCCTCTATCCTCAAGACCTTCCCACCATAGAAATCTTACTGATACCACTTCACCTCTGACTGTTACAAAGCACTGACACTGGAGACTCCTTCCAAAAATGTTAAATAAGCATCTCCATGATTCACATATCAGCAATTATATAACAGCATGTTAAATAACATGTTTTTTTATTCATTTATTATTAGGTTTATTAATAATAATGAATATTATTTATTCATTTATATATTATGTGAACCTTCTTTTGAATTAGCTGTTACTATAGAAATGATAACATATCAAAACTAGTACAATAATATAAACTTGTAATACCTTACAGATGGCACTAATGTCAGAGCTGATGTTATAGAAAATTAATCAACACCTCCTGACCAACTGAATTGAGAATTCAACAGTGATGTGGTTAAAAAAATGTAACTGCTTTTGACTATGGTGGTTATGATTGTACCCCAAAAACAGGTCCCAACCAATGCCCCAGGCCAACTTTAAAATAGCCAATTTATTTTAACTTCTTTTCAGGTAGCAATCTTAACAATAAAGATGGAAATGAAGCAAAAGCTCTTCCCAAGCCCAAGTCCAGATAGTCCGTCCTGATAGCAGGTGTGTGTGTACATGTGGGAGTGTAAAATGAGAGATGGAGGGAACAAGACTGCTGCTAGCATCTCTTTTTTGTGGTTTACAAAGGCATTTTAACTACTGATGCAAAGAAATGAAACTACTTGGCCAAATGCAGACTTTTTTATTTCTATGACAACACAGGACCCAGACTGGGTAATTATGCAGGAGACGGAAACTAGGTAAAAGAACAGGGGACCCAGATTCAGTAATGACACAGGAAATGCCACAAAAGGATCCAGATTGAGTAATGAAATAGGGGATCCAGACTGGGTATTCACACAGGAAACCTAGGTTGTGTAATGACACAGTGGATCCAGATTGGGTAAAGACACAGTAGACCCAGATTGGATAGTGACACGGGGGATGCAAACTGGGTAACAATACAGGGAACCCAGATTGAGAAATGCCACAGGAAACCTAGATTGGATAACAACACAGGGGATCCAGATTAGGTAAAGACACAGGAGATGCAAACTGGGCAACAACACAGAGAATCCAGATTGGATAATACAACAAAGGACCCAGACTGGGTATTGCCACAGGAAGCCTAGATTGGATAACAACATATGGGATCCAGATTAGGTAATGACACAGAGAATGCAAACTGGGTAACAACACAGGGAACCCAGATTGGGTAATGACACAAAGGACCCAGATTGGGTAAGGACATGGGAAACCCATATTGGGCAATGAGACAGGGGACACAGATTGGGTAATGACACAGGGAATCCAGATTAGGTAAAGACACAGGGGATACAAACTGGGTAACAACACAGAGTTCCCAGATTGGGTAATGCCACAAAGGACCCAGACTGTGTAATGCCACAGGAAGCCTAGATTGGATAACAACATATGGGATCCAGATTAGGTAATGACACAGAGAATGCAAAGTGGGTAACAACACAGAGAATCCAGATTGGATAATACAACAAAGGACCCAGACTGGGTATTGCCACAGGAAGCCTAGATTGGATAACAACATATGGGATCCAGATTAGGTAATGACACAGAGAATGCAAACTGGGTAACAACACAGGGAACCCAGATTGGGTAATGACACAAAGGACCCAGACTGGGTAAGGACATAGGAAACCCATATTGGGCAATGAGACAGGGGACACAGATTGGGTAATGACTGTGTAACTTCAAGATGGATGTGAATCAGCTAACAACACATGGGATACAGGGTACAGACACAAGGATCTAGATTAAACAACACAGAACCCAGAATGGGTAATGATACAGGAGACAGACTGGCATAGGTCACAGAAGATACAGATCAGGTAATAGGTAGCAACACAGCGGATGCAGATTGAGTAATATCATGAGCCATAGATCAGGTACCAACACCCACACAATTCTCTGAACTCCATCTCTGTAATATGAATATGAATTTTTAAAAGTACTGTCAAAGGTTAAGTCAGAGGATTAATGCAATGGCCTTGGATTAACCCTGTGTGTGTTGCATTTGTGTTTTCTCTGGAAGACGAATGCGTCATGCTTTATTTTCACCCTTGAAGAGATTTGCTGGAGGATCTGTTTCTCAGGTTCTCCATGGTAACGGGAGACATGTTTATACAGGCTGACTGTGAAATCTGATTTACCGAGATCTGCAATGCCACGACACACATTTCTCTCCTTTCCTTTCTTCACGTCTCTCCTTTCTTGCTGTTTTATTTCTTTCCTCTTGCACCATTTATCTCTCTTATTCACTTTCATTTTTTTTCTCCTTCTCTTTCTTTCTTTTCCATCCTTATCATCCTCATCCTCTCTACTCCTTTACACCCTCTTCCTCCTTCTTTCCTCTTTATTGCTTCTTATTTGTACTCTTTACCTTCCATCTCTTTCTTCTTTCTTTTTTTCCATGTCTCCTTTATGTTCTCCCTCTCCCCTTCTTCTCTCCTCACTGTCTTTTCAGTCTCCCACTCCTCTCTTCTTTGTTTTATGCCTCTTTTCTTCTCATCTTTCTCCTCTCACTGCATATCCTCTGTTTAATTTTGCAAGTCTTATTTTCCCCTCAGCTCTAAAGAGTATTCCTCAGTTTGTTCCTCTAGGGGAACCCTAAAAGGTTCTATGTAGAACCGAGGCTATCCCTTTCACAAAATATTCCAGGTAGAACCCCTATACAAAGCTTGAACCTTGAGAGCGCTTGAACCGTTGTATCCCTCCTTTCTCTCCTTTTTTCCCCACTTTTTTGCTGTCCTCTCTCTTGTCCTGTCTCTCTTATTTTCTTTCTTCTCTTCCTATTCCTTACCCTCTTTCACTTCTGTCTCTGCTGATCTTGTCCTTTGTATTCCCCCCCTCCTCTCTGCCTCATGTCCCATGATATCTCTCTCTCTCTCTCTCTCTCTCTCTCTCTCTGTCTCTCTCTCTCAGTCAGTGTTGATCTAGTTGAGGATGTAGTTTACTTGCTTGCTCTGTCGATCTTATCTCTAACGGCTCCATTAGACACAGTTGTTTATGCGAATAGGAAGTGAAATTTTAATCAAGCCGACTTCAGTCACACCTGCTGCTCACCGCCCACACACCTTTCCCTCTCTCTCTTTCATACACACACACTTTCTTTCCTCACAAACACTCGTTAACTCTCTCACACTCTCACATTTGTTCTCTCTTGCTCTACTCATTTCCATCATTGTCTCTATATCTCAGACAAACACACTCACATTCATTTTTCTCTTACTCTTTGTTCATCTCTGTCTCACTCTTTGTTGCAATCATAATCAATCCTCTCTCTCTCCCTCTCTCACTTTATCGCTCTCTCGATACATAAACATTCTTGAATGCATACATCTACTCTCCTTTTCACTCTTGTCCTTTCACTTTCTATCTTAAACACATACAACCTCTTGGTCAGAATTTAGAATTCAGAGAATTTGTACAGTGCAATCCGACATTTTCCATCCTCTTTTGCTTCAATGTTAAAATGTTTGTTAGTTAAAATCCGTCAGAATGCCGTCTGAACATGTGTTTCAATAGAAGGGATAAAAACTTTTTGCACAAATGGTCAATATCCCAAATTTGCTTAAGTATAAATAGTGAATTAGAAATAGTGCAGAATCTTAAACATTGAATATTCAAGATATTTTTGTGTTTTATACGTCTCAAAATTCTAAAACTTCCTGTTTATTTCCAACTTTCTTTCTTTTCTTCCAGCGAATGAAAAGCTTAAGATGAAAATAATGATCCTTTATTAATAGAAAGAAAAGCTGAATGAGATGAACATCACATGCATTTATGGTGTAGATGATACAGAGACTCATTATCGTACTGGTACACCCTGAACTAAAAGAGAATAAGACAGAAAGCAATAGCAATATGAAACTTTTTCCAGAGCTTCAGGCTTTCAGTGAAATTAATCCCACAAACGACAAGAATTAGAAACTTCGGGATGATGGTTATACATTGCAACTTTAATGGATTTTCAGATCGTCATATTTCTCCCCTGGCAGTGAAGAAAAAAGTGCATGACATTAGAGATACTTGGGAGCTTTTAACCACCCACCTGGCTGCAGCTCTGAGTAATTTGTTTTAATTTGAACTCTTATGGTAAAAGAAATGAGATGCTATAACTCTATAATGCAGTACATGGTGAAAATCCTGTCAGTATACGGCTAACACTGCTAACTGTTAAATGCACAAATCCTGGTCCTGCCTGTTCTGATGGTCATCAACTTTAAGTCATCATTGGTCATCTCTGATTTGGTACATACATAATATACTGTATAAATCCATGTTTGGTCATGTTAATTTTGACATCTTGTATACCATTACAGATATTGTTTTCTCTGTCTTCAAAATGTCTATTAAAAGCGATTCCTCTGACAGAGATCAATCCCATGAACATTTGGCAAAGATGCCTTCTAAACATCTTTGAGCTTACTTGGCTAGATTCTGTCTCAAACAGCCATTATATTATTTTTGAATGTTCATACTGTGTATCTGTTACCCATAATGCACTGTGGGCGGGCTGTCTCATTAACTTCACGAGAGAAAAAAGAGGCACTGTTGAGGGAACGACTGTTTATTGCTGCTATAACATAAGCGATGACATAAACAAACTTAAAAAGTAATATAAAGTCTTACTTTAATTAATAATAATTATTTTCACATTGCTGCAGTATAAGAGGAATAAAACATTTGGGATATGTTGGTATAGGAAAATAATCGACTTCAGGGTGGTAACAGTAACTCCGCTTGTCATGGGGCTGCATCAGAGCACCCTGTCGCTGATTATTTTCTTATAACAGCATGCCCCCACATGTTAATTACTGTTACTTGTTAGAATAAACTCTAATAAGAGCTCTGTTATCAAAGTCTAGCTTATAGGAATATAATCAATATTTAAATTACAGATGGATGTAGAGTTAACATAATCGCAGAGTAACATATTACACCCTAACCCCCTGAAAATAATTCGTGGGTAATGCCCATTAACTATTTATTAGCTAAAGTTCGTTTATCAGTGCCATCTTGGCAGGGCTAACATTAATATTTAAAGAAGCCTCATATGCCTTTATGGTACACTGAATTTATCATTTCTCTTCATCAGATAAACTTTTTTTTTACCTAGCAATTTCCACTCAGTAGTATTTATACTATTCAAAGTACACTGTAAAAAAAAACTGCTGTAAATGTACAGTGTGTTGCAGGATTGTACTGTTAACGATTAGGCAGTTAGAGCAGAGCATTGGTTTACAGTAAAATACAAGAAAATGCAATGTATATTGGGATATCTAACGTTTTTAGCAGGGTTAAGGATGGTAAAAATTCTCCTTGTGTTGACATCTGCAAATTAGTGGGTCATTTTTGTTCCCTTTATCTTAGTGACTATTTTAGGTGAATACAATGCCTGTTTGAGTTTAACTTTATATGCTAGTAAAATGTTTGGTTTAGTAAACCACTGAAATACACCTTTAAGTTAATTCAGTGGTTGAGGTGGTTGAGTCAATGCAGGCTAGTTAAGGTAATTGTGGTGGCTCAGTGGTTAAGCCTTTGTGTTATAGGGCAGAAGGCTATGTGTTCAAGCTGCCATGCTTGGGTCCTTGAGCAAGACCTTTAACCTTCAGGGTTGTATCCTGTATCAACTGTAAGCCAAATGAGCAAAGTACTGGATTATGTTATTCTATACTACGTAAGATATTACAGTACATCACATTAAATATGTTCTAATTATGTCCTCTAAATTTAAAGTACTTTAATGGCAACTTTTACAGTAAATACTTTACAGTGTATTCAAATAAAATGAATCAACAACAGTCCATCTACTTGCTCCTTCCTCACTCTGAGTGTGATGTCACAAGCAATATGGCTGACACATGAAAGAGATGTATACTGAGCACAAGACAATATATAGTGTTATGGGCCATTTATAAACTAAGACCACTTTCTGACCAGCAAAATGTTCAAAACTGGAATTATGTTTTCCAAGTCTGTTCGGAAATTGTGACTGTAATGAAATTTTTTTTGAATAAATAACCAATATTCTTCATTATTAATGTGGTGCCATTACATTAAG
Source organism: Pangasianodon gigas (assembly GCA_022758105.1). NCBI lineage: Eukaryota > Metazoa > Chordata > Actinopteri > Siluriformes > Pangasiidae > Pangasianodon > Pangasianodon gigas. The sequence goes on along the minus strand of CM040458.1, from coordinate 25,503,004 downwards.
TCACTGGAGTTATTAATTGTCACTGGTGTCATAAGCACAGGCCGTTACACCAGTGACAAATTTCCATTAAAGATGTATTTTCCAAGATGGCGTCAACAGCATCTTAAAGCAAACATCATTAATCACACCAACATAGATAAATTAAACTATTAAATCCTTTTTGTGGTAAAAATTATTTTACCAAATCAATAACAGATCTACTTTATCCACAAGAAAAAGCAGAATTTATAAGTAAATTAATAACGCATAGAGTGTGGACTGATGCTGGCTGAAATGGCTGCTCATTCTTCTGAACTTTGACCGTGGAAGCACTTATCCACAACTTTTTCTGACTGCAGGAACAATGGTTATAAAATTACTCATATTGTCAAAAACTTGTTTTATTCTTCTTCTTTACATATTTGTAAATCGACCTCTGACATTATAATCAATAAGGAGTATTTGTTAAAAGTCTGTAAAAGCCTCAAGTGGCTTGTGGGACAAATTATTTTTCCAGCACTTGGCAGTTCCAAAGAAAACTGAAAATTAAAAAAATTAAAAGAAAAAAAAAAGTACACAACACATTTTTATTGCATAAGACTTTTAAAGTTGTACAGCAATGAATGTTATGTGGGGCTTCTTCAAAAATGATAAACTATGTCATAACCAGTAACTTAATAAAGGACAGGTTTGTCACCATATTCTGAGAGTGACTCAAACACAGCGGACAAACATACAGTTTCAGTAAAACCACAATAGTGCAGTTTATACCCATACCAAACTGGCACTTTATCAAAGTAATAGAAGCGGTCCAGTACAAACTGTAATCTTGAAGACATTTTCCACTTGAACACTGTTCAAAAATTCATGAAGACGACTTGGAGGTTTCATGGGAGCAGGTGTATAAGATTAGATAGAGACCGTGAAAAACATTCTGCACGAATGAAAGTTTTAAGCTCTAATAAGTGTTGTTATCTGAGGAGCAAATACACAATTTATTCAACATGTAAATCAACAAAAAGCAATTATAACCCATTAAGCAGGACCATAATAATTCATTCTGACATAATAATCAGTACTGATGTTCCAGTGTGTGGGTGAGTGTGCAGATAGATAAATACTCAACCTTACAGCCTGCACATCAAACTTCACCCCATTAACAGTATCATGTTATCAAATAGTTTTGTTTTTTATTTATTGTGAAGTTTGGAGTTTGTGTGACCTTCTACATTTCAGAAATATCTGTTTGTCATGCCAGTCAGTATGATAAGGCTTTCTGCATACAGCTGCATGTTGAACATGAGTGGATTTCAGCATACACAAACATATGCTCTGTTGTAATCACTGTACAGCTCTCAATATTTACAAAGCAGCTACACTGAGCGTGTACTGAGAGGAAGCTGGGAGACAAAATGAATTAGTGAACACCACGTTCAGAACTCTTTTTGTTTCTAAAGTTTATTATTTAGAAACATTATAAAATGAATTTTCTTTGGCACTGTGTTTCTTTTTTCATGCTGTCTGCCTGTCAGATCCATTATAGGAGGTGTGGCCTGTGTGCCTGTCAGTCTCAGAGAAGGAGGCGTGGCCTGTGTTTCTGTCAGTTTCATTGAAGGAGGCATGGCCTGTGTGTCTGTCAGTTTCAGTGAATGATTCGTGTTTTCTGTGTTTGTCAGTATCAATGAAGGAGGCGCGGCCTGTGTATCTGTCAGTATCAATGAAGGAGGCGTGGCCTGTGTGTCTGTCAGTTTCAGTGAAGGAGGCGTGGCCTGTGTGTCTGTCAGTTTCAGTGAAGGAAGTGTGGCCTGTGTGTCTGTCAGTATCAATGAAGGAGGCGCGGCCTGTGTATCTGTCAGTATCAATGAAGGAGGCGTGGCCTGTGTGTCTGTCAGTTTCAGTGAAGGAGGCGTGGCCTGTGTGTCTGTCAGTATCAATGAAGGAGGCGTGGCCTGTGTGTCTGTCAGTTACAGTGAAGGAGGTGTGGCCTCTCAAAGCTAACATTTTGCAGCTAAACTGTATAGACAACACTAGGCATTGCAGCTCTGCATTATGTCATACTGAACAGTTGAATGATTTCAATTATTCTACAATACATCAGATTTTTCACTGTGTTGAGTTGTGCGTCACCTCAGAAGGGGAGCTCCAATCATGCAGTTCTTAAGAAGGTATTTAAAAATAAAAGGGAACAGGAGTGAAGTAGCACAATGTCACATGATCCACTTTATCCCACAATGCCATTTGTTTCATGAATCACTGCTTCTTACAATTATCATTCCCCATCCTCCCTTCTCCCATCAGGTATTAATTTCATAATTTCACATTTTTTGTCTTATTTATCATCAGTATTTTTGCTGTCTTCTATCTCTACACTTCACTTTTCCCACTATCAGATCTACAGACAACAGAAGAAGGTTGAACAAACACTGATTTTGTCACCTTAATGTGACAACTAATTCAGTAAATAAATATAATATTATCTTCATATTAAATAAAGCCTGATAATATGACACTAACTATAAACAGAACATGATAAAGGACTCAGACTTTTGGACGCGAATGTAAATTGTACTGAAGCAGGGAAGGGCACTATGGGTTGATTAGAACGCTGCCTCTGATGCTGCACAATCATCAATTGTGTCCTGCTAACAACACGAAGGTCACTATCATCAGACCTGATGGTCATGGGTATAGTGCAGTGTCTGTGTGTGTGTGAGAGAGAGAGAGAGAGTGTGTGTGCATGTGTGCATTTTATATAGGTGGGTGGGTGGTAGGGCATACATGTGTGTGCTTTCTGTGTGCCTTTGTGGGAGAGGTTGCGAATGTTTGAATGTGCACGTGTAAGAGAGGGAGTGTGTGTGTGTGTGTGTGTGTGTGTGTGTATGTATGTATGTATGTATTATAACTCAGCGTTCTGTTGACATGCAGCCTGATGGAGATGTTATAGGGACAAAAGTCTGCATAATGGAAATGGACTGAAACATTGAGTGGAGACAGGGACCAGGTGTCCCCTGTGTGTGTGTGTGTGTGTGTGTGTGTGTTTAGACAGGATTTTATATCTTGGTCCCCACAAGGACAAACTTTGTTTTGACCTTGTGGGGATAGTTGAGGAAAACTGCAGCTTTTATATGAAAAAAAAAAAGAACTAAAAGAGCTAAAAAGTTTCATTTTGGTTACCTAGGTTAAAGTTAGGGTTAGATTTACATGTAGCATAGCATTAATAAGCTGCATTAATAATTATGGCAACAGAAGATCAAACAACAAACAAAGCATACACTTTTTTACCAAGTTAAAAATTTTCCCCATTTTCTCCCCAATTTGGTCATCTGAAAGGTAACACGTACTTCCTCCGAGATACGTGAAGCCAGCCATCTGCATCTTTTCTGAACTGCTGCTCATGCTGTGTCAGCGTAAGACACTCGGATGAAAGCATGTTTACCCTCTTCTGCATACATGAGCTCACAGACGCCCATGATTGGCTAGTTTCACTGTGATTGACAGGGGAGAGAGAGCATGTCTTCCCTCCCACTCAGACAGCACAGCCGATTCTGCTCTCTAGACTACTGGCTACAGCATTGTTGGGATTCAGACTCACGATCCCCTTATGAAAGGGTGAACACTTTTCTGTTGTGCCACTCAGGAGCCATGAGACTGTATTTAATCCCACTCTTGCCCTGTCCCGAAGGAATTCTGACCAATCCCACCCATTCCTGCAGACACTCTTGGCTAATTCCACCCTCTCCCACAGAACGCTTGACCAATCCTGCCCATAATCATTATTTTTCTTGTACCTGCCCATTATATTTCCTAAAAATATAAACAAATTACTCATTTAATAAACTGCGTAAGCATCCCACCACATCCTCAACGCACCTATTTTAATGAATATGACCTTCCCTGGACCCAAAAACTAGTAAGGAAGAGCTGGCAGTTTAGTATCGTGCAAACTGAATGTCTAAATCATCACACATTCACCTTTTCTTTATGAAAGCCAGACAAATGTTCCCATAAGGTCAACACTGTCATTTCTCGCATTATGAAGTCATATGATCCACACAAAGGGCTAAAAACCTCAGCACGTATCTGCTTTCACTCTGAGTTCATACACACACAGTTCAAGCTAAAACCAGGCCTGAAGGTTACACTTTCAAGCACTGAGCGGCTCTATAAAAGGCCATTTAGTGAAGGAGAGGAGAAGTGTGTGTATGCTGAAGTGCAGTAGAGCGCAAAAGAAGCATCCTGGCGTCCCAGTGACAGCCTGCCTGCTGCGGGCCATGCTTAACGTCAACTGTCCAAGCTCTTTTTACTCAATTTTGTTTAGATTTATCTTGCCAAAACAAGAGTCCTGGCTTCAAAAAAATCCTCCCATTTAGTCTACAACCCCACATCACTTCGCAAAAATGTCTGTAATCTGACTCTTAGCTAATGTCTGTAATCTGACGCTTAACTGATTTGTACCAGTATGATAGCCTACTTTAAATGTAATATACTATATATATATATTCAAAAATAAGTTCAAAAATTAAACAGACAACAGCTGTTTTAAGTCCAGAATTATTGGCACTTTTTTAAAAGAATGGGTCAAAATTGTTTTATAAAATTAACATTAAACACAATTGATTACATTTTCCTCCTAAACAACTGGAGAAACTACTTACATTTCCTCTAACAAAACCTCATTCCTATAAGAACCTCTTCTTAAGAGAATAAAATATTACTTTTTCCCCCAAAATTTAATTTTGATACCCCCTTCCCAAATGTAATATTTACACAAAAAATATTTTTTTTTTAAATGAATATTTTGCACTACTTAATGTTCTAAAATAAAAGTTTACATTGTCCCTAAATGTTTAAGTTCAAACTATCACATATCACATGTACTATTTATTTCCATATGTTCATGTATGATCATTTTCATAAAGTTGATTGCCTTAATGCCAATATCTCAAACTTAGAAAAACGACAGTAACAAGTCACTTATAAATATAATTCCTTGTAACTTTACAGCAAGTCAAAACAATGAACACTGAGACAAGAGCAGATTTATAGATTTAGACTATGTCAACTTTCGAGTGATGACGAGTTCAATTCCTGATGATGCCAAAGCTGTTGAAGACCATAACCACTTGTTACAAACATGTTAACACACACAGTAAATCACTTTCTGCAGCCCTAGATCATTTGAAAAGACATTAACAGTGCTATATTAGCATGCTGAGTGGTTTTAAATATGTACTACAGAGACATCAAATAAGCTAAATACATCAAATCAATACAGGGCTTGCCAATATATCAATATAGGAGAGAAAAGGCACAATTGTAACATGCATGCAAATGTGACTTCATTACATCCACACACACAGAGGCGTAGCTACAGGACAGGAGTACAGGCAGTTGCTTGGGGCCCCGAGTTTTGAAGGAACCACTTGAAAGCCAATGTAAGTGAATGGAAATGATGGGTAATGTAAAATGATATACCAGGAACACACATTTTGCTGTATCACATTTTGCCAGCTGGCTTGTTGCTAAGCTACTCGCTATTGTCTGCTGGCTAGCTTGTTGCTAAGCTACTGGCTATTGTCTGCTGTTGCTGCTGTGCTGCAATTTCAGCCCAGAATGTTGCATGAATGTTTACAGTTTACTATAGTAGAAAAGAATCAATAGCTACTCAGGCCTGTAACTGTAAAAATACAGTTAAAGTAGCTTTTTATGAGCTTTACATGCTCTGACAGAGCAAACAAAAGACACGCTTCTGTGGAAGCGTCCATGTTTTTTTTTCACTTCGCATGTCGAACGTGTCGAGGTAGGAAATGACATTTTTACAACTTGCAAATTGCCATCACAAATGCACCATAAGTCACAGACAACCTACTCTGCAAATGGGTTCACAACGTCCTCACTGTCACTGCAGGTAGTTAAGGTGGGTGGCTATACATTCACCCTCAACATTAGCGTCCCCCAAGGCTGTGTCCTGAGCCTGCTGCTGTTCTCCATCTACACCCATGAATGTGTGACCACCAACAGCTCCAACTCCATCATCAAATTTGCTGATGACACAGTGGTAGTCGGTCTGATCATGAACAGTGATGGGACTGGCTCAGTGGTGCCCGGCCAATAACCTTGTGCTGAATGTCAGTAAGACAAAAGAGATGGACATGGACTTCAGGACACAGCAGACAGGAAACTATAGCCCTCTAAAGATCTATGGGACTCCTGTGGAAAGGCTGGCCAACTTCAAAATACCTTGTTGTGCAAATCATCAAAGACCTTGTAACGTGTGGTTTCTTTTACTTAATATGGTGGATAGCTCACCCAGTTACAGCAGAGTTAAGAAGTGAGACTCATAATGTGGTTAGCATTCCTCAGGTGTTGATTTATTTGCTATTCTCTGTAGGTCTCATAAAATCGTTATCAGTCTCTCTGCTAAATACAGCATTACTCGTCTAACAACAAAGAAAATGAGCAACAGAAAAATATGGGCAGAAGCCGCCTACAGACATATGCACACCTTGTGCTTTTCTCCACCAAAAAAAAAAAAAAATAGCCCACCAGAAAGAAGAGAGAGACAAAAAAACATGCGGCCCTTAAAGGGACAGTACCCAATTCCACCTGTTACAACCTCTCCTGATCACTCCACATTCACAGCACAATCAAGAAAGCAAGGCAATGGCTTTATCACCTTAAGCGACTCCAGAAGTTCATGGTCTCTGCTCACATTCAGAGGACATTCTATATCTTCCCTGAGATCTGTTCACCAAGGGTGGCCCTACTGGGAGCATTAAGCAGCTCTGTCTTGCACTCCAATGTACACCCCTTTAAACCACTACAGGACAAGAGCATACCCGATAATCTGTTTTCTCTCTCTCGCTATTCATTACTTCTGCTGCCTGATTTGGACTCTCTCTGACCTCTGGACCTGCCCGGTCCATACTGATGCTCTACTTCTGCATGGAGCTTCCATCACTTGATAATCACTTGCTACTTCTGAGGACGACCGCACATGCATAACCTTAAGACTACACCTAACAAAACCAGTTTATGCCCAAATCCTACCCATTCTTCAGTGGATAACTTCACATGGATACTGGAGATCTGAAGCTGTGAAAGACTGTGATATTTTCAGTACACTCATGTGAGACTTATGCAAGTTTATTTAGAAATGTCGCACTTTTCAAAATGAACAGAACTTACCTGTCTTGAAGCCAAAAAAGAAAGAGAATACAAGAAGCCCTAAAAATAGTAATAATAATAATAATAATAATAATAATAATCCTTTAAACAATTTTCCTCAGGTATCAATAAATTACTATCTATCTATCTATCTAGTGAAATAATTAAAGATGACAACTGTAATCTAAGCCATAATGTAATGAAACATGTCATTATATAGCTAGGTTTCTTGGTAGAATTTGTCCTTTTTCTCAGATTATCTTGATAGCTTGATCTTATAAAGGATATACAGAGTATAAAATCAAACGTGATGTAATGATGGTTTATCTAATTGGGAAGCTTTATTTAGCACTACATCTAGCATGTAGAATATATTACTAACACTTTCAGACAGTTATCCTACAGTTGGATAATGTTATTGAAAAATAATATAAACCTATATGGCTACAGTTTGGATTAGGAATTTTTTTAAGCAGCTGTCTGTCCCTGACTAGAGTTAAATTAAAATATATCAGCTTCTTATAATATAATAATTCTTATCATAATTATAGTATATGTATATTGATTTTATAATAGTCATTAAATTGTACTCTATGAAAAATAGATTACATTTAAAATATTTTTTGCAGATGTCCGATTCTTTATAAAGGTATCTGGGTAACATAATAAACGGGGAAAAAATTGGCAGGAGAGACTCTTGCATTTTCCTGCCTGGAGCCCCCAGTCCCTAGAATTGCCTCTGCATATACAAGTATGTCATCAAAGATCTTATCTGATCTTGATATATATACATTCATTCATTCATTCATTCATTCATTCATCTTCAGTAAGACCTTTACCCTGGTTGATTCGGGAATTCTGGAGCTGTGAGGCGGCCATGCTACCTACTGTGCAAGCCACACCGCATATATTTTTTTCTTGATATAAGCAACATGAAGCTCCTTTAGCAAAGAACACAGTGCCCAAGTATAACCTTTTAAGGAAATATTAAAAGAGAATAAGCCTAAAGTCTGAACAAATTGTAATTATCATAATATTATTACTATAATCAGCCATCTCTAGTACAAACTTGTGGGGATATAAAATGCCATTAACACCCCCATCCCCCTGTTTAACAAACCCCTCTCCTCCCCACCCCCGACTCCTGTGATGAAGACCAGATGAAACCATCTAGAATATAATTGTCTAAATATACCGCGTAATGCCAAATGACCTCTGATTAATGACATCCGCTCTGATATCGAAGCTTCAGCGCCGCTCCAGCTTGCTATCTATCAGAGATGATGTAGGTCGTGAATAAAATATGACACATTAGGGCAGGTAATATCTCACGTCTTGAGGCGTAAAAATAGCCGTCTAATTGAGGAGCTCATATTATATGGTGTCGGTATAATCAGGAGAGTCTCTCAGTGACATGCTCTTCCTCTCGTTATGCGTCACTATCACGTCAAAAGGTCTTGTTCCACTTTTAGAGCCACCTGACCAGGTGTCAGCGAATCTGTCTTAAATTCGTAATAAATGCCAAACGTAAGACTATACGTAAACAAGGTTTCATCTAGCGGTTCCATCTAACGGTTCTTTGGTTTGGTGCTCTGAGAGAACCTTTCAAAGGTTCTAGTTAGAAGGTTTCTCATTTCAGAAAAGGTTCCAATTCAAAGCCTTTTAGAACCTTTTATGAAATTTTTTCCCCTAATCTTAATCAGGGAACTATCTTCATAATAATCTATGTTTTCTAGCTACCATGCTAACTACCTGGCTGATCCAGTGGTCTCTAAAATCCAACACGCTGTCCATCTCTCCAAAAATCACCCAAATCGGTTTGATAAATACTTATAGGAGTGTATGTAGTGGATCTTTGAAACAACACTTCATCTTACTTCAGAGGATCAAGCAGGAGTGTGAATTCACTTTATCGTTTATCCCGGTTTAGACACTTCAGTGTGTCAGTGTGTTAAATTACCAGTTAGCACTTTATGTTCTGGTGACACATTGATCAGTCTGAGTGCTGCCCGTCATGACGAACATTATAAAATATACATATCAAGCACAGCAGCAATACCTTTTAACATCAACATCAACAATATAATCAGTCACTCAATCTTGACTTCCACTGCTAAAAAAAACCAAAGTGCAGTGCCACTTTCTTTAAAGTAGCTTATATAAAGAAATATAATAGCAGCCAAATTTAAAGTGGTTTAAAAACAAAAGATGAAAAGGCCACAGTAATGTATTGTATGCATACTGACACTTACATAAGCACTACATAACCCACTTTTCCCCAAAGATCTTAATAAAATCATAGAGATTAAATCTGCGTATCGAGCACAAACACGAGCAGGTCTATCAGGTAGAAGTGAGCCGTGTGTAAACTGTAACTGCGGCTGGACGACTGCATGCTCTCTTTCTACGACTGAGCGACTGACATTTCAGTGGTTGAAAATCAATTCATAGAGGTTCTTCATGTTGAGAGATTAAAGCTGGATTTGTGTGAGGAATCGATATGATGGTCACAGTAATGTTGCAGCATTTCATTGCAGTTCTTTTGGAAAAACAAGTCCAGGAGTGTAAATCTTGTGGCATGTCCCAAACCACACACTGGCATCTCCGTGCTCATCTATATGCCATCTTCGTCATTAAATCTCCTCTGATTATTACTAGCAGGATTTATCATTTAGTTATAGTTTTACTCTCAGGAAAGCATCAAAAAAGACAGAATTCTTTCATCCATTCATTTTCAGGTGTGATAGCTCTAGAGCCTATCCTGGCAATAGTGGGTATGAGGCAGGAATACTCCCTGGATATCAGTCCATCAACCATGAACACTAGGGGTGTAACACAATGACACTATCTGTATCTATCTATCTATCTATCTATCTCTGTGTGTGTGTATATATATATATATATATATATATATATATGTGTGTGTGTGTGTGTGTGTGTGTGTGTGTGTGTATCTGTATGTGTTTAGTGCTCATAAAATGTGCATCTGTATGCAGATTTAAACCTGAAGTGGGTGTGGCTTAACCTGGATGTTTTATGTGTGTGTATATATGTAAATAGATAGCTAGATAGATGTTTAGATATAAAACAGGGGAGGGCTGCTTTTTAATCCCACCTGTGCATTTTCTAAGTTACTTGGTTTAGTTGGTCTTATTAAAATATAGGCCTAAAGAAACCAGTAGCCTAATTTAAAACACCGTGACCCTGACCAGGCAGTTACTAAGGATGAATGAATGAACACTGTAAATGCATCATTCATGTTCACATTAATGTACGTGGTCTTTGTTGGTCCCACAAGCTTCATATCTGACTGCTTGCTCAGACCCGCATGAAAGTAAAAACCTCCTGCTTGCGTTATCTTTTTGTTGAGTCCCATGAGATCCCATGTGACTCATCCCATCCCATCAGCCAGATGCCAGGTGAACCTTTCAGGAAAGGTTCTAAAAATAAAATAATGAGTAGTGCATCTCCTATTCTGTGTTTGTATCTGTTTAGAAGACACCATCTGTTCATTCTGCATAATCTACTCGTATTCAGTTGCATCCCTAGTGCACACACAAGTTCACGCCAATTCTCCTACCAGCATGTTTTTGGAAGGTTGGGAGAAAACCAGAGAACCTGGAGGAAATTCACATGAGGAGAAAACTCTATACAGACAGTAACCTGAGCTCAGGATCGAACTGGGAATTCTGGAGCTGTGAGGTAGCAGTGCTACCCAATGTGCGCACCACATACACTTTTTTTTTCAGTATCAGCAAAAGAAGCTCCATTAACAAAAGGCACAGTGCTAAAATATGAACGTCTTAGCTAAAATTAAAAGAGAATAAACCTAAAAGAGATAAAATAGTCTGAACAATTAGTAATTATCATAATATTATTGCGAAATTCATTCAGTTGATTCAGTAATTCAAACTCCATTGAATTGGAGATGCTGGAGCTGTGAGGCGACAATTCTACCATGTGAAAGAGATAAACTGATATGTATCAGTATATACTGTATTACTAACACGAGTGAGTCTATGAGTCTCCATCATGTGGCTGTAAATGATTTGTAAATGTTCTACACATACAATTTTCCCCAAAAGACAAATGTAGCCGATCACTCAAGACATGTTTGGTGTTTGAAGTTTGCTTCTTTAGTGTTACACTGGAGCTTTGAGTCTGGTGTAGCTAACAAGTAATAAAAGTATAGCTATCAAATCTCATTCAAAACTTAACCTTGCAGATGTGGTGTAGGACTTTTACAATTTACACTAAAAGGCTGTAGGGGCAGCCATCTTGGACAACTGGAATTAGATTTTTTTTTTCTTCCATAGTGTGGTTTGGTATTGCTCCACCCCCAGGCTCCACCTCACAATGCTTGAAGGCTGAGGGTAAATATGGACTCTTCAAGCTAATTTTACGTAATCATATATTTAAAAATGTGGTTACAGTAAATTTACAAAGATTTGTTCTTGGATTTACAGGAAAGATTTTAGTTGAGACTGCTACATTAATACAATACTAATGAAACAAACTTCAGACACCCAAGTTTTCATCGAACATTTCTTGTCTGGTTTCATTTCAAGTAAGGGATAAATTGTGAAAGGACGAGGTGTTTGTTTGTTTGTTTGTTGCCGAACTACCTGAATTTATTGGAATCTGTCTTCTAAATCCACCAATCAGAATCCAGTTTGAAAGCACACAAAAGAATGCGACCTCTACAGTTTTAGGTTCTCTATTGTACTTCTAGAAAATGAGACTTGTAGCTTAAGGATTGTGGAACAAATTCATCCTGGAAACATCATATCTCCAAGCTCCTCAATATGGAACCTGTATCACTGCAGCTTTTCTGAATCAGGATTAGCAGACCAAGCTTTAACTTTATCTGTGAAGTAGCACTTTATCTGTGCTCTAAGGCAAAAAGAAAGGTGAAACCAAGTCTCTGAATGCTACAGAGATCACACAAACTATGATGTGTGATGAGTGCCATGATAACCTCACTGCTGCTGCAATGCTAATCCAGGATTGGCCTTTTTACCAAAGTGACCACTTTAGTGCCATCAGCACCAGGTACACCGAACGTAGCTGAGACTGTGTGTGTGCTGTCTTCTCATCCTTTCCATAAACGTCTCTGGCTGCAAAAAAAATGACATGGTTGAAGGGAGCCCTCTTGTGGTCACGTGTCAACTTTGTTGCATAATGTCAGTGAAAGTCACATCAAATAATGAGAAGAGGAATAAGGTTAGGGATGTAACCAGGAAAAAAAAATTGCTGACAAAAATCATTTTTTTCCCATTTCTTTCTTTCTTTCTAATTAAACATTAAGAGCACAGAAATCTAAATGTCACTGATTATGCTTATTATTACTCTTATTATTACTCTTATTATTATTATTATTATTATTATTATTATCATAATATCTGGCCATCCATCACTTATTTTGATTCTTTGTTATTTTTTCACTCATTCTCTAGATCAAACCTATAAAAGGCAGAAGTTGTCACATTTTTATGTACTATTATCTATATAACTCTTATAAACATGTCTCATGGGAGGCTGTAAATTCAAATCCCAGGACTTCCAGAAAGCCACTGTCACAGCCTCAGCTCAGCACATGGACTGGATTCTGTCTCGCTTATAAGTCACTCTGGATAAACATGCCCGCTGAATGAATAACGATCAATGTCAAACAACAGTAATAAACCATGCTATACACACACAGGGGCAATTTCCTGGACAGAGATTAAGCCTAGTTGTAGATTAAAATGCCTAACACAAAGTCACTTTCTAGATTTTTATATAATGTAGATATAAATAATCTGACTAATAAACATTACTCTGAAGTAAACAAAGGTATGAATGTATCACAGAGTAGTTTTTATTTACAATGAACGTTGCATGTACTGGTTGGTAGGTCTATGTTATAGGTTATAACTTAAGGCTATTATTAAACTTTGCCACTTGGAGCAACTGTTATTTTTTTTTAGTAGTTCATAAACTCCAACATAGAGGCCATTTACATTCAGACTAGTCCACGACAGAGGTAACGTTCAGCTGGTGCAAGAGGCCACCAGGAAGGCACGTTTAATTCTTCAAGTTTTGAACTTTGTCAAGGAAATGCAAAAGGCAACATCAGATTTACAGGATTTAGATTAGATTAGTTTTCATGTTTTATGCTTATTAATGACATGGTTGGAGACTTTTGGAGCACACATTTTCATCTGTGACCCAGAGATGAAACCCTGGCTTCTTAAATTCAAGGTTATTGGCACCGTTTTTAAGGTTATGTATCACCTTTTATTGTGAAACTGAGGATTTATGTGGAATCTGTAAACCATCAGTATGTAAAGTTTTTCAGAAAGACTGCAAGGCAATTTATTAGATTTATCAATAAACATTGATTACATCAAGTTAACTGATGCCTAAGCTCAGGCTACCTACAAGCTACAATTCTATTAATATGGAACTTTCCATGGAGTGACAGGTTGCCATATTCCCAAGAAATGTTCCAATATACCAGATTACAAAAATTTGTTTTCTATTAATGTCCAAGGTGTTACAGCTTTCAAACATATTGGAAAGCTGCAACTCATTCATTCATTCATTCATTCATTCAGTCAGTCATTTTCGGTATCTGCTTTATCCTGGTCAGGATGGCAGTGGAGCTGTAGCCTATCCCAGGAACACTGTATGAAGGACACCAGTCTATTACAGAGTATCATGGACATACTTATTCACACCTAATTCACCTACCAGCATGTCTTTCAGATGTAGGTCTGATAAAGGCTCTAACCTAGTTCACCAAATAAATTTAGACTCTGTGTTCTAGTTTAAAACCATCTTGGCTACTGTGGTTGAATTGAAATGTCAGTGACATTTCCGAAAAAAGCTTCTTTGCCTCTGCCATCAGTAACTGTTCTGTTTCACAGGGTTATATCTGCACTGCTACTCCCATCACTACTGCTGCTACTGCTTTCCCATCAGTACTACTATAACTATTTACACATTTACGCTTCTGCTACTTTTTTGCACTGACTTTAATGTGCGTTAATTGCACATCTCCTTCATTCATGCGTTATCTTCTCGTGTCTTGCACTTAGTGTTGAGCTGTAACAAACCGATTTAAAACCATTTATTTACAGTTATGGCATTTGGTAGATGGCCTTTTCCAGCAGCTTACATTTATCTAATTTATTTACATTCATCCCAAGTTGAGGGTTAAAAGCCTTGCTCGATGGCCCAGCAGTGGCAGTGCTGGGATTTGAACTCACAACCTTCCCATCAGTAGGCCACCACCTTAACCACCTTTCCATCAGGAAAGATTAGAAATATGAGCTTTTATTCCACTAGGGGGCAAAAGTAGAGCATTAACACCATGGCTGTAAACTCAGCTACTAACTAAATGATGTAATTCTTCATTAGCAAGTTAAACACTGAACACTGTAACCATCTCTCTTTGCAAATGAACTAACTTAGGGATTTCATAACAACAGGGGTGAATATTTATGCAAGTACAACTTTTAATTTTTTTATTTATTTATTTTTTATTGTTTGCCATCTGAGCTGTGACCTGAGTAGGCACACACCACTTGTCTGAAAAGTTTAACTTTTTTCAACTATGGAAGCTCCACTAATTTAAAAAAAAAGCACTGGTGGTTGCGGCAGGTAAAAAGAGGGCAGGTACGAAAGCAGGCTAATTTTTGGATCACCATAGGCATTACATTTTTCCAATAGGATACTAGTCTCTTTAAGATGTATCTTTCTTCCACAATAGACCAATAAATAAATGCAAGATCAGTTTCAATAGCGAGAAAATAACAATGAAGTGTTTTGTGCTCATCTGCAGTAAATTCATTACAAACTCATACCCAGGCTTCGTCAGCTGGTGTCTGCTGTGATGATATTTAATTAAGAGGTGCTTTGAAAATATTTATCAATCACATTTTTGCTTGATAGTTTTAAGCTTTTGGTTTGTTGACCATTTCTGCATTTCAATTTCCATTTCCACAAATGTGTTCATGTTTTTCTGGATCCGTTCCCTGTTTTAGAAGCAACCTTTGTCCAGTACTTTGTCGTTAACACACACTAGCACATCTAGTTTTAGATAAGAACTTTATAATCTAGAAGTAACTAATCCTAAATTAAGCTGTGTTTTAGAAAGCCAAATTTACAGCTTTGATTAATTATTCTGCATTAACGCCTACTTCCAGTTTAATTGAAACCCTATCCAGGGACCGGCACATAATCACTGAAATATCATCATTATGACTGAGAATAAACACAACAGTACAAGCATGTCATTTAGGACAAAAAGAGCAAAAAGGGGCGAAAATTAGCATAATCAGAAGCAAAAGTAATACTAAGCAGCCCGGCAATGAGGCACAATTACTGCGACTATTGTCTAAAAGGGCACCTCTTACCATAACAAGAGCACAGAGAGGTAGTTCTTATTAACATTTTCATCTCTACGCTCACTTGGGCGTTTGTTTATAATTCTAATGAGAATGCTCATTAGACATGAACATGTAAATTGGTCTGATGAATTTGTCTCTGGCATGATCTAGGTCATCCTCTGTCATTTCATCAAGGTTACCTGATGTAATCTAGTGTAAGGGATTTACAGGTAAACTGTGGGAACCTCCTAGTACACTCACTTTCTGATTATCATTACAAGTATTTGTATTTATTTGTAAAGTACTGAAGCTTCGGATTTATGGCACTTGCAGGTGAAGCTCTGTATCGATGCTTGTGTTGTTCATTTCTAGTCTATGCAAGACCTAATACACTTTCAAGAACTCCTTATGTCAGTCATTAAACTTTCTCAAGTGTATCTGTGACATTCTTAAGTGTTCATGAGATGATATATACCACAGTGCTGCTGAATTCTCAAATCTGATTGGTCCGAAGGTGTTGTTTAATCTTCTATGGCAGCATAAGCGCAGCCTCATATCACAGGTTTATATTCATGCACTCTAACGCATCTAATACATTATTGTTTCTATAGTAACAACTCATTCATGGTGGCCGCTCGACGTAATCTAAGGCTATTAATAAATGATTAAAAAATGTGCTGTTATTTTAAAAAAATCAAAAGCATACAGTATAATCGTTGATATGGTGAAGTTTTCTGTAAGGAGATGCTTATTTATTTAACTTTTATGGAAGGAGTCTCCAGTGTCAGCACTTTGTAACACTCAGTTTTGCGTCACAGGAAAGTCTTCAGTATGTTTTGTGTTGCAGTTTCTTGGTAACATGATGAGCTAAATTTTTCATTTTTATTAACTTCGAAAAAAGAGATAGAAAAAGAGAGGTTAGTGAGGGAACAATTACGGCTGTTATAGCATAAGTGATAACAGGAACTAACTTGTCTCGCAGTCATTCCACCATATTAAATGTAACTATAACTATAAACAGATAAAAAGTATGATGGGCCATTCTTTAATTTAAAAAATAATAATAATTTCCAAATTGTGGTATAAGAAGAATAAAATGCTATTTGAAAATAATCAGCTTATTGGGGTTTGTACTCGGTCTTGTCTCGGTCTTGGGCATATTGTTTTATATTGTTCCTGTTGTCTTTTCTTTACCCATGTACAAAACTTGACAAGAAAAAAATTCCTTCTTCTAGCAAACAGCCTAATTGGTGGCCTAATGCATGAATGAAGCCAACTAGTTGAAGTAACGGTTTGGTCTCAAGAAGGATTTAATGGTTTTCAGTCTCCATCCTGACCCAATTTCGTTTTCTTAGGATCTTGCCTTGGGTCTCAACCTACTTACGACACGGTCTTGATATTTATACCACAGCACGGTTGAATCCTCGAATCTGACTGGTCAGAAGGTGTGCATTATTTTCATATATCCGGCTGTAATGAACAATCGGTTAATATTAATGCACTCGTTATATGTTATTGTTTCTATAATAACAGCTCATACACAGGGACTTGTACAGTGGATGCTCCATATAATCTAAGACTAATAATAAATGGATTTAAAATGGGTTGGTGTTTAACAAATTAATTCTTATAATCATTGATGTGGTGAGGTTTTTTTGTTAGAAGACATTTATCTGACATTATGTAAGGAGTCTCAGTTGGAAGCATTCTTTGTCACGGTTACACTTTTATGAGTTCTCTGTTTTCACCATAAAAAGACAGGCTCTGTGTGTGTGTGTGTGTGTTAGAGAGAGAGAGGCTGGTGAGGGAATGCCTGTTGATCGCAGCTATTACTTAAGTGAGAACAGGAACTAACTTGTCTCTTGGACGCTCCACAGCATTAAAACCATAAACCATTAAAATAAGTAACGTGTCGTTCAGTAATAAATTAAACATTGCAATCATTGGCAATTCACTGTGGTATAAGTGGAATAACACATGACAGACAGTGCTGTTATACCAAAATAATGCACTTCAGGCACTCGGCTCACACCATGTGCCGCATCCCACCACCCGTGGCTTGCATTATTTTCATATAACAGCACTGTGTGATGTGTGTTATTTCTTACATAATATAACACACTGTAATGTTTCATTTCTTATGTATCATAAAACTGATTATCTGCCTGAGTCTAGTTCAGTGAAGACTCTGTTCTAATGACCAGAGGTTTAGCAGCTGTCAAAGATTCTGCCACAGTAAGTTACATTAAGTCACTTGCCCAGTGAACTCTCCACAGCATTTGTGTGAACGTCCTGAAATGACTGTGCATTCAAGTCCTAATGGGAAGTTCATATTTATGAGTTGTGAAGTCGTAATTACGACATCAGGTGCATTCAAGTCACTTTGGTCAGAGCAATATGGCATTGTACCTTCTCTTAATTAACTACAAAAAAACACCGCAATACAGTTTTTTAACTCTACTTCTAGAAAATGAATTACAAAGAATGCACATCAAGTGTGTTTTCCTTTTTTATGTTTTTAATCAATTTATGAAGATACTGTAAACTTTATCGTTACATAGTATATAGTAATTGTACAATGCTATCGTATTTTGTGCAGGCAAAATTTTGTGTTTTACTGTAAGTAGAAAAGCCTGACAAACACATGTCACTGCTAAATACCCATTCAATTTCAACTAATTTACCATCCATTTACCACCCATTGATTGTACACCGATTGTACAGAGACTGGCTGTATTCATACTCCACTTGAAACATGAAATTAGTACTGATTCCACATTTAACTACAGATGACGTCACTGGCAGGTGAAAGGTCATTAGCTACTCTGTCCAGTCTATAAAATATGCCACTGCAAATCTAAATAAATCACCTCGTTAGTGTGGCGTCTCAAATGTACTGGAGGATTAGAGGGATCCTCTTCAGTACACACTGACTCATCACCACTGCTGGCTGCTTTTATGTCTCTACAACAGGTCATTACTGCAACAGGAAACTCAAGCATAACACGCTATCAAATATATATCACTTGTCTACATCAATTACTAAGCAGTTTAGGGAAAGGAATCACACTACACACAGAGATCGGATTACAGAGTCATTCCTGACCTCCCCAGAAGTTTAATCGTAATAAAGAAGGCGTAACTGTTTAACGTCTGGTCCCCACTAAAAGATTTATGCAATCCTTTAATGATGAAAATGTTATAGAGCCGAGATACTGTACAAAGTAGATTTCACAGATTATTTGTGCAAAGTCCTTTGGTTGTCAAACCAAGCAGAACAAACACCAACACGGTTTCAGATTGTCCTCACAAATCAGATCCTGACACTCAGAACCTCAGATGTCACACATTTTTTTCTCACAAGACAATCAACATTCTCACACACC
Organism: Pangasianodon gigas; assembly: GCA_022758105.1. Taxonomy (NCBI): domain Eukaryota; kingdom Metazoa; phylum Chordata; class Actinopteri; order Siluriformes; family Pangasiidae; genus Pangasianodon; species Pangasianodon gigas. Next base: position 25,484,097 of record CM040458.1, on the reverse strand, counting down.
AAAGGATCCCCTGATGAAAAATTCAGCATGGTCTGACCACCTATCAAAACACAGTCCAATCTGGTTGAACGTAGAGCCCACCTTTGTTGATAAGTTATTTTCCAGCTTTCTTATTACTGTGAAACTGATTCTGTTTTATATTCATTGTATTCTATTTTTGCATATTTCATTAAGGACTTTTATTTTGGTGTTGTTTCCTCATAGAGAGGATATTGTGTAATTAATGGGAGGAGAGTTGAAGTGTGGAGAAGAAAATTGTGGGGATGGAGTGGAGTTGCTCCTCTCCCTAGTTTTTCACTCTGGGCCCAATAAAAAGTTTAATGTCCTCGATATTTCAAGTCCATTGTCATTATTAAAACTGCAGAGTTATAACAGAACTCCTGAACCCTCGGTCACCTAAACCCCACGCCTTACATTATTAAACTGATCAATAAATGTCTGGGATTTTCTAATTGCCTTAACGTTGTGTTATTTTCTTGAAAACAACTTGTCTACAGTGTTCCATTAATAGTAGTGGTTTCAGAAAATAAATGGTTCCTTTCTACCAGTACTTATGAGCTGGCAAAGATGATCATGGTCTACCAGCTCAGTGTGTGTTTCGGCAGCTGGTAGCTAATTAGAGCAACCTGGAGATTTCAACATGGTTGTTGAGTCATAAATATTAAACAGGTTTTAAATTTATGATTTTAAATCGGTGAAGCCATGGCTGGACTGTGAGTTGGGATAAGATTGGATTTTACACATCCCACACCACTGGATAATACAGGAAGATAATAATTTAAACCAACTTAAACTCAGAACACATTTTGTGATAGTCAGGGGAATCACCATCAAAACTGGCCCTGTTATCCTCTAGTGTAGCCTAGGATATAAAATATAAAATCCCACTTTTTTGTTAGAGCAAATTGTAGAGTCTAAAAAGTCTAAAACAGTCTAGGCTCTTGTTTTTAGTAGTCCCTTACAAAGAAGAACACAAGCTCTAATATCTAAATCTATAAAAAGCTTTTTAGGCTGTAACTTTGGGAGAAACGTGACTATACTGGGGGCAAAAAAAAAAACCTAGCACGAATTGTCCTAGCAACACTCCCGCTAATCTAGCTGCTAACAGCCCTCAACGTGATTGCGAAATAAAGAGGCTGAATTTCATTCCTCTTAATTGCACACCGCTTTGGCCAGGAGACAAAAATCTTTAATTGCCTTCCCTGCAGTCGTCCAGCAAATTAGAGCCTGATGCATGGCTCCCACTTGGCCTTGTAATGAATTCCACCGCCTTTGTTCTGCCCACTCAACCCCGTGCATGCTCGAGGCTTGAAATTAAATAGTAAGATTCTGTGATTATCATGCATTCTCCAAAGCAACAACACAACATGGCAAATGTTAGTCTATTCTGGACACGAGGGTTGCCATGACAAAGACACTAAGCTAGGTCACACTTAAAGACGTTAGCTGTGGCTCAAATCACAGACTATTGTCCAACATCTAAAAATATTTACTATGTAGCAGAAGTACAAAGTTGCTACAGTGATACAGGAGAGACACCTGAAAACTACCAAATGCAAATATATAAAATTCACATAGTGGAAAAAGCTAATTCACTTATGGGGAACGGATGCAATACGTAAAAGGTGTGTGTTACTGGTAGCACCTAGCACCTTGACTTTGTCTAGATGCTGTTTACGTATTGTTGTTTACTTGCAAATCTAGGGAAAAAAATTAGCTAGCTAGCTAACATTGCCCCTACATCCTCTCCAAAATCACACAAGCCAGAAACATCATACTGCTCATGTAGCAATATGTACTGTAGCAATAAACTGTATGAATTAATATAGAAGATGAGTATATGTACAGAACATACTTTAAGTGCGTTTGTAAATGACAAGTTTGTTCATTTCAGAACTAACCAGAAAGGAAATGATGTTAAATCGCACGTAAGGTAAGCAAAAGCAACATTGCCAGACTGCGGTCAGTGACGTTAGCTTGCTAACTTAACTAGCAATTACGTTCCAACACTTTCTGTGCTTACGCCCTGTTCAGCAGGGGATAGCTCATGAAAAGGGAAATACAATTTAAATTTAAATAAAAGTAACAGTGATTTGTAAACCATACATTTTGGCTACAGCCGTTTCTAATTGGAACTTGATACATTTTCTATACCAGCAGCTCTGATAGAAGAATTGGATGTAATTCAAATCACGGGCTTATATTAATGCACTCATTCTAATATGTTATTGTTTCTATAGTAACAACTAATTCATAGAGAATTGTATGGCATGACACATAATCTAAACTCAACAATAAAGGAATACAAAAAACATGTTATTTAACAAATAAAAATGTATGGCTGTTAACATGGTGAAGCTTGAAGACATTTCTTTAAGATTTTTGGAAGGAGTCTCCAGTGTCAGTGCGTCGTTTGCCAAAGGTAAAGCTGTAACTTTAAGTTTTTCCACCACAGGAAAGTCCTCAGGACAGAGGACTGCATTTTTTTTGTCTTATTAACTTCAAGAGAGTGAAAACATGAGAGGCTGGTGAAGGTAAGACTGTTTGTAAGTGCTGTAACGTAAGTGATCACAGGAACTAACTGGTTTCAGGGACGTAACACAACCGTAAGTGTAATATAAATGCTTAAAACGTACAATGGTGTTTATTTATATGTTAAAAATTGTAATTGTTGGCAATTTGCTTCGATATAAAATGAATAAGTCATTTCAGAACATGCTGCTTTTGGAAAATAATTGACTTCAAGGTGGTAACAGTAACTCTGTATCTTGTCACATCTTCATTGATTATTTTCCTAATAATCAAGAGACGAAGCTAGAAGCTAAAGTTAAATGAGTAAAGAAAAAGAAACCTTGACAAGTACTGATCAGATAGTAAGTATCAGTATTGGGGTCAATACTGGCCTAAAACCCTGACTGGTATCTGACACATCAGATCAACATATTGACACTGACATTCGACATATTTACCAATCCAGTTCACTGACATGAATCGGAATTGGAATACCATGAATGCATATTTTAATTATTTCAACCAAGATCTTGAACAAGATCACATGTCATAAATTGTCTTAAAGCACTCTGCCATCGCGTCTATGGTGTTCATCACAATGAAAGCATGCACAGCCTCAGATCAGTTACTGTGAGGATGTTGGGGTCTAGTAATGGATAATGGATATCTGATTCCCAGAGCTCTGATATCTGTATCGTACCATAAGTGGAGAAAACGTGGGTTTTGTGCATCGTGGGAAGCCACCAGTCAGCTAAGAATGATTCTCTGTACCACTTATCCTACACAGGGTCACGGGGTAACCTGGGGGTATCCTATCCCAGGGGACTCGGGGCTCAAGGGTGCCAATCCATTGCAGGGCACAACTGTACACACACAACAGACAATTTGGAAATGCCAATCAGCCTACAAAGCATTTCTTTGGACTGGGGAGAAAACCCCCAAAGCACAGGGGGAAACATGCAAACTCCATGCACACGGGGCAAAGGCAGGATTCGAACCTCCAACCCCAGAGGTGCGAGGTGCTATCCACTAAGCCACCATGCCCCCCTGCTAAGACTGATGTTTCGACCCAAATTGTGTGATCTTCTTTAATTGGTATGTGTTTTGTACTGTGTATATTGTACATTTTATGTGCCGAACATAAAAGATTTTGAGAAATCAGAAATTCTTTTGTATTTGTTGCTTTTCCTAGAGAAGAATACCGATCTTGTTCCTCTCAAAGCCTTTTTGTAGATCAGGCTTTTTGTAGTTTTCTGTTTAACCATAACATCGTGTCAAATGACCCGTGTGAAACTAAAAGTGGAATGACACTAAAAACTATTTTCCCAGCTATTCATCCAACTTGGCTCAATTTCTTCAATGAGCCTAAAAACATATTTTTGATCATAGATCTCAGATCATAGATATTTCTATAACAATAATGATGCCACATCATAATTCTGAGCCTGAGAGTAATTGTTAAAAAGGACAGTTGAAGTTAGTGGGGTCCTATGCATCACACTTTCAGAAAAATAATTCCGTATGAGAATTCATTTCTTAAATGTTATACATCAAGATGAAGAAAACCCCATGTTTGGTCATGCTTTGTTCTAGCTGAGGTGACAGTACACAGTTTCTTGGGATGTTATTCCTACATTAAACCAGCTGTCTTTCTCTGAAGTGGAACAATTTGAGGTTAAAACAAAACAAAATTCATTTAAATGAAAGCTCCACCTCTTATACACACTCACACTTGTGCAGACAAACCACTAGGAGGAGTCCCAAGCATGGGAAGGAGCTGTTTGCCTATTTCACAAATATTATTCAGCCTACTCTTAATGTAGAAAAAATATATATATACACAGAGAATTTAAAAACAAATGTTACAGTTATATTAAATCTGCCAGAATATTGTTTGTATTGAAGAAAGGATGTTATAAGGTGATCATCTTTTGCAATTGTTACAAGGTATGAATATAATTAGATAATACTCATCCAAGAGATCCTATAATTTAATATGATACTTAATACAAATTTAAGCAGCTCTCACTTTCCTGACTGTTGTTCAATAATACAGAATGCAGTTTTCTGTACCATGTCCTTAAAAACCCAGAGTAAGGCCCTAGATAAACTCCCTTAGAAGGCAGCCCACAGGACTGAAGATCCCAGAAGGCAGGCTGAGATGTTTACTGAACTAATAGCTCCTCTCATATGGCTCATTAAGCTGTTCATGGAATTCGAGGGAACAGAGTGCGAGGTAGCAGGTGTCAGCCCATCGTACCAAGCTATGTTACACCGAATGTCTTTGCTTTTCACCATCATCATCATCATAAAGTTCATATTTCCATCCAAGCTGGAAAAAAGTCCTCATGTGCAGGGTGGAGTAGAGCAATAAACACAACTAGACACTTCTGAAGTCAACACAATTGGTGTGAGTCATACATTAGTGTGTGTTTATTGGTGCTTTGAAAGCATGGCTTCTTTGTGAACAAAGGGTTATAGTTATAGGGATATAGTTTGCTGCTGAACATTTCTGATTGTTTCATAGAAGTGCATTAATTCCTCATGTCGAGACACCTCTAATGAAGATCCAGTTAAAACCTTAATCACCGTTAATCGTTTACTTTACAGTGTATCAGTGCTCCTCATACTGAGTAAGCAAGTTGAAATGATGACATGACAACAGTCAAGCAATAAAACAGGTTTTTTTAGTTATTAATGAATGAGACATGCTTTTTATCCATATAGTCACAGTTACAGATGTAGAACATCTGCAAAACAAGTTAGTTCCTGTTATCGCTTATGCTGAACCAGCTATAAACAGTCATTCCCTCACTTTCTCTTTAAGTTATTAAAACAGAAAAATGCAGGAAGAAACCAGAGAGCCCGGAGGAGACATGAGGTGAACATGCACAGAAAGTCCACCTCAAACTTACACACATAATGTCTTTTGACTTTGCACTTATAAATATGGACAAAGAGTATGTATTCATAAGCTTTAAAAAAGATAAGATAAACTGATAAAGAAAAAAGTATTCAGATTATACACTAGAATATATATATTGTATACAGTATGTAAGGACCTGGTGTCATTGGTTGGGAATTTCTTGCAACAAGTAGCAATCATGGTGCAGGTGAAGGAGCTTCCTAAAGTTTCAAGGAACAACATTATTAAACAACACTTGAGTGGAAAAAGCTACAGATCCATAGAAAAGACCTTAAACATCCCTGTCAGTACAACTTCAATAATATAAAAGTTCAATAATATGCAGGTTTAAAGGTCACGGAAGCACAACTAATCCCCAGACTAGTCCCCAGACAGGTACGCTACACAAGAATTCACAGCACGCTCTCAGTCTAATGATAAGAAAGGCAAGAGAGTTTCCAGCAGTCACTGGAAAAGAGTTGCAGGACAACCTGAAAGCAGCAGGAACACCAGTTACACAGAGAACAATAAGCAATGAACTGCACCAAAAAAAAGAAGCACAGCATTTAGACGAATCAGAAATCTTTTGGAACAAAAGAAGAAACAAAAACAGAACTCCTTGGCAGTAATTCAGCTTGCCATGTTTGGAGAAAGAAGGGTTGCATGTATGATCCCAGGAACACCATACCCACAGTGAAGCATGGGGGTGGGAGCATCACGATATTGGGCGGCTTCTCTGCAAACAGTACTGGGACATTACACATCATCGAAAAAACATGAATGGAGCGATGTACCAGGAGCACTTAATCTCACAGGCCAAGAAACTGAATCTGGAGAGATGATGGATGTTTCAACAAGACAGCGACCCCAAACATACAGCCAAAATAACTCAAGAAGGCCTTGCATGGCTGAGCCAACCTCCCGACTTGAACCCCATTAAAGTTTATTAAGGATTTTGAAATTGCAAGTCCATCAGAGGGATCCTCATAACCTTGGGAAATTGAAGATGATTTGCCAAGAGGAATGGGCCAAAATTGAAACACAATTCTGCAAAAAGCTATTTACTTTCTACTGTAGACACCTTGAAGCTGTAATTGCCAACAACAGTTTTGTAACAATGTACGAATGTAGGTATAGTGTGGTGTCTGAATACTTTTCTCCCTATCAAATTATTTTTTTAAAACCTTTCTTTGTTTATGATTATGAATATATACTTTTTTTGCTCATATTTATTAGTCAAAAGACACTATTTGTGCACATTTGAAGAGGATATTGCAAATGCACTGGAAGTGTATTAAATAACAAAAGCTAAAGTGTCTCAGTATTTATTTCCCCTTACTGTATGTCTTGAATACAGTATGAACTTGAGGACTAATGACTGCATTCTGCTGGGGTTTTCAAGCACCTGTGCACAGTCTCAGGTGAGACACTAAGGTCTGGGGGGAAAATATGTTTAGCAGAGTGTCTGGTTAGTTTCAGTTCTCTCACTGTGTAAACACGCCACATTGACACCCCATGAAAGCCGTCCATAACACACACGAACATCAGCAATAACACCAATAAACCAGACTCTAAACTTTCTCAGCAACCTAAAGTTTTAAACAGATTTATGATTCTCAGTTTTGAACCCTTTCCCTTAACAGGGGCATTTATAGTTCTGTGTCCCTCACTCCACCCTAATGTCCCACACTCTATACTACTGTGTCTCTAACCTACCCTACTCTCCACCATTTTATCCTACTGTTTTCCACAGGAAAACCTTACCGCATTCTACCCTACTTTACTTCATTCTACACTTCTGGGTCTCCACTTTACCCTACTGTCCCAAAATTTACCCCACTATGTCCTAAATTTACCCTACTGTCCCACACTTTACCTTACTGTATCCCCATTCTACCTTACTGTTTTACCCTATATTACCCCATTCACACTGCATCCCCATCCTACTCTGTCACCCACTCGATCCTATTTTACCCCATTCTACACAGTTCTACCCTCTGTGTCCCCACCTTACCCTGCTGCCCTCACTTTAACCTACTGCCCCCCACTTTACCCTACTGTCCCACACTTTACCTTACTGTGTCCCCATTCTACCTTACTGTTTTACCCTATATTACCCCATTCACACTGCATCCCCATCCTACTCTGTCACCCACTTGATCCTATTTTACCCCATTCTACACAATTCTACTCTCTGTGTCCCCACCTTACCTTGCTGTCCCCCACTTTAACCTACTGC
>CM040458.1:25443745-25463802 GCA_022758105.1 Pangasianodon gigas | reverse complement strand
GAACTCTGTAAAAAATGGCTGTAATTCCTAAACGGTTAATGCAATATTTTTGTTAAACCCCTTGAATTAAAGCTGAAAGTCTACGCTTCAGTCACATCTTGACTGCTTCATTTCAAATCCACTGTGGTGGTGTACAGAGGCAAAATTACCAAAACTGTGTCACTGTCCCAATATTTATGGACCTGACTGTATATTAGTGGTAGAAAATACAGTATGTATCTAAAGTAGAGAATAACATTACTGCATATAGTATATGCAGCATGGGAATATTTAGTATAGTTGTAATGTCCCCATATTGTTATTCCTAAACACAATAACCCATTATCAACACACACACACACACACACACACACAGTATAGACTATATACAGAGCAGAGTAACATTATATATAGAATATACAGTATATAGAATATATATATATATATATATATATATATATATATATATATATATATATATATATATATATATATAGAATATATAATTCACTATTCAGTATATAGAATATACAGTATAGAGTATTATTATATAGTATATGCAGTACAGAGAGTATATAAGTATAAAGTATAGCATAAAGTATTAAAGTCTAGAAAAGCACTAGAGAGTACAGCATACAGCCAGAATAGAGTAGCATTATATGAATATAGTAATAGAAAAGACAGTATTGGGTACCTAAACTAGAGAGTAACATTGTACAGTATGTACAGTAGATTAAAATAGTGTAGCTGTAATGTCTCCATATTGTCATTCCAGTGTATACAGCATTATAGCATAGATATAATATAGAGTAGTATTTCATACTGCATTTCATGTACTCGCAGTATATACAGTATTTGGACTATACAGTATGCAGTATTATTATACAGCATAGTATAGAGTATTACGGTACTGATTATATACAGTACAGAGAATATATAGTATGGAGTAGCATTATATACCGCTTATGGTAAAGGGACTATTATATAATATATACAGCATAGGGACTTTACAGTACGGAGTATTATTATGGAGTATAGCATAGAGTTTTAAAGTCTAATAAAGCATTCTAGAGTACAATATAGTAAAAAGTGGTAGAAAATACAGTACTGAGTACCATACACAGAGTATAGATTATATACAGTATAGATTAATATAGTGTAGTTGTAATGTCCCCATATTGTTATTCCTAAACACCATAACCCATCACACACACACACACACACACACAGCAGAGTATCATTATACAATATATGCACTAAAGAGAATATATAGTGTAGAGTAGCATTTCATACTACATTTCATGTATATACAGTGTAGGGACTATACAGTATAGTGTTATTATGGAGTATAGTATAGAGTATTAAGGTCTAAAATAGCATTATAGTGTACAGTATATAATATGTAAAGTAGTAGTAGGAGAAAAAAATTACAGTATAAATTCATAGTATGTACTATATACAGTATAGAATAATATACTCTAGACGTAATATATCTATGTATATATTATATATTATATGTATATATCTATGTATAATATATCGTAATGTATCTATGTAAAAACCCAGTGACCCATCATCATACACACACACACACACACACACACACACACACATACATAGTATAAAATATGCACAGAGTAATATTACATTAGAGTAGTATATACAGTAGAAAGTATCATAATACAGAATATTCAGTACACCTGAGAAAACTGAAATCAGTAATATATCACCTGTGACATTATGTGCTATAGTCTTACCCAGTAATAAATAAGGTCTAATATATCCCACTTGGAGATCCCAGGTATTATCCTGAATGTATCCACATGGCGTCTCAGGTTGGACTGTGTCCTCAACCACATGGACAGTGGATCCTTTCCATGTTTCAATAATCCGCCTCCCGCTCAGGGTCGTCACCCGGGTGCATTGCTTTCGCAGGTTTGTTTTGGAGAATGATTTAATTTCTTGGGCGAGTGACTGCATCACGTGTGGACGTGGACTTCAGCAGTGCGAAATATGACAAGCTGCAGTCGTCTAGGTAGCCTGATCCACGGTGTGATCCCTGTTAACTACTGCTCCCGATGGGCACCTGCTTTTCTTACAGCCTGAAAGCTGAGAAGGCTCATTAACTGGACACAAATACCTGGTGGACTCAGGACAATAGTGCCACCAAGAGGAGCTCATCACATCAGAGGTCAGAGGTGACCAACCTGAGCGATCCTGTATGGTCAGAGACTAGCCGTTTGGTGCAAATACTAACCCCTGTTGATACTATCAAAAAAAAAAAATGTGATTTTTTTTAAGTCCTAGGTTTCCAACATGTGGTCCATGAAGGTACTGCAGTGCATCCATGGCCAGATTGTCATATCTGAACTTGTGCAATGCCTGAAACTTTTAAAACCAGTATGTATATTTGGCAGGGAAAGAAAACAATTGAGTAACTGTAGTTAAGTACTATTTTGGAAGATCCGTACTTCTCTCAAGTAGTATTGGCATTGAATACTTGTATCTTCCTCAAGTATAATTACAAGATAAACACATACTATTTATTCCTTACATCTTCATTTTGACCTTCAAAAATAAATATCTACCTTTAACCACCACCACATCTAAAGAATTGTGTTAAGTTTGGTAAATTAGCCAGTTAAGGTTTGTAATTTAGCTAGTTAAATTAGCTAGCTATTTAAGTTTTGTAAATTAGCTTATTATCTTAGCTAGCTAGTTAAGTTTAGCAAATTAACTTGTTAAATTAGCTAACAAGTTAAATTTAACAAATTAGCTTGTTAAATTACCTAGCTAGTTATGTAAATTTAAAGTTAGCTTGTTAAAGTAGTTAGGTTTTGTTTTTATTGCTAATGTGCCTTAGGATTCTTTCCAAAAGGGGTATGTTTGTTTGCCTCCATACTCCTACCTTTGGCGGACTAGTGGTTAGGCCTCGGCGCTCTCACTGCCACAGCCCGAGGTCTGATTCCTGGCCAGGGAACTGACCCCATCCACTGGGGCTGCACAAGACAGTGCACTTCCAGTGCCAGCCCCAAGCCTGGATAAAACTGGGGAGCGTTGCGTCAGGAAGGGCATCTGGTGTAAAGACGGTGCCAAATCAAATATGTGGACCAATGATCCGCTGTGGTGACCCTTGAAGGGTGCATCCGAAAGAAGAAGAAGAAGAAGAACAACAACAACTCCTACCTTTAACTGAGTACGATTTTGACAGAGTACCCATACTTTTACTAAAGTATATTTTACTGTACTTTGTCCATCCCGGATATGTAGCTTGGTTGTGAAGCAGAGTTTCTAGAACAAATGGAAAAGAAGTCCCTCCTTCCTTTTGGCACCGAATCCATCTGTGGAAGTGGATTTTTTACACTGGTCTATCTGAATAATAAATGAATACACAGAGGGCCTGTCAGGCCTAGATTACAAGCAGATGGGGACACAAGACTGTTCCTTTCTACCACCATAAATCAGATAGAGCAGATTTATCACCAACAGGTAGAAGAGGATCAGAGAAAGAGCAGGGGGGTGATATATAGAGTGTAGAGTAGCATTACAGAACATTATAAAGCATGTTATCTAGCATTATATCCATTTTGCACAATGTGACACAATGTGGGGGAGGGGGTAAAATATTTTTTCATCAGGATCTAATGTTTTTCATGGTCTCCATGAGTTTATCCATTCTCTATCCAGTGCAATAACACAAATCTTGCATGTTAATGAAATATTTGCCAGTTCTGTCTATATAACCATGAGCATTGTGTATCACTATTTTCATGTTTTTTCATTTGCCAAAAACATAAAAATGGATGATTGACTGATTACAGCAAACATCACAGAAGTCCATTAGATCTGATAAATCCCTATTAAACCACAGATTATAATCAAAAGGTCACAATCAGAGACCCCAGGACTTCATTCAACTTCCATTAAACCTCTTTAAATGTGTTACTGGTTTTATTAAGCATTAATATAATTTACTGAAGGGAAAATGGTTAATGATAAACAACACAACAGCAAAAATGGTTATGAACTACTGTAAACTAAAGATGGCACTGATCCTGTTCCCAGTATCGATATCAGGCTGATATCAGCAAAAATGGTGGGTAGGATATTGGAGAAAACATATCAAATATTGCATGCTGTAACAAATGGCAAAGATTGACACTTTAATTGTAAAATTAATAAAAAAAAACATAGTAAAAAAGTAATGAAAAAGTCTATCAATGAAAAAAATCTATGAACAAAGTAAAAATCGTGGATGTATTTCAGTATATCTTTAAAAACAAACAAACAAATATATAAACACCCATTTAAATATTTTAAATAGTTAATTCATGTCAGAATTGTTGATGGAAAACATTAGACCATTAGGCCAACAGCATCAAATCCTGAAAGAAAGAAAGAAAGAAAGAAAGAAAGAAAACAAACAAATGAACAAACAAATAAACAAACACCCATTTAAATATTTTAATAGATTTTTTCATGTTAGAATTGTTAATGGAAAATACTAGACCACTAGGCCAATTCCCATCAGGTAGAGTTTTTCAGAATCAAATCCTTAAAGAAAGAAAGAAAGAAAGAAAGAAAGAAAGAACAAACAAACAAACAAACAAACAAACATACAAACAAACACCCATTTAAATATTTTTATTAGATTATTCGTATCAGAATTGTTAATAGAAAACATCAGACCTTTAGGCCAACTCCCATTAGGTAGAGTTTTTCAGCATCAAATCCTTAAAAAAGAAAGAAAGAAAGAAAGAAAGAAAGAAAGAAAGAAAGACCCCTTTAAATATTTTTAATAGATTTTTTCATATTAGAATTGTAAAGTAAAAAAAATTTGACTATTAGGCCAACTCCCATTAGGTAGAGTTTTTCTTCATCAAATCCTGAAACAAGCAAACAAACAAATAAACACCCATTTAAATATTTTTATAAGATTATTTCCATCAGAATTGTTAATAGAAAACATCAGACCATTAGGCCAACTCCCATTAGGTAGAGTTTTTCAGCATCAAATCTTTAAAGAAAGAAAGAAAGAAAGAAAGAAAGAAAGAAAGAAGCAAGCAAACAAACAAACAAATAAATAAACACCCTTTAAATATTTTTAATAGATTTTTTCATGTTAGAATTGTAAAGTAAAAAAATTTACTATTAGGCCAACTCCCATTAGGTAGAGTTTTTCTTCATCAAATCCCGAAACAAACAAGCAAACAAACAAATAAACACCCATTTAAATATTTTTATAAGATTATTCGTGTCAGAATTGTTAATGGAAAACATCAGACCTTTAGGCCAATTCCCATCAGGTAGAGTTTTTCAGCATCAAATCCTTAAACAAAACAAACAAACAAATAAATAAACACATTTCCCATGGCTTTATGTAAGGATTTGTTGATGATTTTATGGACAGATGTGTGTAAATGCAGCTCTACACCCGTCACAGGAGCGCGTCGTGTTTTAGTGAACAGCGCGTGATTTGAGACACAGCCCTCGCTTTTCCAAATTCCAGGAATTCAAAATGGCGGATGGAAAGTAGAGTGCACTGTGTAGTGAGCGGAGTGCGGTTCGGGACACGGCCCTGCGTTGGTGTTGCAGGAAAAGAACCAGGCTGAGCTTTGATAGACGGGGCAACACCTAGTAAAAGAAGAGAGAGAGAGAGAGAGAGAGCGAGAGAGAGAGAGAGAGAGAGAGAGAGAGAGAGGCTACAGACGAGCTCGACCAAGCCTTTTAGCCTGTAACATGGGCTTCATTTAAACACTACACCGCAACTGGTTTGTTTATTTTTCTCTCTCTTCTGACAGTAAGGAGAAAAGGGGGACATTTTCTCTTCGTCCTGCTTTTGGTTTGAATTAAAATAAAAGAGAAGAGAGAGAGAAGAGAGAGAGAGAAAATGTCTCGGGGTGTGCTGCAGCCGAGCCAGCAGAAACTGGCTGAGAAACTCACCATCCTCAATGACCGCGGTATCGGCATGCTCACTCGCATCTACAACATCAAGAAGGTAAAATCATCCCGGGTTTAATGACATGGCTCCCAAAATGGCTGACTTTATTTTACAGAAACTGATGCTGTGTTTATGCGTGTGTTTGTGTGTGTATATATATATATATATATATATATATACACATACATTCATATATACATATATATATATATATCTAGAGCTAGCTCGCTAGGTTTATATCCCTGACATCCTGCTGTCTGCAGTCCGCTTGATCCAAACACGGTCCAAGGAGGCAGGAAAATACAAAAGAAATTAAAAATATATAAATAAACACTGCGCTCTGTGTGTTATTAATAACTTGGATCAGCTGCATGTAGAACGCGCGAGCCTGCGTTCGGTAGCAGCTAATGCTAGCTCGGATACGCTAATGCTAACACCCGCTAATGCTGTCCAAGCTCAGCTCAAAATTATTGTTTAATAAAGAATTCATCAGTAAAAAAATAATAAAACACTACTACTATAATTGTTCTGCATTTATTTAAGTGAATTGAAGATTAAATCAGAGTTTCGGACAGATTTAACAACGGAATGTTGCTTAGCTACGGTAGCTAGGTAGCTAGTGCTAAGTGGCTAATCGCGTATAGCTGCGGGTTGATGGAAGCTAATTTAGTTTCACTGTAGAAGTAAATGTTTTATTATTTTTATTACAATAAAAATATGTGTTACAGGAATAATAAATCTTTTTCTACATGGATACTACTACTGCTAATAATAATTTTCTGTTATAGGAATAATTGTTATTTATACGAATAGTAGTTATATTTCCATTGACAGATGTTTGTTTGTTTGTTTATTTGTTTATTTGATATAATTACACATTACAGGAATAACACAAATGAAAAAGTGTTAAATTATACGCTATTTATCAAAATAAATGTATAGGGATGATAGTTATGCTATTATTGCCAGAATTTTTGTTAGTTTCTTTCTTTCTTTCTCTTTCTTTTTATATTCTTAATTTGACATACTTAAATTACTTAATTATGTAATTATGTTAAAGTAATAATTGCTATTTTATATTTTATATGTTATTTTATATGAATAACAGTTATTTGGGACAGTTATATAAAGATAATAATTATTTATTACAAGTATATAATAGCTGTTTAGCAATTTTCTTTCATTTTTCCCCTTTCTTTATTTAATATTTATTAATTTCTCGTGAAGACACAATAGGAATAAAACAGCATAGAGTCAAATTATGTTTGTTTGTTTATTTGTTTGTTTAATTATTTGGTATTTATTTGACACAATGGCGCATTAGAGGGATTATAACAGTGTATTAAAGTAACTGTTGCTGTTTTACATGAATAACGGTTATTTGTACAGGAATATTTATTATTTATTTAACATTATTAACTATTTATTACTTTACATGATTAATAATTATATTATTATTATATTGCCAGAACTTTTTCTTTTTTCTTTCTTTCTTTCTTTCTTTTTCTATTTATTAATTTAAATGTATTTAATTACATTTATTGGTTTGACATAATTACACATTACAGGAATAAGATGATACATTAGTTTTTAAAGAAATGATAGATATATCTTTAGAAATATTTATTTATTTATCTATTTATTTATTACAGGAATAATAATCACTGTGGGCTTTTTTTTTTTTTTAACTGAGTTTTTTTTTTTTTTTTACAAGAGTAATGGAGTTTTAATTTATTGGGCTGAAAGTGAAAGTAATTTTAATTTATTCATATTTACGAGGACATTTCTCTTGGTGGAATTAGGCTTTCTTTTTCTGAATTATTATCATTATTATTATTATTACTATTATTATTGTTAAGTGTGGTATTGAATGTAAAAGACTCTCTGTAGAGTATTGTGCTGTATCGTCACTTCAGTGCTGTGTGAATGCGTGGGTTTGTGCTCTGTTGTCTCTGCCGGTCTGTGTGTGTGTGTGTGTGTGTGTGTGTGTGTGTGTGTTACTCTGCGTTGTATATAAATGTCAGTAGAGTAGTGTTAATTGAGCTCTTGTCTGCTGCCTGTTTGGTTCATATGAAGATTTTAGGCTTCACAGGTGTTTATTAGAGACTCTGTGGTTTGCTGATGTGGTTTTTTTGTAGCCACTAAAGTCGTGAGTGATGTGGCGTTCAGTGGATTTATATTAAAGATGATTTCCTGTCGTCTCTAACAGCTATTCTGACTAACGCTCTTATCGCAGGACCGGACATGAGGCTAAAATGGGTGTGAAGGAGTGTGTTTTAGTCCAGGATTTCCTTTTTCTGCTCCTTATGACCCCCTTATGACACAAGTGGGTTTGTTTTGTGTGTGTGTATGTGTGTGTGTGTGAATGAATTTAGTTTAGCGGTGGTCAGTAATGTGCATCATAATCCATAAAGACGAAACAGAATGTGTATCATGATATTTTTAAATTAAAAACTATAATTTGTGTTAGTTTTTTTAAAGTCACCATTTTACAAAAGATATATTTATTTAACAAGGAAGTGGAGGCATAATATTTCTTTCTTTTTTTTTTTTTTTTTTAAAACTTTGTTACAGTGAGTAACAGTAGTCTAGACTCCTAGAAGTCTTGAGAGATGATGATTCCCACGATTTTCAAAAAAAATGTCATGATGTTAATGTATCGTGACATTAGCTCTATCTGGACAGGAATAAATTTACGCGAGGTCCTGGAGTAATTTCCTATTTTACCGCTGCTGCTCCTCTGTGATTTTATTTCCTTCCAGATCAGCCATGTCGGTGTTTTTCTCCGTCTTCCTCTGAGAAAATTACAGGCTGAATTACCTTCTGTTTTTCACCAAACTCCACAATCATCTGATAATTTTAGTCCAGATACACATGTCTGTGATTTTCTCATGTTGGAAATAAAAAAAAGATGTTTGACTGCGGCTACTTGCTGTGTTTAATCTCGTAGCGTGCGTATCAGAGCCCCTCCTTCAGATATTAAACACTTCCCGAGTCATGAAACGACAATTTTTTAATATTTTGTTTGCAAATTGTTGCTGAAACTTTGTTTCACTCCAAACTGAAATAAGATCCAGCGTCTCTTCTCTACTCCAGCGCCTCTTTGACTGCTTGGATGCCATGATGTGAACGGAGCGTGATCACATGACCTCGTGACGAAAACATCCGGCTTCGTAGAAAATACAAAATTTTCTCACCGAGGAGGCGTGTAAAAGATTTATTACAGACGTCCCCCTGATAAACGAATCCAATCCGAATAGGGCTATAGAAACCTTTTTTTCGAGATAACTCGTAGAGTACATTGATAGATTTTATTTCACATAAATGAACTCTAAATGTTCTCTGTTTACTGTGACAGAAAGCGCGAGAGCCGTGCGAGGCAAGAGCATGTGAGATTGAGGAAGGGGGCAGGGCTTCCAAGAAGTGTCTGTTTATATCGGCGATCTTTAAACATCTGCACAAGTCATGTCAGATTCATATACTGATTTGCTCATCTTGCATTTTATTGGTGAGAATTATTGGCATATTATTGAGTGATGACTCGTACTAGCGTACTTCGATGACTTTGCGGAGCTGCTGTGCCAAATGTGTAATGTTTGGTAGGTCTGGTAATAATGTAATATAATATAATGAGCGATAAACGACACTGGATATCGTGGGAATGTCATATCATATAGGGAAGATAATATCGTTATATCGCACAAGCCTGGTATCCATCATTTCAGTTTCTTTTCTCTCAGTGTTCTTCACTCCATATATTCAGAAACAACATTCCAGCGCTGTTGTCTGACTCTCACTTTATTTTGCAAATTAATATTAGAAATATCGTAGACAGATTTTGTATTCTAATATTTTGAAATGTTACTGGGAGTCACATTCAGACAAACCATGTTCAGATTAATAGGGTACATTTTACCCTGTCTATCTGCCTCCACTAAACTAGCTAACGTTGTATCTCAAATTGCAGACTTATGTACTATTGTAGACTGAGTACTAACACTAAGCAGTTTTACTATTACTGTTAGTGTTTGAATTTTTAAAACCTCTCATGTTGCCTTCAAACCCACAGAAAGGTTTGTTTTGCGTACCAGTCTTCTGGATTAGTAAATACTTTTGAACATAAGATCAGAGTTTTTGATTTGGCGAACTGAAGAGCACGCTGATGAACACACTGACGAGCTCCGTCTCTCTATAAAAACTTTCTGTCGTCGTCGTGATTGTTGTCATGATCCACATCTCAAATCAAAAACCCTCATTGTACATTTGAAAATATTTACTAATCTAGAAATTCCAGAAGACTGTTGCTCAAAACAGATCTTTCAGTAGGTTTTTAGAGGTTTTTAAAATTCAAACACTAACATGCATGTGTATGTAGTATAGTATTGCACCACTTGGGGACATAATGTTAATTTCTACGGATGTGCACAAGCGACGCATCAAGGTTTATCAGGATACGTGCAGTGACCAATTTGCGTACATGTACACACAGTTAACAGCAAGTTTAATAGCCTTAATAGGTGTGAAAGCTCCAAGCCTAATGTCGGTTGTTCTTGGGCATTTGTGGCCACTTGTAATTTTGGTGCTGGTCAGTGCAGGAGAAGAGAACTGAAAAGAATTGTGCTGTGCCTTCATGAAAAAGTCTAACCATTTAGTTCATTTAAGTGTAATTTGATGATGGCTCTGCTCTCCAGAACGTTTGTTACATGCATGAGTGTGTTTTTAAGATTTTAAGAGTGTGTGTTAGATGTTTCCCAGTCCTGCACCTGAAGTACGTTTGGTGTTACAGTTTACGGTAGGTGTGTGTTAGTGTGTTTCCTGGTGTATCTATGATTCAGTACACTTCTTGAGTGTGTGTATTTTCCAGTCCATCTCCTTTAGACCCCCTGCACTGCACATTTTAGTGTTTTCTGATCTGAGGTGGATAAGGTGTGTTAGAGCTGGAAACACATTTCGACTAAAGCTTGAAACTTGAAATGTCCGATTTCCCCCAATTTTCTCTCTAATTTAGTCTTGGCCAGTTCCCAATTACCGCCCAGTTCTCCCCATCCTTCGACAGCTACCAGTCAGGGAGGGTGAAGACTCTCGCATGCTTCCTCAGACACATGAAGCCAGCCAACCGAATCTTTTTGAACTGCTCCTCATGCTGCGTGACGGGGCGGTGTAACACACTCGAAGGAGAGTGCTATCTGCCACCTTCTGCACGCATGAGCTCACAGACAGCCATGATTGACTAGCATTTATCACTGTGATTGACAGGGCAGAGAGAGTATGCCCCTCGCTCCCTGAAAACACGGCCAATTTTGCTCTCTCGGACTCCTGATCACGGATGGCTGCTTTAGACTCCAATAATCGAATCCTTGTAAAAATTCATTCTGTTGCAGAAACCATTGTTTCAGCAAGGAATGAAACACTTCAGGGCATGCTGTTATAGGAAATTGATCAATGCCAGAGTGGTGTGAAGCAGCCTTATGCCAGGCGGAGTTGCGAAGTTGATTATTTTCCTGTAACAGCACTTCACAAAGTGTTATTCCTCTTATACCACAGCAACTTGCCAACTTTGTGCTAATTAATTACAGAGACATGTCACACTCTTGGGACAGCCGTGAAGCAAGTTAGTTCCTGTTTTCACTGATGTTATAGTGTTTCCCTCACTAGCCTTTCTTCCCCCTCCCTGCGCCCCCGTCCCTTGAGTGAGAGTGTTACAAAGCACTGACACTAGAGACTCCTTCCATAAATGCTAAAGAAACATCTCTTCATAGAGCATAAACAGAGCGTAAACGATTATATACATTTCGTAATCTGTTAATGCCGATTGTCCGCCATACAAGTTGCTATAGAAACGATAAAATATTAGAATGAGAGGTTCGAGATGAACATCTGACCAATCAGAAAGGAGAATTCAGCAGCACTGTTGTATAATGATGTCTCAGTTTGTAGAGACGGTTCCTGCAGTGTTTAGGTACGTCGGTGCTATCTGATTGCTAAATATTAACTCTAATCAGTAGGAATGAGACAGAACTTTGTCGTATCGAATATTGTGATACGAAGTACTGGCAAGACGAATTTTATTTAATATTTATTATGAACTCTGACTCTTCTTACCATCTAGATGGCAGCAGAAGAGGTAGTAGCATACAGAGCGCAACGCTTGCAAGCGGGACCCTAACTGCCTCGAAGTACACTTACTTAATAGTCCAAAAAAGTTATGCTAAAAGAAGGAAGTGTTATGGCGTTTGTGTCAAACACAAACCCGCAGCCTCGTTTCATTTAGCCTGAGTGAACTTGGAAAAGATAATACCGAAACAGCCCACTAGGAACGGTGATGACACAAATTTGGCACGATCTACCACCAAGCATCTTTCCATATTAATAGCGTTGCCATGAAATACAATTAGGACACTGAAAAAGATTAAAATAGTATGTTACTAATAGGGGAAAATTACACTTAAATTATAAATCCTGATCTACTTTACTCCCAATACAACGTATTAATATTGCAGTGGTTTGAGTTGTTGTCCTTACAAAATAAATGTATTAAAATGTATGAGTTTATTCGTGTCAGTATCGTCTCGTGAATCCTTTATCGGGATACGTCTCGTATCGTGGCTTTAGTGTATCGTCTCAATGCCTGCTGATCGGTTAGCTTTATTTAATTATGAGTGAGTGAGTGTGTGTGTGTGTGTGATTGAATGAGAGTGAGTGTGTGTGTGTGAACAGCCATCTCTGTGCTGCTTTGAAAGGTTTGGTCCTGGATTTGGTCCAGTTTGCTGCATAGAGGGGATTGTGGGACATCGAGCACAGTCTTCTCTGTTAGACTTTCCCATTCACTTTAGGTTAATGTTAGCCCCCTTACACACGCACACACACACACACACACACACACACACACACACACACACTTACTTTCTCGCTCTCCCTCATTCTCTCCCTCTCGTCCGTATTCATCTTTGCATTTCTCCCACAAGTGTTTGTTTCCATCAGCAAATTAAAAAAATATATAATTTCTAAAATCCTGATTTTAAAATCATGAAGTAATTGAAAAGACTGTAACTAATGAACTGTGAAACTTTTTCCTGATCGTCTGAGGTAGAAACATAGACGCAAGGGTGTGGGTCAGGTCTAATAAAGCCTGGGAACAGACTGAACCTAATGACGACATAGCTTTTTGATTTCAGTGTATTTAGAGAGCGCATATACAACAAGGAAAACGTATAAAATAAAGTGGAAAATAAATGAATTTAAGATTATAATCATTATTAAAAAGACAATGTTTGAGTCTCTATGTGTGTACATTTGCTTGGTGCTCTTCTGACTGCATCATCTTCAGGATTCTCCTTTCAGGATGAAATTTTGTATAAAATAAAGAGTTTTTAAGCTGCACTCTGAATAAGACAGATTATATTTAGGGAACACAAATGCTGTCTACCTAGGCAGCCTCTTCTTGAAGGGCTTCTTTAAAACGTCCCCAGTACCAGTAATTATTAAATATCACAGTACATCATACAGCTAGGCTAATATAGACTTTCACTCTCTCAGTAGTCAATTTATATCATTTTAATATGAAAATAAATCCTCTGTCTTATCCGCATGCTGTCACGACCCACGTCGGTTAACAAAACGTTACACATTTGAATAAATAAAGCAGTGTTGCCTTTTTTATTTTAAAAAGCATGTATTTATTTATTTATTTATTTTCGTACTTCTGATCTGTTCATTCATCAGAGCCAACACACAAATACTGCATGCTTTCAGCAGTCCTGTTGCTTAGCAACTGGTAGGCCGTGACATCAGCACTGGAAAAAAAATCACAGCATTTTTTTGTGACGTGTAAGAGTTGGAATTACGATAAGGATTTGGTGTGGGTGTGTGTGTGTGTGAGTGAGAGAGAGAAGCTGAAAAGGAATTCCCAAAAAATCCCAGCCACATGTGTATCAGAGTTGTTTGATTTTTTTATGAGATAGGGTTCCTCGACGTGTGTGTGTGTGTGTGTGTGTGTGTGTGTGTGTGTGTTTGTAACGCGGTGTGTAGAATTTCACACTGATGGTCACTTTAAATGAGGAGCCACAAATCCGATTGCTGTCAGATAATCGAGTTATGATGGACTGCTGCTGAATTAGAGCTTGGCAGTGTGACTACAGGATATCAGTAGCACAATAAATTATGTCACAGTACCAAAATAAAATGTTTTGGGTGTCCTGTTTTACATTATGTTACATTAAACAAGAAAACAAAGTATTTAAAATGCCCATGAAATGCATTTCCTGAGTTTTGAAGGGCTTGAATATTTTCCTCAACAGACAATAGCATTCAAGATCAGCAGTGGCCTAGGAAACCAGCTACATAATACAGCCGAGAGTTTAAATAGAGCTTGTTTTAGGCAGATTTCTTACTGCCAATTTGCCCACTACAACTTTGTCATGTTCCGTATCTTAGAGCAAAGATGTCCAATCACTATCACACCGTGGATTATCATCAGGCCACAGCAGTTTGTTTTTCTGGCTTAATTTTTTACTACATTTCCAGTATTTGAGTACATGAATATACTACAGTCACTCTGAAATTAATTATATACATAACTATAATGTTCTATAGCCTATATAATTTACTTTCATAGGAGCATCTGTACACCTGCTCGTTCATGAAGCTACTCAATCAGCTAATTAACTAATCAGAACTGAAATTTCAGAAACTGCTGATCTCCTGGGATTTTCAAGCACAACCGTCTCTAGGGTTTACACAGAATGGCATGAGAAACAAAAAACATCCATGATTTTTTATGCATCGTGCTGCTGTCACGTGATTGGCCGGTTAGGTAATTGCATGAAAGAGCAGGTGTACAGGTGTTCTTATTAAAGTGGCTGTATACGTGAGAGACATTTTGCTTGTATTTCCCACCACTACACTGAGTCAGTCACTGACGGTTGGTGGATGTGATCACGTGCTGATGAGTAGTTACACAATGCACCACAATATTCAACACACACATTATAGTTTCATTCTGTTTAATTCTGTAGAAGTTATAATATTGTAGATCACAATAAAAGGTTTGTTGGACAGTACAGGGCAGATTGAGCACCGTTTAGTCCTCATCACCTGGTATTAACATCCGTCTCGAGTGATCCAATCACAAGTAGACAGCGGAGATGCATAGCTGATCATACCCTGCATTATGAACATGTCTCCAGTGACCACTTGTGATCGGATTTCATACATTGTTTTGCAGGAGGAAGGCTGTCACGCACATTTATTACGTCAGACATTTGTTTTCAGCTAGAAATATCCCACGAAAAGTGCAGTTGCTTTCATCTCTGCTGTTATAGCATCACCTTTTTCCATTAGGCTATAGCGGGAAAACTCTACCATTCAGTGCAATTTCGCAGTAATTATGTATTTTCCAGCTCAGGCAATGACGCAGTCGATTAGTTAGTCTTTCGTTGCTGTCTGGGACGGAGCGAGACATCCAAATAGTAGTGCAAATAGCAAATGAGGTAACAAGGTTATGGTGCAACAAGTTAAGATAACAGTGTACAGGTAAACAGTATGATGCATACCAGTAATGCAAATGGCAATTAAGTTAAATGAAATAAATCAGAATTATGATGCAGTAAGTTGAGATAAACAGTATACTGGTAGAAGTAAACAGCATGATGCATGCAATGTGATACGCTAGATACATACGGTGGATAAAATGCAGATGTGCAAATAGCAATAATGTGCAAATAACAGTCCGATATAAATGGACCCCGTTCACACCCGCACATGGTGTGTGTTAATGCCAGGAGTGAACAGGGCCTTGGTAGATTTCTAGATGAGAGAGAGGTAGATGAGCTAAGAAAATCTAAAATAAAGTATATGTATATTTATATTTCTCTGACTGTTAAGCCATTATAGATTAGACTCGTTTGAGAGATGAAGGATGGATAAATATATAGATGGCATCAGGATGGATCCAGTAGGTCCGGAGGGCAGAATCCAGATCAGGATCACTGGTATCTCAGGAGTAATGTGTGTGTGTGTGTGTGTGTGTGTGTGTGTGTGTGTGTGAGAACACAGATTATTAGGTATGCTCTTGTCCTGTAATGGTTTAAGAAGATACACATTGTGCACAGAGTTTTAAAACTTAATAACAAATACAAAACAAAAGCATTTTCACTAGTGGTTTCAGATTTTTGGACCCCATTGGATATAACAGTGGATAGATAGATGGATGGATGGAAGGATGGGTGGGTCAAGGAAAGGATAAGAGATGAATGGATAAAGGGGTAGATGGAGCGGTAGATAGATTGAATAAATGCACATAAAGGGCAATGCACAACACTTCTCCAGGCGCTGCAGTGGCTTTAATGTGCAGCAGGAAGCGGAGAGACTCAGGAAGTCGACGCTTATCTCAGAAAACGGGTGATTCCTCAGAGGATTTCACGCTGAAGGGTGCGTCCTACATGCAACGCTAACTTTATTTCCGGCTTTCGATAATGTACAATAGCGCTGACTTCACTTCACTTCAGACGTGTAATGAACGCTGATCAGTGACTTTTGGATGATGTATAGACCAAAAGCGATTTATGGTTCATGCATTTATTATTTTTAATCAGAGATTTGGTCTGCTGTGTTTCTGAGCTGTTTATGTGCAGATGGTATTCACGAGATTAACACTTGTGCTACATGTTATTTTTAACCAGATTATTCCTTTAATGATCTTCCTGTTTCAATGCACCTTTGCCAAAGAATATAAAAAAGAAACCTGTGCTGATTGATTTTTTGTAATAAATTGCCCTCAGACTTTTGAAGCAGGTCATATCTCTCACATCTCTGTGCATGTGAGGTGTGGTTGAGTCACAAAATAAATGACATTTTTATTTTATTTGTTCAACTTTTCTCTCACATTGTGTTTTTTGTGGCATTGTTGCATTTTTATTTTTTTATTTTTTTTTTAAGTTCTTTTAATTATTTTTGTTTAGTTACAGATACGTTGGCTTTGGCCTCATGTTCTTGATTTCTTTCCTCGCATGTCATCCTTTCTTTAACAAGATCAAATTCGTTAACCCAGACAGACCCTTTTTATTTTTATTTCTTTATTTTTTCTTATCCGAACATGGATCCGTAGATGTGCATGGTAGAGAATTTGGAAACGTTTCTGTGTTTTATTGTGTAATTCTCTCTGTTTTCTGTTACACTGCTTCCCCCCCAGCAAGGACAAGTTTGGAAGGTTTGCACAGCTTTTCCACCTTCCTCCCCCCTCTAAAATCTCGTTCCCTCGCTCCTACCTCCCTCGCTCTCTCCGTTCCGTCTCCCTACCCCTTTTCCTGCTTTCCTGCCAGCCTCATGTCCCATGATATCTCTCTCTCTCTCTGTCTCTCTCTCTCTCTCTCTCTCTCTCTCGTTCCGTATGCAACATACACACATACACACAGACACACACACGGCTCTCTTGTTCCCAAACTGCACTACAGATAGACGGCTATTTTTGTTTTTGTTTGTTGCATATCATCATTTTACTCATCTTTCATTCATATGTCACTTTTATGTTGCCTATTTTTTTCCATCGCATCAAAATGTTTTATGCTGTGTATTCCAGGCATGTGCTGATAAACACAAAGTCAAGCATTTCTTTACCTCTCGACCAATCAGGGAGCAAGTTGATGGGCATGTGGGGAAAAAAAAATTATGGAGGACAAAGTGGTGGTGAAATATTAGTCTTGGTATTGAGTGAATATGAGGAGATTTGTGACATTATGTCATTACGATGACGTGTTTTGTCATTATGATGACACGTTACGTCATTAAAATGATATTATGTCATTAAGATATGTCATTACGACAACATGTAATGTCATTATGATGATATCATTACAACGACATATTATGTCATTGTTAATATTCCGGTGTTGTAATTTAACTGTAAATAGTGGCTATGTTTTGGATGTTCACTGGTATGTGGCTTAAACCTATGATATAATATTAATATTGTGAGGAATTTTGTCACAGTATGCTTTTCCGAGAAGATATCATTTTTTAAGAAATAATTTTTTTTTTTTTTTTTTTTTTTGCAAACAGACCACAAGCAACTGATTAGATATTGGAATTTTGTACTTCATCTTTAAAATGGTATAATATTTTTAAAAAAATTTCTCCTTTTAAAATTATTTTATTTTATCAATAAAATGGTAATTCTTTTTAAAAATCTTTTAAAAAGTTCATTTTTGTAGACATATAAATCCTGTATTGCTGGCAGTTTGTGAGCCAACCTATAGATTGTGATACAAACGCTGTCGAGAATCGCGATATGATGTTTTTTGCCATATTGACCACCTCAATTTCATACACTCAGGTCTTATAAGCAGCTCCAATTCGCTCGATTTTCTACCTCCAAAGCTACTGCGGCGGCAAACAAACTCTGTAATCCACAGTAGTCCAAGTGTATGGAATTATCATGATATGGAAATGTAATATCAGCACATGCTTGTGAATTTTTTTTTATTCATCCAAAATGTATAAAGACATCTCAAATGCATGGCTTTATTTCTTATTTTTCTTTATTTCTTTATTTGTCAGTGCATCTAAATGGTTTTGGCTTAATCTGCATCAGTCTAACAGTCCACAGCTTCTTACTAAAGGCTCTGACATGGCAGGTGCTTATATGTTCAGGGGTTAAAACATTGCCAGTGTTAAGACGGAGGGCTGGATGATGAAGTGATTGATGGACTGGGAGGGCAATTAGTCTCAGCGCTTTGTTCAGTCGAGTGTGCAGCTCGGTGTGGACTGAGGGCGAGTAGCTGCATGTGAACGCAGCCTGTGGTGTCTCGGCTCGGGGTCGTACCGCGTCTTCTTCCTCTGTGAGGGCTGTTCTGTGCAAACGCGTCTCGCCGGCAGGTGCATGTGCAGAGTCGTGCTGATCATGTGACCATAACGTGCACAAACACACACACATGCACACACTGATCTGTTGCAGCGCTGCATCTCTGTAAGATGCTCATCACTTACAGAGCAGCTCCCTCCAAAACACCTCCTCCTTCTCGTTCTCATTTTTTCTCTCTCTCTAATGCATCTCTAATGCTGTCATCTCCGTCTTTACTCTCTCTTGTCTGTCTCAGGCTCTGTAATAATTCTGAACACTTTTCTTCAAGACTCTCTAATCTGTCCTTTACCATTCTCATAGATCTCTGATCTGTCTCTTAACTTCCTAATCTGTCCCTTGACTCGCTAATTGCTGTTTTAACTCTCTAATCTGTCATTTAACATCATAATCTCTGTTTTAACTCTCTAATCTCTATTTTAACTCTCTAATCTGGCTTTTACCTCTCTAATCTGAATGCATTTTCTAACCCATCTTAAATCTTGAATCTGTCCTTGAACTCTCAAATCTGTTCATTAGTGTACTAATCTGTCTCTTAAATCTCTAATCAGTTCTTTAATTTTTTAATCTGTCCTTTAAGTTTCTAATCTGTCTCTTAACACTCTAATTTGTCTTGTGACTGTCTACTCTGTCTCATAATTCAAATCTATCTCTTATCTTTCTAATCTGTCTCTACAATTTTTAATTTCACTTTCAGCTCACTAATCTTTCCTTCTTGACTCTCTAACTGAGATCATGGTTCTTTCATTTCTCACTTTTCTCTCTAATCTCTCTTCGCTCTCTAATCTGCTGCTCACTTTATATGGTGTTCCCAATTTGGACTCTTTTCTGATCTGTGCCTGACCCTTTCTAAACTTTTTGTCTGCACCTGACTCTCTCTCTGATGTGTCCCTGACTCTCTGTGTTCTGTCCACAATTCTGTAATCCGTCTCTGACTCTCTGTATTCTGATCCATGCCCAACCCTCCCTAAACTGTTAATTTGTCCCCAACGATCTCCGCTGTGTCTGTGGCTCCCTCTAATCTGTGCCCGACTCCCTCTGGTCTGTGCCAGACGTCCTCTAATCTGTCTTAGACTTCCTCTAATCTGTCCTAGAATTCTCTAATCTATGCCCGACTCCCTCTGATCTGTGCCAGATGTCCTCTAATCTGTCCTAGACTTCCTCTAATCTGTCCCCAACTCCCTCTGATCTGTGCCAGACGTCTTCTAATCTGTCCTAGACTTCTCTAATCTGTCCCCGACTCCCTCTGATCTGTGCCAGACGTTCTCTAATCTGTCCCCGACT
>CM040458.1:25421111-25443645 GCA_022758105.1 Pangasianodon gigas | reverse complement strand
AGACTCCCTCTAATCTGTCCTAGACTCCCTCTGATCTGTCCTAGACTCCCTCTGATCTGTCCTAGACTCCCTCTGATCTGTGGCCCGACTCTCTCTGATCTGTGCCAGACGTCCTTTAATCTGTCTTAGACTTCCTCTAATCTGTCCTAGAATTCTCTAATCTATGCCCGACTCCCTCTGATCTGTGCCAGATGTCCTCTAATCTGTCCTAGACTTCCTCTAATCTGTCCCCGACTCCCTCTTATTTGTGCCAGACGTCCTCTAATCTGTCCTAGACTTCTCTAATCTGTCCCCGACTCCCTCTGATCTGTGCCAGACGTTCTCTAATCTGTCCTAGACTTCCTCTAATTTGTCCTAGAATTCTCTAATCTATGCCAGACTCCCTCTAATCTGTCCTAGACTCCCTCTAATCTGTCCTAGACTCCCTCTGATCTGTCCTAGACTCCCTCTGATCTGTGGCCCGACTCTCTCTGATCTGTGCCAGACGTCTTTTAATCTGTCTTAGACTTCCTCTAATCTGTCCTAGAATTCTCTAATCTATGCCCGACTCCCTCTGATCTGTGCCAGATGTCCTCTAATCTGTCCTAGTCTTCCTCTAATCTGTCCCCGACTCCCTCTGATCTGTGCCAGAAGTCCTTTAATCTGTCCTAGACTCCCTCTAATTTGTCCTAGAATTCTCTGATCTGTGCCCGACTCTCTCTAATCTGTGCCCTACACTCTTTGATCTGTCCCTAAATTTGATTTCGACTCGCTCTGTAATCTGTCCCCGACTCGCTCTGTAATCTGTCCCCGACTCGCTCTGTAATCTGTGAATCTCTAATCTCCGATATGTCTCTGGCTGTCTGTTCTTTGTCTCTGACTCTAATTGCTCTCAGTCTACCTGTCTTTCTTTCTATACCCAACTTTCTATGCTGTCATATGCTGCTGTTTCACTCCTCTCTCCCTCTCTCTCTCTCTCTCTCTCTGAATTACATCGCATTTTTAGTTGTGGCCAAATCCCTGCACTTGTGCCTCCTCGTCCTCTCACTTGTCTAACCGTTGTACTTGTTGCGTATTTGATCACTGGACGTCACTATCACATACTTCCACAGGAAGTCAGTTTGAAGCAGTACAGTTTTGAATATTTCTGTCTTTTCCTATGTTTTTTTCCCCAGGCATGCGGGGATCCCAAAGCCAAGCCCTCGTACCTGATCGACAAAAACCTCGAGTCGGCCGTCAAGTTCATTGTGAGAAAATTCCCAGCCGTGGAAACCCGCAACAATAACGTAAGTCTCTGAGCACTAACTGGAGGAAAACCTCACCTTATTTGTTCATGTGCTGATAACAGTCGTGACCTTGTGTTGTGAGAACTGTGTTAACATCATGCGTTGGCAGCCATTTTGCAGGTGGAGCTTCTCATGCTTTGTTTGGATATGGTGTTTTTCACAATAAAGTGTCTTTGTTTTTCAGTCCATGCTGAATTCCAGTGATATGATGAATGATTCAGCACAAAAATAGGAATATGATGAAGACTGTGTAATGGGTGATGTTTGCATTTATAAACACCACTCTTATGTTTAGTTAAAGATGTGTATATATGCCCATATCTGTATACATCATCTATACAACATACAGTTATTTATTAACATTAAATTCATTCCTTAATCTTCAGTAGCTGCTTGTCATGGAAATATTCATGAAACATTCAAGGACATAATGAATTGGGTGGTAATTTCTCTCAGCTCTTAATCCATATTCTGCTGCTTTTAAAGTTGCCTAAAGTGTATAGCAAGTTAATGCAAGCATCATCATAAAGCAGGCATGCATGGTCATGGCATAATTATTAATATGGTGTGGAATAATTTAATCTAATTAGTGTGTTTTAGTACATAGTCACAGTGTGTGGTTTCCTGGGAGCCCTAAGCTGGTTTACTCCAAAGTGACGCCTTTTTACCGGATGCAGGTGCAGAGAAGATCCAGTTCCTGGAGTCGAGCCCTTTATCGCTTGAGTCAAAAATTGCTTTTAGTTTCTTCTGAGTTGTAGCTAAATAATTGAACTCATTCACTGAGAATATGTAACATTTGATTTTCCTTATCGAGCTGAGGGTCCAGAGCAGTAGCAACAAGTGTGGTTGGGGTTGTTTTTTTTTTTTTTTTTTCTTAAAAAGAGGCACACAATTGTATTGGTGTGTAAGCAGTAGTGACGTGAGCATGCGCAGAAAATGCTGTGCAGGAGAGCAGTTCAGTTCTGCGAGCACTGAGCACAGAGTCTCACACTTCCTTTCACCTCTCTCGTCATCTACCCTTTTGTGACTAATTAAAGTAAAAGAACGATTGTCTAAAGTAATTTGTAATCTTTATTAGTATTTTAACAATTTGTGTTTAAATATAAAGTAGAACAAGTAGGTAAAATGCGTGTTTTTGCTGCCACCTTTGATAGCAATTTGCTGTCATTGTTGTTATTATTATTATTATTATTATTATTATGTATGTATATAATTATATATATATATATATATATATATATATATATCATGGTCTTCAACTGGGATGTTGAAGTCAGCCCTCGCACCCCCCACAGGGCAGTGTAACACTTGGAAGAAAGCTCTATCTGCCCTCTTATGCATACTTGAGCTCTCGATTGGCTAGTGTCGCTGTGATTGACAGGAGAGAGAGAAAATGTCCCGCCCACCTAGAGAGCACAGCCAATTTAGCTCTCTTGGACTGAAGCATGATGAATTCAGCTTTGGCTTCTGGTGAATCTGACGTCAAAAACAGCACTGATAAACTACTAAAGAATACGAGTGACTGTGTTAAACAAGTCCATCATGATGACAGAGCAACATTCTCTGAATAAATAATTTAGATACCATGTAATATCACTCGTTTTTAAAATGAGGATTGAGTGTACAGTTATAGGACAGATCCTACTGTAGCTGATCAGTGAGGCCTGCTTGTCTGCCTCGGGTGTGTGTGTGCGCATGCGCGCGTGTGTGTGTGTGGAAAGGAATGTGGGTGTAACACACAACCACACAATTCTATCAGCTCGCATTCCAGCAGAAAGGGGCGTTTTGTCATCATCCGTCAGTGTGTGTTAGTCACCGTGAGCTCCAGTCATGATTAATACTACACTAACACTTTCATTACACAATAATACAGCCAGATTTATTTTACTTTATCATTTTTTCTAATTAGATGGACATTTGTGGGCTCCTTTGTGTTTTGATGCTCTGTGTATTTACAGTGTGTTTGTGTGTGTGTGTGTGTGTGTGTGTGTGTATATTTATTTTGTGTTTCTCTAATAACCAGTCATTGTTTTATTTAAAAAAAAAAAAGTGTTGTATTTTTCAGATGCTGCTCTTGTAGTTTATCTCTCTTCTCTCATTTAACGTCCAAGATGTTTAACTGCTTCTTAAACCAATGTCAAGCCGTGTCATGTTTACCTGTGTGTTTTTTTGAGTTTGCCTTTGTGTTGGTTCATATATGTCTCTTTCTTTTTGTGTGTCTTTTTTGTGCATTTGTTTGCATGCTTAACACGGCTATTTTCTGGATTGTTCTTTTGGTAAGTTTGGAGCCCGTTTGCTTTGTTTAGAGCTCACACATATTTCTATGTAGTCTTAACCTTTCTGTTGTACTCACATATGTATGGAGTCTTACAACTAGACTGAAGGAACCTCAGAATAATCAATGTTTTTTTTTTTTTTTTCTTTGGATTTGGACATTTATAGTGCCAACATGGTGCCAGAGCTGGTACTTTATTCTAAAACTGTTCCATGTGATTCCAGAGCCGGTTTTCCAACAAAAAATAAAAACGTGCTGGTGTTCCTTCTAAATTCCTATTATATCACAACAGTAGTTTTTTTTTTTTTTTAATTAATTAACAAATGACATGTTTTACCTTTTATCCATTTATAGTTACAGATAATCTTGTGGAACATCCATGAAACAGCTTGTCTTGAAGTTAGACAACAAAAGAACAGCTTGCTACCATGAGACCACAAAAGGCAGCATCTGTTCTGATGACTATCCAAAAATGACTAAAAAAAAGTTAAAAAAGTTACAGCTTTACCTCTGACAGTTACAAAGTTCTGACACTGGAGACTCCTTCCATAAATGTTAAATAAGCGTCTCCTCACATAAAACAACATGTCAACGATTATACATTTTCTTTGTTAAGTACACGTTTCACAGAGACACGTTTTTTTAATCTGGCATTATGTACATTTTCTTCGTTAAGTGCATGTTTAACAGAGACATGTTTTTATTAATCTGACATTCTGTGAAGCGTCCACCCAAGTCGCTATGTAAGTTGTTACTACAGACCCCTGAGTGAGACACATCACTCTGACGTCAGCCGCGATTCCTGGTTGCAAAACAAAGTGGGAGACTATAGTGATTTTTAAGAGCAAGCAAGAATTTGTTTTCTAAAATGTTGCATTGTACTGTTGGGCGTTAGAATCGGAAAAGGGTTCATAAACACATTCGTTTTTAGCTAAATAGCCATCATATCAGTGAAGTTGGTGTGCTAACTAAGAATTTAACAGGCATAAGTGTACTGAAAGAGTACATCAAGAAACTAGCTAGATATCTAGGCCACGTTCTTACTGAGGAGTTGCCACCTTTAACTAGTTACTTGGTTCAGTTTACTAATAAATCTTTGATGTTAATGTCCTCAATTAGAGGAGAGTGGCGCTTATTATAACAGCAAAGGGGGAATAAATCTGGAATCAGAAGTTCAGAAAGCACATATGAATGTGATGGTCAGATGTCCACATAATTTTGGCCATAATGCAGTCATTGCAGGCCAGACCACTGCTTAGCATCATTTAGCCACTGACAGGACACCAAGCTATAAGAATCTTCTAGAGTTACACGATTTGAAAGTGTTTGTTTAGCCTTCCATGTCTTTAAGTGCTAATCCATAATATTAGTAAGTGGATAACATTTTAGCAAACATCAGTCTGATTCCTAAATAAATTTCTTGATAGATTCTTCAGATTATAAAAAGTAGCATCAGCTTGCGGGTCTTTTTGCAACCAGATCGCGTGCTCATCTTTTTTGTTTACAAACACTAAAGGGGCCTATGTAGACAATATTGTATTAAAATGAGCACAGTAGTATAAACCGGGAACCAAAACTGCTATCAGAGATAAAAACTGCTGTTACAGAAAAAAAAAAAAAAACCACATCCTGACCGATCAGATTCGAGAATTCAGCACCACTGTGGTATTACCTAAACTTACATATTGCAGTTTTTCGAAAATTTTATGATGCATGTCATCATAATTCACCTCATTCTAATTTTACATGATAACGTCTTACACTTCACATTACAGTGTATTGCAGTTTTACGCACAAACATTAATTTTACATGATAACATATTACAGTTTTCGGACAACTTTTTTGTTTTCATTTCTGACTTGAACAGTTTAAACTGAAACAGCCGCAACCTAGAGATATTAAATATTTAATAACATTCATATACTGTATGTTTTATTTGACGGAGAGATTTTGTTCTGCCAGAATCTTCTTGTGTATAGAACCTAGTTCTTGTACATACAAAGTCTCTGCTGTTTTCCTGATAGAAGGCGTTAGCTGTTCGAGGACGTGTATATAAGAGCTTCATACAGAGAGCTGGAAGATTTCCACTCTGCAATCTGCTGGTTTGGAGCCGAGCAGCCAGCGACATCAGGATCTAGGGACATGGTCATTTTGTTGCCATGACAACAACTCGAGTGACTCTAAATGTTTACATGATTTAAAAATAAGTGAGGATTTTGCAGGATGAGCAGAATCAGTATCACAATCATGAGTCAGGGAACAAACGCTTTTATCGAGCTGAAACTGTCAAAACCTGTGACTGTCGTCTTGCAGATAGTTATTATCCGAGTGACGTTATCTTTCATATGAAAAGATCATGAAAACTTTATTAACCATGTACAAAGAGAGCACATACGCTCACCAGCACTTTTTATTTAAGAGTTTCGACGTTACAGAGCCATGTACTTATAACTTCTGTCGTCTTATTACGTCGAGGTTCTGCTCTCAAACCTGACGAAATGTGGGCGGGTTCATTAAAAGGTTCTCTGGAGAACCGCACCAGCACTCTCCCCTTTGGACAACATGTATTAGAGTACTGTTCATACTTCCGAGATCTGTGTGTTCTGAGGTTCCTTGGTTTTTTTAAAACTGCATGGGTATGTGCTTGCTGAAGGTTTTTGTCCATTATCTCAAACCCAACATACAGTTCAGGGTCAGTGTGTGTGCACACAGAAATAGCGACACATTTCACGGCGAATAACAAGGATGGTGGGATTTTGGTTAAATTTAAAAATTGAAGGGAATAAAATGGAAGTGCAATAAAAATGGAAACTTTCCATTAAAACGATCTTTTTTTTAAAAAATATTTGCTTTAATTAATTTTATTAACTTGAATAATTTTAAATGTACTAAATTTAAATAATTTAATGACCATTCATTAGTTTAATTTGTTATTATTAGCAATTAATATTAAAATTATTGCCATTTGGTACCATTTTAAATACATTTATTAATTGATTTAATTTTTTAAAAATAATTTCATTATAATTTAAAAGATCATTGTTTATTCATTTAAATGACTTATAAATTGCATTACCTTTTAGTACTAGAATTACAATTTTTATTACTTGAATTCGTTATCATTTTGTTATCATTTAATATTAAGTTATTACCATGCATTGTGATTTTTATTACAAGTATTACTTTACTGATAATTTTGTAAATATCTTTATCATTTCTTTATTTAAAATAATGTATAAATGGCATTACCTTTTATTATTTGAATTCAGTTTATCAATTTCTACAATTTCTATAGTGATTGCAAATTATTACAAATGATCATTTTATACAATTCATTAAGTTCTCCTTTATTTGCACTTGATATTGCAAATTGTCACTTTTCTTTTGATGATGATGATGATGATTATTATTATTATTATTATTATTATTATTATTATTATTGTTGTTATTATTGTTATTATTATTTTAATGACAGATGATTTGCTTTATTTTGTGGTGTTCTCTCCATCCTTGCTGTTTTCCTTATCATATACGGGGCTGTTTAACACCATGATTAAAATGCTTTGCGGCATTTTAATGTATTTGTAGGAGTAATGTTGAGAAGGGTGAAGTTTGTGAAATACTAGTAAACATTGTACTGGTTAGTAGTAAAGTGTTTACTAATATTTATTATGCATTGAAAATGCATTAGTGGTTATGGCCAGTGAGGGTTTATTTGGCCATCACTTTTTTCAGGGGTGTTTTGTTAGAAATTGCCTCAGTTTGCTCAGTTTGCACAGTGATGTCCAGCACATCATTAATGCTGTTAATATAGAATAAGCTCATCATAATTCATACAACTATAAGATTACTGTAAGCTTGTTACTAACTTGACTTTAAAGCAGGTTTGCATTGCACAAGACTTTAAAATGCAGAAAAAGTTTATTATATTTATAATAATCAGATAATAATTAATGGTAATTTTATGTTGGAGGATGTTTAGTATGCCATTCACTCCAAGGAACATTTTTGATAAGTAAGGAATAAAACACTTGTGGGGTGTGTTGTTACAGGAAAAGAATCAACAATGGGGTTGTGGCGAAGTGGAGGTTACTGTTGCCAACCCGATATTGATTAATTTCCTGTAACAGATCATCCTGAAGTGTTTTATTCCTCTTATACCACAGCGATTTGCCAATGATTACAGTTTTTAATTTGTTAAAGAGCGATACGTAACACTTTTTAACTGCTTGCAGTTACATTTGACTCAGTTACATTTAACTTCTACAGAACAAATTAGTTCCTAAAGCCAGTCGTTCCCAGGAACACAGGAAGCACAAACTCCTCTGTCTTGAAAACTTTCGCTTGGTGGAAAACTTTGTGACTGACTGTTACATAGCACTGAAACTAGAGGCTCTTTCCATAAATGTTACATAAACATCTCCTTACAGAAAACTTCACCATATCAATGATTATACGATATATATGTTCTTCTTTGTTAAATAACAGCACATTTTATTAATCTGTTTATTATTTGCCATACAGGTCAATGTGAAAGAATCGTTCCTATGGAAACAATAACGTATTAAAACAAACGCATTAATATAAACCTGTCATTTGGATTATAGCCAGAAGTACTGTCTGAGCTGCTGTTATAGAAAATTAACCACTTTTTGACCAATCAGATTAGAGAATTCACAAACGCTGTGGTATAGTTTACATTAAACTCACATGATATCTCCAGCATTTTCTAGCCTTTGGGTGTTTTTTTTTTTGGTTCTTTTGCAATGCACACTTGCTGTGAAGTCACTAGTAATTGGAAGAAAGCTGAGCTTTAAGCTGGGAAGGCTTAAAGCATGTTCAGACTCGATGCAGGGTTCAGACATTTACGTAGTTTGGCTTTTGAAACCATTACGCAAGATTTGATGCCTCTCATATGTTTTACGCAATGAAGGTTTACACTACGTGCAGCTTTTCTTTCTACAGGGTGTCTGAAAAGTCAAGAACCAATGGGAATATGTTGAGCAAACATGTGGATCTGAACATGTTGAGCAAAATCCACAAAAAACATGATACAGTAGCTGAGAAAATGCGTAGAGCTTAAGGGTGAACATGTAGAGCATATGTTGTAAGTAATAGATACATAATTAAGTATGTGTAGTTTTTATTGGTTCCTGACTTTGCTGACACCCTGTAGGTAGAAATAAACATATATTAAAAGGTAATGATACAACATTCTTTTGTTAAAGACAATCGATAGATACCTTCATTGAAAATTAATTTAATTTTAATAATTTTTAATAATTAACTCTTTTCCCAGCTACACATTTAAGAGCAATTACCACTTGTTTCAATTCACAGTTCACAATATTATTGCCAGGGTTGTAACAATGCATCACAACACGATAAATCGCAACGCAAAAATGTGACCACGTGCATCTTGGAAACGTGCGATATCATTCTGTTAATTATGTATCTCATACAGTTGCACTGTTTGAGGTCCCAATCTGTGCAACCCATAGATATAAAGAGAGCACACTGGTCATGTGATTGCGTCCTTTGGTGGAGACGCTGCGCCATTACTGAGATGGGAAACGTGCACTTGTGAAGTGACTGATAGTCTTATAGCTCTGAATCACAACAACTGATGTGTTATATGGTTACACTTCGGTTACGTTGCCCGAGAAAGATGCTGCGGAAATCGGGCATTTTAGTCAACTTTGGAGCTCGATTAAATTTCCAATTAAAATTAAGCCTCAGGTGCTGCTTTATTTTTCAATCCATCATTTCTCGTGAATCAGAGACTTTATTTATTTACTTACTTTATTTGCTTTTATTTACTTACTTTATTTACTCGATCAAATTTGGAGAATTTATAAATTTATTTATTATTTTTAAGACATGGTGAACCTGTAGTGCGTTTTATTCACAATATTAATCCTCAGTTTGTGGCAATTTTAAATTGATTTATGTTTTTATACTGACAAACATGCACATTAATTTGCTCTTTATGATTCAGAAAGATTTATGAATCATAATTTTTCTTCACTCAAATTTCGTTCAAAATATTTTGAGAATATCGAATCGTAAACCCAGGATCGTGAATAAGACCAGAGTGTATTACATCTCTAATTACTACATTGAATCTATTTATTTATTTATTTATTTATTTATTTTTACAATTTATATTATTAATTTAATAATTACAAGTTATTCCTCAATCGGTGCAACAGTTCAGTTTTAACCATTCATGAACCTCTGTTGCCGTAAACAGAACTATGGGATTGCCTTACCACAAGAAGGACGCAGGCAATTCTGCGTTCAGATTTGTACGAAATAAGGAGCCGTGAAAACATCCCTCTTTATCCTCCTCTCTAAATGCGACAGAGATTATC
Organism: Pangasianodon gigas; assembly: GCA_022758105.1. Classification (NCBI taxonomy): domain Eukaryota; kingdom Metazoa; phylum Chordata; class Actinopteri; order Siluriformes; family Pangasiidae; genus Pangasianodon; species Pangasianodon gigas. Next base: position 25,433,730 of record CM040458.1, on the reverse strand, counting down.
TCCAGAGCTTAAACGCTGACTCCCAAAGCTTTATCTTTCCACCTGGAATGAAGGCGAAGTGGTATTTCAAAGTGTTCATGATAAACATGCTGAATATCGCTATATTTTACACAACCAGAGTGTAGTATGCATGGAAAGGATTTGAACAGATCTGTCAGAAAGCATTACGTCATGATGAAAAAATGTCATAATAATGCATTTCTAAATATTGTCAGTGGGAAGTAAGACGTGGGGAGCTATTTGGGCAGAATTTGGGCTCCAGGGATACATTTGAAGAAGTGTGAATCCTTCTTAGGGAAGGAGATCCCATAATCCTGGATTTGGATATGAGATTAAAAAAAATACTCTGTTGCTCAGATGCAGTATTATGATAATATTGTGAACTATGATAAAAAAAAAAGATTATTTTAATAATAATAAAAAAATCTAGTAGCACTTGCCCAATGGATATAAAAAATAGTCATATTCGATTAAATAGTCATATGTGAGTCTACACACTGAGAACCCTGCTGACGAGTCAAATTGAATTGTTATGACTACATTACTTTATGAAGATCTATTTTTTCAACATTGTGTTCTTTCTTTTTCTTTATTATTACAGCAACAGCTTGCACAGCTTCAAAAAGAAAAGTCAGAAATACTAAAGAATCTCGCTTTATATTACTTCACATTTGTGGATGTTATGGAATTTAAGGTAGGCGACTCAAACTCGTTTTGAATTAGTTTTTTTTTTTTCTTTCTCTCTCTGGGCATGTACTGACTTATCTCTCTGAACTCTTACGACACACACTGCATTTACATATACATTTTTTTCTTCTTTTCCCTTCTGCAGGACCATGTGTGTGAACTGCTGAACACTATCGATGCTTGCCAAGTTTTCTTTGATATTGTAAGTTGGAAAAAAAATTACAAGTCAGGTCATGTGACCTACATTTTTTGTAGCAGATGTGAGTCGAACAGTAATGATAATTTCTCAAGAGTGGCACGGCTGCTGTAAAAGTGTGGGCCCATTACACAAGGAATAAAGCATGCGCTGTTATAGGAAAATAATCAACTACGTGGTGGTGTCATGTGGTCCAGCGCAAAGCTGAGTTACTGTTACAACCCCGAAGTTGATTATTTTCCTGTAACCGCATGTCTTGAAGTGTTTTATTCCTCTTATACTGTAGCAAATTGTTTTTGCAGCGATTACAATTTTTTATTTATAAAGGAATGACGCATTGTACATTTCATCCATTTATAGTTCCATTTAATGGAAATGCAAAGCAAATTAATTACTTATTGTTATAACTTACATTATAGCAGCTATAAACGGTCGTTCTCTCAACAGCCTCTCTTCTTTTTTTCCTCTAATAATAAGTTAATTGCAGAAAATCTTGTTGCTGAGAAACTAGAAAGCACAAACTCCTCCGTCTTGAAGAATTTCCTGTGTTACAGCTTTATCTCAGACTATTATAAAGCACTGACACTGGAGTCTCCTTCCTTAAATGCTAAATAAAAGCTCCAGTGTTGTTGCTGTAGAAATGATAATGTATTAGAATGAGTGCATAAAATGCAGGTTAGTTGTATAAGTCACCATATTGATTATGGGGAAAAATATTTTATTTTCTTGGGTTATTGTTTTTTTGTTTTTTTTCCAGACTGTAAATTTTGACCTCACGAGGAACTACCTCGACCTTGTTGTGACATACACTACACTGATGATGCTGCTGTCTCGGATTGAAGAGCGCAAAGCAATCATCGGCCTCTACAACTACGCGCATGAGATGACACATGGGGCGAGGTATGGCTAAACATAATGTTTAATATGATATAAAATGACAACAGAATTATGGGGTGGACTATTCTGAGAAGAGTGCATGTGATGCTGCCCTCAGATTGGAGCTCAGAGAGCAGCATTAATTGAAAAGCTGTTCTAGTATTATCCAGTGTTTGGTTGTGTGTATAAACATAATTGGTGGCTCAAGGATCTGAGATCTCAGGATCTGACAGTGCTGGGATTTGAACTCACAACCTTTCAGAGAGCCACACTTCCTTTTAAAAAAAAAAAAAAAAAATCTACCAAATGACAGCATAGTGTGACACTTTGTGCTGAAGGCATGCGTGACGTTTTTCTTCCACAGCGATCGAGAATATCCTCGGCTCGGACAGATGATCGTGGACTATGAGAATCCTCTGAAGAAGATGATGGAGGAGTTTGTTCCTCATGGAAAGGTGAAATTTCACACATCCAGATTCATTCAGATTATTTTAACCAGCTCTAGCACTGTCAAGCTGCTCACCCAAGTATTTTTACCATTTAGGAAAGTGGCACACATTTAAAAAAAAAAAAAGTAGTTTAATACTGTTGTTATTGGGGGTGTAACGATACACTACGGTTATGATTCGTTTCGATTCACGACACTGGCTTCACAATTCGATTCATTTTAATTCTCAGAATAATTTGAACAAAATTTGAATGAAGAAAAATGATGACGGAAAAGACTCCTTTTTACTTATGAATCTTAAAAAATGCAAAACAATGTGGATTTTTGTTTCAGTACAACATTTTAAAATTGATATTGTATCATTGTATCAAAAATCATATTGTAAACAAAATGTACTACAGATTCACCATCTCTTAAAAATAAATAAATTTATAAAATCTCCCAAACATTTGATTGAATAAACAAAGTCTCTGACCCGGGGGCAAATGATCGATTAAAACATAATGATCTTTTTAGCAGCACCTGAGGCCTCATTTAAACTGGAGATAGAGATTCAAAGTCGCCTAAAATGGCCGTATTCCACAGGCTCTTTCTTGGCCATCATAAATCATAGCAGTGCAGGGCTGTCGTTTAAAAGCTACAGAAGAGCTCTTTTTAACTGTTATAACCTGGCCACGTAAACATATAATGTATAATGCGTGCCAGGCGTTGTGATCCAGAGCTCTCTATATATTTTAAGACCTCTGGTGTTCAAGCGGTGCAATTGCATCAGATGCATAATTAATAGGAAACTGATTTCCATGATGGGAATCGCTCTTTCCTATGATGCACAGCTTCATGTTTTTGCATCGCGATGCATTGTCACATGCCTAGATGCTGTTAATACATCACATAATCTACTGTAAAACAGTTTACTTTCTGTATAGTTTTCTATGAGTTAAGGTATGGGATATGGACTGTAGTGTTTTACCACTGAACCATTTTTTTTTATTAATTGTGGTGTAGAATATTTTTAGCACTCAGTCCACTTTTAAAAACATTAAAAATATTCTATTAAAAACATTAATTTCAGGGATTCGTCTGGGATGTCCAGTCCCTCAATCCTGTAATGTCAGAACTGCTGACTGGAAAAAGTAGTCTCATCTTTTAATGGTCTTTATATTTCTGTATCAGTAAACAATGTGCCAGCTGTAATACCAATAATATTTATACACTCTTATGGTGTTGCCACTTCGCAGCTCCAGGGTCTTTGTTTTGTCCTGTGCTCAGTTTACTGTCTGTGTAGAGTTTCGCATGTTTTACCCGTGTCCGCCGGGGTTTCCTCCGGGTTCTCTGGTTTCTTCTTCCCCAAGAAAGCCCATGCCAGTAGATGGATTGGCTACTCTAAATTTCCCCTAGGTGTTAATGTATGTGTATGGTGTCCTGTGACAAACTGGTGTCATGTCCATGGTATATTCTGACTCTGGATAGACTGTGGATCCACCGTGACCCTGATCAGGATAAAATGCTTACTGAAGATGAATGAATGAATGAATGAATGGAGTAAACGCTTAGAAAAAAGGTTCAGTCAGGCACTCAGGTTCTCTCTTTGTTTCTCTGTGGGAATCATTAAGGTTTTTATGTGAAACCATAGAAAAGAGCGTTTCCTTTCTGGAAAAGCTCCAACTAAAACCGCTTTAGGAAGGCAACGATCCCTTGTTGAACCCATTTTGTCTTTGATATCCATACAAACTGAGACCTGAATCAATCTGTAGTATGAATATTTAAAGTGGTTACTAACTATGTCTTCCCTACAGTCCCTTTCGGATGCGCTGATCTCCCTGCAGATGGTTTACCCGCGCCGTAATCTCTCGGCCGACCAGTGGAGAAACGCTCAGCTCCTGAGTCTCATCAGCGCCCCCAGCACCATGCTGAACCCAGCACAGTCTGATACGGTAAATGACGTCCTGGGTCATTATTCAGAAAATACAGACCTTAATAGTGCTGACAGGGCATTACGACTACATGTTTTGGCATAAAGTGAGAAACATTCTCATATGGGTAGTGAGTGTGCAGAATATATATTAAAGACCCGAACTGTCCTCTTCTGAGTCTAATCTAATTCATATCCATTTGTACTTGTAGACTTATTCTTAGCAGTAAGATATAATGGACTAGTCAGATTTTATGATCAAACTAAAAAGTTTTAAAGATTTTGCATATAGTATTGGTAAACATTTTGAAATAACCATCTACTATGCCTTTTGTTCATCTGAATATGATGTTCTCAACCAGTTTGATCACTATATATCATTCTAGCTAACATTAAACAGTATACAGTACAGCTTGGCTGATATAGGAGTCATTTATAAATGCATTAAATAAATGTAATAAAATATTACAGTGGCACACTGGCAAACTGCCACACACTAAATATCAACCAAATTTGAGCTTCTGTCTGTCCAGCCTGACCTCAGTAATGTTTATACTGTACTACTCTGTGCAGCTATGATCATTACTGATGTAGGCGCTAACAGCTGGAATGAATTGGAGGTTGTCTTGTACACATGTAGATTTAGGTCACCCCAGTCCATTTTCTGTTCCGCTTACATTCCACAGCACTTGTTTTAGGGTACAGGTCACCGCTAAAGGTCCTGGAAGTGTTGCTTTGTGTTTTTTACATAGTACTTATAATAGAGAGGCAGTGTCTTCCATTTCCTACATGAAAAGGTCCAGTGCCATTTATGGGCACTAATGGGTCAAAGGGTGGTTTCTGGTAGACACTGTTTTACCCACGGGCTGCACTAACCATCTGGATGAGCTAACTTTGCTCAGTTTAGCAATACATTAGTTCTAGAGCTTAAATCATGAGAACAAGCTGAGGTCTTTAGTATAATCTCAGTATTTTGCTGTGATGAACAAATGGCCTGGGAACGGGAACTAATACTGCTGATAAACAGCCAAATGTGAGCTATGAACACATTAACCCTCCACTGATATTTAATACTTCTTTCAAAGATGATCTAAATCACTCACATGATCCTGAAACAGTCAGCCTGTATTGCGGATTATCGAGTCCATTTCCTGTAATTAACAGAGCTATTTCCTGTCTTCTAGATGCCATGTGAATACCTGTCGTTGGACACTATGGAGAAGTGGATAGTGTGTAAGTAAATGTCTGTTGGAAAAATGTTTATGATGCTGTGATTCTGGTCAGACTGCATACCTCTACATGCTCTCCAGGTCATGCACAAGTCTGTACAAACACTTTATCTTTCTCTGCATTTTCCCTGCACACATTTCCTTCCTAATGATATTCTGTATTTGTGAAACTGAGCTAGTGACTTTTCCTAAAGATTTCTCCCTGTAATTTTGTTTGTGCGTAGTTGGGTTTATCCTGTGCCATGCGGCTCTAAACAGCGATCCCACTGCCCTCAGTTTGTGGAAACTGGCCCTACAGAGCAGCTCCTGCCTCTGCCTCTTCAGAGACGAGGTCTTCCACATCCACAAAGCTGCTGAGGATCTGTTCGTCAACCTCCGCGGGTCAGCGTTATCTCTTACTCAGCATTTACCTCTGTACATATATGTAATGTCATATTTAACACTGTGAAATAATCATCAGTGGATTGATTTACTTTTGTACTGTTTTCTTCTTTTCTCTCCAACCTGTTTCTGTTGCAGCTACAACAAGCGTGTAAATGACATCCGTGAATGCAAAGAATCAGCGCTGTCACACGCGTATGTGCATTTAAATTAAATTTCTAAACATGTAAACTCCAAAACAGAGTAAAGCAAATGCTGACAATCACCATGATTCATCAGCATTCTCCATGAAATACCAAAAAAAAAAAATCAAATACCAGCATTCTCTGTCAAACACCAGCATTCTCTATCAAACACCAGCAAACACCAACATTCTCCATCAAACACCAGCAAACACCAACATTATGTATCAGGCTCCAACAAACACCAGCATTCTCATTCAGACACAAAAAACACAGCAACATTCTCTCGCAGTCTCCAGCAAACACCAACATTCTCCATCAAACACCAGCAAACACCAACATTCTCCATCAAACACCAGCAAACACCAACATTATGTATCAGGCTCCAACAAACACCAGCATTCTCATTCAGACACAAAAAACACAGCAACATTCTCTCGCAGTCTCCAGCAAACACCAACATTCTCCATCAGACCCCAACAAACACCAGCATTCTCCATCAGACACCCGCAAACACCAACATTCGTCATCAGACACAAACAAACAGCAACATTCTCTGTCAGGCTTCAACAAACACTGGCATTGTCCATCAGGCACCATCATTCTCCATCAGGCTCCAGTAAACACCAACATTCTCCATCAGGCTCCAGTAAACACCAACATTCTCCATCAGGCTCCAGTAAACACCAACATTCTTGCAGCACGGCCTGTTTTTTTTCCTCAATCTGAACTTTGATGTTTCTGCTCTGTCCAGAGGCTCGATGCACAGGGAGAGGCGTAAATTCCTGCGTTCTGCGCTGAAGGAGCTAGCCACTGTGCTGGCAGACCAGCCAGGCTTACTCGGCCCGAAGGTACTGACCTCTGAGCCCTCTGCTCTTTTTATTTTCTTTACGAGTAGAATGAGTCTGTGTAAGCCCCTACACAGCAACACGTACACAATCTTGTCTGACTTTTTTGCTTTTTTTTCTCTAGGCTCTTTTTGTCTTCATGGCTCTCTCGTTTGCTCGTGATGAGATCATCTGGCTGCTCAGACACGCCGACAACATCCAAAAGAAAAGCACAGATGACTTTATTGACAAGTAAAGACACCGAACTCACACACATACTCACTCTCCGGCTGCTTTGGTTGTTTATCTTGGTTAAATATGAAAAATTTCTTTCTTCATTAGCTTACTGCTATTTTTTTTTTTTGTACTATAATTATATTACTATCGTTACACTATTTTATGTTTCACTTTATTTATTTCCCTGTTTGTCTCATTGTACACCACTTGAAACATAATATATACATGCTATATAACTCCGTGGTACTGATATAGCACCATTATCAGAGATGCAGATCCTGGCTTTTTCACTTCAAACCTTTTAAAGTAAAAGGTCACCTAAATATTAAATGTCTGTTTATAGTCAATCAGCCAAGACATGGTTTGATGTCTGAGGTTTGCTTCTTTAGTTTTGCACTGAGGTTATTGTAGCTGACAAGTAGAGATAGCACAGTGCCACTTTTTCTTTTACGATGATGATGATACCGATACTCAAACTGTGAGTCTCGGCTGATATTTGATATACTATGCTTTAACATTATTTTTTAACTGAGCTATGCTTAAAAAATACAGAAAAAAATACAAAGGTAAAAACATGATTTAAACAAAACAGCAGCTTTGATTGTTCAGTTAAACTCTTCTACACAAAAATCACTTCCATGGCAAATCTAACAAATATAATAAAGTATAAATATAATAAAATTAATTCTAGCAGAAAATACAATCATATTTTTTATGGTAACATTTCCAGTTCCAAAAAAATCTTTTCCGAATCCAATTCTCTTTTTTTTTTCCCCTCTGATATCCGATCGTTTTTTTTTTTTTTTTTTTTTTTTTTTTTTTTTTTTTTTTTTTTTTTTTTTTTTTTTTTTTTTTTTTTTTTTTTTTTTTTTTTTTTTTTTTTTTTTTTTTTTTTTTTTGTACTGGTATTGGCCCGATACTGATCCTCGTGATCGGATCAGACCTGGGTAACAGAAGCTTATAACCACCAGTTTGGCATCATGTTAGCTTCAGGTAGTCAGGTAGGAGGCGTGTCCAAATGTATGAAGGTGAAATTTTTTGTTAGAACTGTTTCAGATAATAATATATACCGTATATGATAATATACAACAGTTACATCCAGTCCTCTAATTTGATTGGATAAACAGCATTCCAAGAGTGCTGATATTTAGTATAACATCACTGGGACATTTCACTGTTTGCATCACGCTGTGTGTTCACTACAGAAAATTTCAATTCAAGCAACATTTCGTTACATTGAATCCGTTACTACACTTGCTACGGGCTGTCAGTCAGTCTGTGCATTGGCATGGCAACACGCAACACTATCCAGCTGTGGCTTCTTTAGGAACTAGTTTCATTAATGGAAAGAAAAGAAAAAAAAAGACATAATATTTGGATATATTGTGTCTGAAATGTCAATTACCTGATATTAATTTAAAGTTTAAAGAACTGTTGTATAAAAGCAATATCACACTCGCGATGGTGCTGTTGTAGTGAATATCAGCATGGCTGTGATTACCTGTGATTACCTGCAGCCGAATCACAGCCATGCGATATTGCTTAAATATATTGCATGATACATTAGCATTATAGCCCTAATGCAGAACAAAAGAAGCAAACTTACACCAAAAATGTTCAACTGTGTTGTATGTAAATGTAAAAGGGAAGTTGTGTTTAATTTTTGCTTTAAACGGTGCTGCTGTGAGAATGGTTTGCTGGCCACTTTTCTCCTTCCTTCCTTACATAAAAAAAAACAACAAAAAACAATTCAGTCAACATTACACACAATAATGCCACATTATACACAATTACACACTACTCCAGAGTTTTTTATTTGTAATATCATGCCGTTCTTTAAAAATCATCTTAGGCACATTGCTGAGCTGATCTTCTACATGGAGGAGCTGAGAGCCCATGTGAGGAAGTACGGCCCCGTCATGCAGAGGTACTACGTGCAGTATCTGTCCGGCTTCGATGCAGTCGTCCTCAATGAGCTGGTCCAGGTGAGACTCGCTCAGCATAAATGTTGTGTACATAGTTTAATGAAATGATAGTTTTCATATAATTTAATATAATTTTGAGGAAGCATAAACATCTACAATCGCTTTTGTGTTTAATTGCTAGTCAGTAGGCATGTTGTAAGCGAGATGCTGATGCTGAAAAGTCATATCAGAATATAATGGACTACGGTTTACAAAAGCTCACTGACAGTTTAAATTGGTGCTTTTTTTCCCCCTGTTCTTTGGGATATTCATACAGTCGTGGCAATAAGGATTCCCGGAATTATACACTGGGTGTCTACATGAGATCAAGATATAATACACATGACCACTAGATGGAGACAAACTATTAGCATTTTGCTATTCGCTCAAATCACTTAATTGAAGTAAGATTTACAGCAGCACAATTTGCTATATAAATAAGTTCATTTGATAATCTTCTTTTATCTCTGACTCTTGCAGAACCTCTCTGTGTGTCCAGAGGACGAGTCCATCATCATGTCTTCCTTCGTGAACACGATGACTTCACTCAGTGTTAAACAAGGTGATTGCTTTTCTTGCCAGAAATTAATTAATCAAAAACTACTACTGAAACTACTTTGCTCTTCTAGATTTTTACTTTTTATGCTACTCCAACACACATGATTGAACTTATTAGTTTATTACTAACAAGCTAAGCCACACATCAGTGCAAAAGAAGTATATAAAATGTCTTTTGTACTTGATAGCTTCAGTGAATATTCATTACGCCCATGGTTTCCATTATGTTACAGTTTGGTCATTTCTTGTTATCATCATGAGTGGGTTTGTAAATGTGATAATTACAGAAATACATGCTTCTGCTTCATCTGTATGGTACTTCACTGTATACCGTAAGGTTTACAGCAGGTGACAGTTTGCTGCTCCGGTTTTCTCTCTTGTGAGTGTGTAGCAGCTGTACTGTTGCTGTTTGTGGGTGTGGTTTTATAAAAAATTTTACCTAGATGTATAATATGATTTGTTTACACTTTGCTGTGCTACTTTTGCGTTTTAACGTTGTAATAAAGCTCAGCAAAAGATTTTGTTCTTGTCCTGTGCTGTGAAGTTGGGAGAGTTGAGAATTTTGGAAACAGCAGACATCTCATGGCAGAGGACAGGTCCAAGGAGTCAGTCATTTGGAATTGTTGTTGCAGTAGCTAATTTGCATGAAGTAAAACCATAATTGTCATTGTTGATGTTGCTTGATGAACGAATTAACAAATATTGCTTGATGCTGTAACCGGAATCACAGCACTGTGTCGCAAACTTGAAACTGAAAAAGAATGAATGGTCACCTATTGACTATCCAGTCACTGAAACTCCACCACTAAAAGAAAGATCTCTTGTCTCTCTGTCTTTGTCTCTCTCTCTCGTTCTCTCAGTGGAGGATGGAGAGGTGTTTGATTTCCGAGGCATGAGGCTGGACTGGTTCCGACTTCAGGTAAGCAGAGTGATCGTAACCTGTCTCCTTTCAGCACCATAGTGGAGTAGCACTGCTTTTCCCTAAGGCTCATAGACAGACCTAATTTTGCTCCAGAACTATCTACTGGTGTAGGTATATCAGTCTGTTTCTCCGAGTCTCATCACGCAGAACTAATCAAGCTACTGAACTAAACAGAGGGTTCTTCCTTTGACATCTACCAGGCATAATGAATCAAGACCTGAACATGTGCACTACTGATAATTAATCAAGCCCCAGAACTAGCCACTGGTGGTGTATACCATGTCTCTGCCTTCTATCAGACATATTTAATCAAGCCTTAAGCATACCATTGCTGTATCTTCTGTCTTCTGTCAGGCAGAATTAGTCAACACCTGACACTGAAAGGTTGGTGTTGCCACATCCTGTTTCTCTAATAAGCATAATTAATTGAGCCCTAGGTGATGTATTGTATTTGTAGAATTAACTAATTTAACTGCTTAAATGGGTCTTCCTCTGACTCTTCTTGGGCACAATTAATCAAGCACTAAATCTGTGCACTGGTATCACATCTTGGCCCTAAATGGCATAATTAATTAGACCATATAGCTGAATCCTGGTGCCCTGTCATTTCCTGTTTGTACAAGTCCTATTAGGCATAATTAATCAAGCTCTGAGTGTGTGTTTTTTTTAATTCTGATCATGCAGAGAAAGAATGTACCTTTTGGTCCAACCCTAATAATTCAATGGTGTAACATGTATATTATTTTATTAATATATGCACAGGCACGCACACATTTACCCACACTGCTAGTGCTCAATCCTGAAGCACTTTGGTTAGATTGTTTTAGATGTGTACCATATGTGTCTGTATTATTTATTTATTAACTGTGGTCAGTCATTCCCAAAAGTCAGACTCCCAGTGAGTCTGGACTGTAGTCAAGTTTAAGTGTGTTGGAGGCATGATTACTCACCTCAGGAGAGAAAAATATTTTAATCAGAGCATACAACAAAATGAAAAAAGCAGTTAACAGTTGAGGGATGAAAAACAGAGCGACACAGCGTTGCACACTTTTAATGACCTCCGTCTGTCTCCAACAACCTGCTTATTGTTACTTTGTAAGAAAAAAGACAGAACAGCAGAATACCAGACATTGGTCAAAATGTTATTCCGATTATATTTTGTTTAGTCTCTAATCTTTTGCTCTTGAGAACATGGTGTTTATAAATCCAATTTTTTTTTTATTTCCCCCACTGTACTGTATTCTTAAGTCGGTTAAATAGATGATTGTTCATCACTGTGTTTGTTTTGAATTTCTTGATCACTAGGTATGTGGGTGGATGGATGGGTGGGTGTGATGGCTGGGATAGGTGAGTGGGGAGGGGCGGATGTATAGAAGCATAGATGAGTTGGTAGGTAGATGAATAAGTGGAAAGATGGATAGATGCATAGATAAGTTGATGGGTAGGTAGAAGGATGAGTGGAAAGATGGATAGATGCATAAATAGGTGGATGTTTGGAAAGATGGATGAGTGGAAGATGGATGGATAAGTGGAAAGATGGATGGTTGGATGAGTAGATGGATGAGTGGATAAATAGATGAGTAGTAGATGGATGGATGAAAGGGTTGATAGATAGGGGAATAGATGGATGGGAGGTGGGTAGATGGATGGGTAGATAGATGAGTGGGTAGGTAGCTGGGTGGCTGGATGGATGGAAGGATGTAAGATGGATAGATAGGTGGGTAGGTGGGCAGATAGATGAATAGGTAGGTGGGTAGATGGGTAGATAGATGGATAGGTAGGTGGGTAGCTAGATGGATAGGTAGGCAGATAGATAGATGGATAAATAGATGAATATATGGATAAATAGATGGATAGATAAATGGATAAATAGATGAGTGGTAGATGGATGGAAGGGTTGATAGATAGGTGGATAGATGGATGGTAGATGGGTGGATGGATGGATTGATGTAGGATGGATAGGTAGGTGGGTAGATAAATAAATAGATGGATAAGTAAATGGATAGTTGGGTGGGTAGGTGGGTGGACAGATGGACAGGTGGGTGGACAAATGGATAGGTGGGTGGGTAGGTTGATGTGTAGGTAGGTGGATAGATTGATGTGTAGGTAGGTGGATAGATGGATAGGTAAGTGGGTAGATTGATGGATAGCTGGGTGGGTGGATTGATGGATAGGTGGGTGGGTGGATTGATGGATAGGT
>CM040458.1:25391520-25408707 GCA_022758105.1 Pangasianodon gigas | reverse complement strand
TTTTTTTTTTTTTTTTTTTTTTTTTTTTTTTTTTTCCATGTTCCTAGCTTGGATAAGCTGCACACAGCACTGTCAGAGCTTTGCTTCTCCATCAACTACGTACCCAACATGGTGGTCTGGGAGCACACCTTCACCCCACGCGAGTATCTGACCTCCCACCTGGAGATCCGCTTCACCAAGTGAGTCTGTCTTTCCCCTCCTCTTAATAATCAGTTTTAGCTTAAACTTGGCTCGCTTTAGTGGCATGACTGTTTTCTTTACAGCATTGCCAAAGCAAATAAGGCAGTGCAACAGGAAAAAAAGAGTGACAGCTCTGCATACCGTAAAGGGAACGTGTTAGTGACAGGAAGAATGTGATAAAAATATCAACTACCTAAACTGTTCTTCATTTCTTATTTATGACCTTTCCATAAAATGTCTTAACCACAGTATTTAACATTTTGTTGTTAAGCTGAAAAAGAGAGTGGCTGTGAGGAAAGGTAGCATTGTGTGTTTGACAGACATTCAGAACAGTGTATGATATGAATGACAGTGTATGATAAAGACTTGAGACTTGTGTCTCATTACCTGCACACCCTCAGCATGACCAAAAGTTTGCGGACACCCGACCATTACACCCATATGTGGGTCTTCCCCACAAAGGTGGAAGCATCAGATTGTATACAATGTCTTTGTATGCTGTAGCATTACAATTTCCCTTCACTGGAACTAAGAGGCCCAAACCTGTTCCAGCATGACAATGCCCCCGTGCACAAAGTGAGGCCATGAAGACATGGTTTGCCAAGGTTAGAGTGGAAGAACAGATGAACTAGAACACTGACTGCACCCCAGGCCTCCTCACCCAACATCTGTGCCTGACCTCACTAATGCTCTTGCGGCTGAATGAGCACAAATCCACACAGCCACGCTCCAAAATCTAGTGGAAAGCCTTCGTAGAAGAGTGACGGTTATTATAACAGCAAAGGAGGAACTGAATCTGGAATGGGGTGTTTAACAAGCACATATGGGTGTCATGATCAGGTGTCCACAAACTTTTGGCCATATAGTGTATTTGATTATGTGACCTTTCATGGAGAAAACAGATAAAAATTCACAAGTAAAATAGTGAGGTTTTTTTATATAGAAAATGCTGTTGGCGTTTTGAGATCGTGACAGAATGTAGAGACCACACAGATACATGGTTAACTGATGTATCACACATCTAAAATAGGAATAAAGAATAAACTAAGAATGACGTAAGAATCTCCTCCGGTCTGACTCCAGTCTCAGCCTTATCTGTGACATTAAGTAAAGCATGCAGCTCTGTCGAAACAGTGAGGCTCGATGAATCATGTCCCTCTGTGTGCGAGCACCTCTCATACCTCAAAAGGTCACTCATAGCAGTTAAATATAGGCTTTTCCCTCTGTTTACAATGGTATTTTATCATGGTAAAATCAACAATTGCATGTATGTTGCATTAAAATAATATGGTCTTGCTGATTTAATCATATACAATATATCCGACACCTCTTTTTCCATCCTGACATCAGTGATCCTACTTGAAAGAGGTTTTTCTTTGATGATTTACAAGTACACATCCAAGTCCAGCTCATATAAACTTGCATACTTCGACAGCCTGCTAGCCCACGCAGAGTTCTCTCATCTATCCCACTACTCATGTTATCCTGTCCTCACTGTTAATACTGTTTCTGTCTGTTTCTTTTCCTCACAGGGAGGTTTTACTACGTTTTATTTCAGAGAAAAATCAGCTCGCTGTTTAATTAAACCGCGAATTGGAAAATGAGTGTAAAGGGCCCTTTTGGGCTTTATTGTTCCACCTGTGATTTATTGGCGCAGCTGACAGGAGTTTGGGTTAGAGTTGACTTTTGACGTGGCTCCAAATCCGAGCCTTGTCCAAGCACATAAACACGCGCTGAGGAATAACAGGTATTTTCCACTGCGGGGTTCAGAAACTCTGACGCGTTTAGGCTGGCCGTGTCTGTGAACCCTTCTAAATGCTTGTACTTCTCGTCGACGAGGTTCTATTAGCACTGCTCCCTACTACGTCCTCTCCTCGCCTTCCTGTAGGTCATGTTGGGTAAAACGTTTTACTGCAAGCTCCTTTCCCAGATTTCCAGTGCCGGACCCGAGTTTCTCAGTTTTAACACCATCATGGTGATAACCTCACAGTGGCGATGCGATGGCACCAAATTATCTACCTACGTAGGAAGACCAAATTATATTACAGCCATTGTTTAACAAATGTGCATAAGCAAGTATTTGCATGTTTCAAATGTTAGCAAAACCAATATTAAACAGTGGCTTTAAGGGTTATATACCATGTCATTGATTACCCATAACTGATATGTTGTTTATTTACTAAGTCTTAGTACCAGTGAAGCACTGACACACTGTTAACTATTTTATAAGTATTGAATAGTTTATATACTCACTAATTATGCACTGATTGCTAGTTATTTCCATGCCAATGGACTTATAAGTGAGCATTCTCATATAAAGAAGTAACATTGAACTGTAACAATACATACAACATTAGTTCGGTTAAATAAAGGTGTAATAGTCAATATTTTAAATTTCTCACTAGTAAGTGAAGTGTGAAGTGAAGTGAAGTGACTTGTGGCCAAGTACGGTGACCCATACTCGGAATTTGTGCTCTGCATTTAACCCATCCAAGTGCACACACACAGTAGTGAACACACACCTGGAGCAGTGGGCAGCCTTTTTTTGCTGCAGCGCCCGGGGAGCAGTTGGGGGGTCGGTGCCTTGCTCAAGGGTCTCACCTCAGTCGTGGTATTGAGGGTGGGAGAGAGCGCTGGTCATTCACTCCCCCCACCTACAATCCCTGCTGGAACTGAGGCTCGAACCCACAACTTTCAGGTTCACCTTCGGGTTGCAAGTCCGATTCTCTATCCATTAGGCCACTACTGCCCCATAATGTTGAAAATTATGTTGAAATAAAAAATAATAGTTTAAGACACTGTCTCAGAACAAGTGCATTATGAAACTGGGGGGGGGACAGTTTGGAAACCTGTCTCCCAGTCCGGAATGTATGTTTGTATTTGGATTGGCCACTTGTCAGTTGTTTTATAGACACGCCCCCAGCGCCCCTTCACATCCTCATAAATCAATATGAGGAGAAGTTGACTGTTTATAGAGTTGTAACTCGGCTTTCCAGCAGCTGAATGTCCGAGTGCACTTGAAAGTGATGTCATGACAGTCCTTGCTAATGGTAACGCTGGGGCGGGCTCCATGAGTAAAAAATGGGAGCGGGCTCAATGAGTAAAAAAAAATAATTTGAATCTTATTCAACTCCACCCATTTAATCATTAGAGATTTTTTTGCACAGATCTTATCTAATACACATTCAAACTAATAATCTGGTAATTAGGGTAATGACCTGTACATATGTTTAAATTGGAGACAGCTGTTTGAGCAAATGAATGTGTCTTAAAGAAGGTCCAGCACTGCCTTCCAGCAGATCCGAAGAAAGACATGAGATAATCCACTCGAAAGATTATTAGCTCAGTTAATTATGCTAGTAAGCTTACTTAGTAAATAAGATTGTTACTGTAATAACTAGCAGTGAGTAGATAGTTAATGTGTACAGAATATGAATACATATTTATAAAATCCATTTTTAGCTGTTTGTGAAAGGCAAATATTTTTGGCTTATATTACTGATGAATGGTATGATCTAGTTTTGATGAATATAACTTTGCCAAATTAACTGTTTACATACATATATGTGACTGTGTGTGCCATTTTGTTCACAGTACATGCTACTGATCTTTTATTATTACTCAAATAATATCATCATCTTGATTCTTTCAGGTCCATAGTTGGAATGACCATGTATAACCAGGCCACGCAGGAGATTGCGAAGCCGTCTGAGCTTTTGACCAGTGTGAGAGCCTACATGACAGTGCTGCAGTCCATCGAGAACTATGTCCAGATTGACATAACCAGAGTGTTTAACAACGTGCTGTTGCAGCAGACACAACACCTTGACAGCCATGGAGAGCCAACCATCACCAGCCTCTACACTAACTGGTGAGAAAAACGTACACTTGTACACCATAACTATGCCTGTATGGATAAAACACTCCAAATCTAAGCATTTATTTGTAGTCTAATCTTAACTACTACCTAGATTCTTAAGATTAAAACTGAAGATCAGCTGAAGTGTGTTCCTAACTACTTCATACACGTTGCAAGGCTCAGTTTTGGGACTGATATTGTTCATGCTGAAATTGTGATAACACTGAAGCAACAAGAATAAAAACAAGGGCAAGCGAGGTTTAATGGCAATGGCCCTTACTTCTTTTCATCTGTGAGCAAAAAGAGGAGTTGGGATGGGGAATAAGTCCCCATCTAGCCAAACAGCTGGCCGATGAAAAGATATTTCTTCTGTGATTACAATCATTTGAGTCTATAAATGTATACAAATAGTTTTACAATTAAGATTCTGAATCTGTAACATCAATAAAGACTGTGTGCCATGTTGAAGGTGTGCTGACTCTTCTCACAGGTATCTGGAGACTTTGCTTCGGCAGGTGAGCAACGGCCACATAGCTTACTTCCCTGCCATGAAAGCCTTCGTCAATCTCCCGACTGAGAACGAGCTCACCTTCAATGCCGAGGAGTATTCCGACATTTCTGGTAACCTCTCCAAAATGGTCCACCCAACACTGCTAATGTTACCAATAATCTTAAAGATTCTTTTTTTTTTTTTTTTTTTAAGTATTTTTGTGTAAAGTATTTCATGAATCAAGTGTCAGGAGATGTGTCATTTTGGTGTTTTGCTTTTGGTGATGATCTGAAATGTCTGTCTTCTGTCTGTAATTCAGAAATGCGGTCGCTTTCGGAGCTTCTGGGTCCATATGGAATGAAGTTCCTCAGTGAGAGCCTGATGTGGCACATCTCCTCCCAGGTGGCTGAGCTCAAGGTGAGGAGGTCATCAGTGGTGAAGCTGATGGAGATTTTAGAAGTGTCTTGGTTATTAATGTGTCTCACGGGGGTGTCCCTACGTCATGTTTAGGTGTTGTCAGGTATTAATGCTCTTAAAAGTGCTTCAGTCCACTGACAACAATGCTGCTAGAGGTTATCAATCATGTCAAAGGTGTTCAAAGTGTCTAAGTATTACAGGTCAGGACAAGGTGTTCTCAGGTAAAATTATTAGGTCATGTTGAAGGGTCCACAGGTTATGTTTAGGTGTCTCTGAGAATTAAAGGATATTCTAGGCCAAGGTTTGGTGTCCTAAAGTATTAAAGTTAATGACCTCATGTCCCCAGGAGGTTATGGCCAAGTGTCTTCAACTGATAATGTGTCAGGTATTCTGAATATATTAAAGGTCATGGTCATGTGTCCTCAGATTTTAAAGGCAATGGTCAGGTGTCTCCAGGACACTGAAGGTCATGGCCATGTGTCCTCAGATTTTAAAGGCAATGGTCAGGTGTCCTCAGGAAAGTAAAGGTCATGGCCATGTGTCCTCAGATTTTAAAGGCAATGGTCATATGTCTCCAGGACATTGAAGGTCATGGCCATGTGTCCTCAGATTTTAAAGGCAATGGTCAGGTGTTTTCAGGTATGAAAAAATCAAGGACAGTGACTACAGTGATGTTGATGTGGTGCCCCCAGGTCATATTTTGGTGTTTTCAGGTCTTACATTTCATGGTCACATTTTCTGAGGTTTAGAAGTGAGATGTCCCCAGATATTGAAGAAAATGATGATGTGTCTCCAGGTGATAAAGCTCATGATCGTGTGCTCTTTGATAGTAACAGTCATGGTCACAGGTCTTGACTGAACTTGTCCAAGTACTACAGGTGTTGTGTCCCCAGGTACTGAAGATATCGAAGATCATGGTGAGCTATCTCCAAGTATTAATTGTCCAGAAAGATCTGGAGAAACCCAGCACTAGTTGGTCTGCTTCTCTCTGTTGGCTTCTCCAGCTGCTGAGAGCATTCTCCATCTGCCTGGGAGCAATTAAAAGCTCTCCTTGTTATTCCTTAATGAGCCAGAAGGACTGGTGTACCTGTAAATCTGTTTGGTGCTATATTTCTCTCCCTCTCTAGCTCCTTGAGTAACACATGAGAACTGTTTAAAAAAACAAAACAAAACAAAAAAAAGATGAACACTAAACACCCTTTTTACACCATAATCCTGCTACTCATTAATTACATTAATAAAGTAACCCTGTTCTAAATAATAACACGCAGTATATTGTATATTAATGGTTACTTCTTATGGGTGCAGAAACAGACTGCTCTGGTTTAGTATATTTTTTTAATTGTTGTTTGAATGTTAAAATGCTGAAGGAATTTGAAACCCAACCCAATATCATAATCATATATTCTCCCTCTGGACAGTGGAAATGTGTGAAAGATTAATGCTTTTCTAACATGCAAGCCTTTCTCTCCACCTGAAAATAATTTACAGTTGGAAAGGATAGTTTAGCCTATCTGGTTTTTTTTTGTTTTGTTTTTTTTTTTGTTCATAGTCTCACTCTTTACACCACACTGTGTTTGCTTAATGTGAAACATATTTGAACACAAGCACTCTGTTCATGGGTGATAGTGTAAACAATTCAGAGATATGCGAGCTGGACACTTGATCATATTTATTATTTCTTCTGTTTTATTTTATACATGCAGTCAGGGCATAAAAATGTGTGTATGTATATATGTATGTGTGTGTGTGTGTGTGTGTGTGTGTGTGTGTGTGTGTATATATATATATATATATATATATATATATATATATATATATATATATATACACATACATACATATATCAATCGTATAATTAGAATTACCACAGTCAGGGGCTTACCTCATCTGTAGAAGGGTTCAGGTTCCTTTAATCCAGGGAGATGGCCGGAGAGGAGAGACTTTGATTTGCCTCATTGTGCCATTCCTGTGTTTTTGTTCTACAGAAACTGGTGGTGGAGAACGTGGAGGTTCTGACCCAGATGAGGACCAGCTTTGACAAACCTGATCACATGGCAGCACTCTTCAAGAGACTCACATGTGAGTGTCTGGGGTGTGTGGGAGGCAAGGCGCTAATAGTTAACTTGGCGTGCCATCATAGCGTTGGCGCTTTAACACCTCGTTTACCGTCGTACACATAGATCAGTGGGGATAAAATTTTGAACTAGGTGACAACTTGTAAATGTGTGCTCCATGGGCCAATGCAAACAGCTTCCTCTACAAATGCATGGCTTTGTAAAAGTCATTGTAGCTTCAAAATGTACCAGGAACTGTGCATTTCCAATTCCTTGGACCTGAAGAAGTCATTCAGAAATTTATTTTAAAAGAGAGTGCTGATTTAGGTCAGGACTGCTGGCTGTTCAGCTGTTAATGTCAGATTTCTTTTGTTTCCTTTAGCTGTGGACAGTGTGCTCAAGAGGATGACCATCATTGGAGTCATTCTGTCCTTCCGCTCGCTGGCACAGGAGGCACTCCGAGATGTAAGTGTGACTCCACACCCTAATCCTTGTCACAGGACATAGGCCACAGTGACAGGGTGACATTATAACTGGAGTCATCTTCTGGGTTTTATTGCAACATTAAAATATATTCTAAATAAAAGTAATGCAGTAATATGTACTAGGCTGGAGACCATTGATACTATTGGTTTGCTGAAAGATTCAGTCAACTGCGATAGCTGTCAAGTTGGATTTAAATGTCAGAAAATGTGATGTATGCAGCTTTAAGATCAACAAAAATAATATCTCGTAGTACGCGTTTCCTGTTAGCATATTTTTATTCTATAGGAACCCTACTAGCCTGCTGTCTGACTTCGGAGCCGAACAACAAAACATCTTTCTCTGATTAAGCTTAGCTTCCCTTGTCCATGCTGCCAAACAGATAAAGTTGTGCTAGCCTTCCATGCATGGTTTAAATTAAGAACATGAAACATTGTCTTGTTTATCAGGGCTACTTCACTGTACAAGCAGTATCTCTGCTGCTGTTCACAACAGAGCACTTGGACATGTAGTTTATACAATTTACTTCATAATTTACTCATTAGGTTTATTTACACTCCCAGCTACAGTTTTGCAAGTTACTGACCTTGTTAACAGGTAATTAATTTTAAAAAATGGACTAAATGCTCATGTCAGCGACTAGCACCTATAGCTGACTTGCAACCAGCTTTTTTTTTGTTTGTTTGTTTGTTTGTTTTTTTGCTAGAGGCTGATAAAGCAGCAATAATGTTCACTCATAATAACATTCAAAATGTTATTTTGAAACCAAACCCAAATCAAAATTTTTTTTCCTTTAGAGATAGAGATATTCTGATATCTGTCTCTGTCCTCTGAAGGTTCTCTCCTGCCACATTCCTTTCTTGGTCAGCTCTGTGGAGGATTTTAAGGATCACATTCCCCGTGAAACAGACATGAAGGTAACAACCTGCTACTTACCAGCAAACACACACACTGTCAGAGTCTGTTACAGCAGAGGTGACATTCTGTGTCTTGTTCTCAGGTGGCCATGAATGTGTATGAGCTGTCCTCAGCAGCAGGTTTGCCCTGTGAGATTGATCCTGCTCTTGTCGTGGCTCTGTCCTCCCAGAAGTCTGGTAAGCAGTAATAAAAGCAGCATTTCTTCTTGTATTAGCATTCACAGGATTTCAGTGTATACTACAGACGTCTGTGGCGATCAAAAGGAAAGCACCATATCTGCATAGAAACAACTGGAACATTAAAGAAAAAACTTAATTTCATCCATAAATAGAAAGTGAAGTTGCTTAGAATTTCAGCTAGTAATACAGAACATTTCATTCAACTCCATAAAGCTTCACAGATTTCCGTGTAATGACGTAGAATTCCATGTTATTCTGTAGAATTACATTCAGTGGTCTAGAGTTCTGTAGAGTCGAACACATTTCCATGGAAATGTATGGAACGTTAAAGGAAATACATCGAGCCCAAAAAGGATCTTCGTTAAACTGCGTCTAATGCTGTAAAACTCCATAGAGAAACAAATTGCTGTAGAACTCTTCAACAGAAAACTTTGTTTCACTCTGTAGATCTCTCTAATAATAATAACAATAATAATAATAATAATAATAATAACAATAATAATAATATAAACGTCAGTTCTCTGAGTATGTAGAAGAATATTTTTGGCTTGGCCTGTTTGAGTCTCATTGTTATAAGACAGATCTCCACTGTTTACTGTCAAAACAGAGCGTCAAAGCCAAACTCCACATCACCAACTCGCTCCTAGAGGATTGTTCTAATACAAATACAAGTTAATTGTTGGACATTAGCAGCGTTTTTCTTGGCACCTCCAACCCAAGGCCTGCTGAGAGAGAACGTTTTCTCCTAGTGGTTTGTGCTTTGTCATTTTCTGAGCCAAAATAAAGGTGTTGTGAAGGATTGGTTTAGTCATTCCTCCTTTTTCTGTGATAACAGAAAACATCAGCCCCGAGGAGGAGTACAAGATCGCCTGCCTGCTGATGGTGTTTGTAGCCGTCTCCCTGCCGACCTTGGCGAGCAACGTCATGTCTCAGTACAGCCCTGCAATTGAAGGTATCCATGATGGAAAGAATAGTTTTAAATAGTTATTATTAAGCAATACATTATCAAGTGAATATTTTTGACAAGTGATGACATAAAGATGGTTCTTGGTAGTGAACCAGTGTACCATAATAGTGTGTTTGAGGTCCATTTCAAGACTCCTAGTGAACTACTTTTATATAAAAATGAATTCAGCCCATCTTTTGACTCTATGTTAATGTATTTTAGGACACTGCAACAACATCCACTGCCTGGCGAAGGCGATTAACCAGATTGCTGCTGCTCTCTTCACCATCCATAAGGGCAGCATTGAGGACCGCCTGAAGGAGTTCCTCGCTGTGAGTTCCCAACATCTATACATTCATCAACTTCTACAAGTTCCTTTACATCAGCGAGATCTAAGCTGGTTTCAGTTATTTGTTGCAGCTGGTCTTAGCCTTGGAGCTGAACTGGCACAAACTCGAATCAGTCTGACAGGCGTTCGATCGTTCTTGAGTCAAACGACGTGTGTTTGACAGGAGAGGGAAAACTAAGAAGCTCTAAACCATTGGCCTCTCTCTCTCTCTCTCTCTCTCTCTCTCTCTCACACACTCCTGGTCCCTCACTCTCTGTCTCTTTCTTCCCTTCTTTTTCTATAAATATAACACTACTTCTTTTTTCTTTTTATCCAGTTCTTTTTTTCCCTCACTGCACTCTTTTTCCATAAATCTAATGCTGTGTTCGAGGCGAAGTTGTAATTTCTAATTCCCTGCCTCCAACTGGGAAAAAAACACAGAAAACGCTTTCTCAACTTGCAAAATTTAACTCGTTAATTTGGACAAGTCTTCTCAATGACCAGTTCCTTCCTCATTTACGGAGTGATGTCAAATCAAAATGGCTGATACGTGAACAGTGTAAATTACTTTGAAATGAGTTTATAACAGTATTGAATTTAGACCAGTTAATATACAAACACAGTACTTGGTTAAGTCTGTAGCATTGACCATACTAATAGCTGTTTTGAGAAGGTCATCATGAGCAACATTAGAGTTATCACTAATATTAGCCTGCTATCTTGTTGCTAAGCGACTCGCTATTGTCCCCTGGCTAGCTTGTTGTTAAGCTACTCACTATTATGTTCTGTTGTTACTGTGCTGCAATTTCAGTCCAAAATGTTGAGTGAATGTTTAAAGTTCACTATAGTAGAACAGAACCAATAGCTACTCAGGCCTGTAACTGTAAAAGCACAATTAGTGTTTTATGTTGTTTTTCGTGCTCTAACAGAGTAAACAAAAGACAGACTTTCGTGGAGGTGTCCATGTTTTTTTTTTTAGAGCATCTCTAATAATCTGTGCTTTTCTCTGTGCTGCTCAGCTCGCCTCCTCCAGTTTGCTGAAGATCGGTCAGGAGACGGACAAGACGACCACCAGGAATCGCGAGTCTGTTTATCTTCTCCTCGACATGGTGAGATCCCCCACCACCACCACCTTTCTGTCATCTGGCCTACTGCTCCATTACTCCTCTTTTTTTAAATCATTATTTTAATCACTTCACCAGCTTGAGCTCGTTGCAACACTAGCACATTGAGCCTTCACACATACTTTACATCATCTGTTGAAATAGGAGATGAAATTTCACAGCTGTTTGTAGTGTTATTTAAAAAAAAAACACAGCTTTATGGGATTTATGTTTGATCAGCCATCTGCAGTCATGAAGTCTGTATCTGTCGTCTTGTGATCAGAGAGGAGCTTGTGTGGGATTTGTCTGAAGGATTAGCAGCTCTTTGAAGTGTAATCTACAGGCAGCTGGGCTCTGGTGGGTAATGGAAAGTGACGAGCGTCTTGATTAGACTGAGGACGTGTTCGTGTGTGTCCTCCACCCAGTGCCAGAGCTGTCTCACACACACACACGCACACACACAGAGCACCATGGCAGACTGGCAAGCCCACCACCAAGCACTGAAATCTGTTCTCACATGGATTTGTGTGTGTGTGTGTGTGTGTGTGTGTGTTCTTTCTAGATTGTTCAGGAGTCTCCGTTCCTCACCATGGACCTGTTAGAGTCATGTTTTCCGTATGTGCTGCTCCGGAACGCCTACCACGCCGTCTACAAGCAGTCGGTGTCCGCTTCTGCGTGAGAGCTGACCAGTCACATTCCACACACACATATACACACACACACACACACACACACACACACGCACACACATACACACACACACAACTGCTCTCTATCCATTCTCAGTCTTACCGGCGCAACACTTCGTATGGGATCAAATATTCTTTAAAACTTAAAAAAAAAACAAAAAACAAAAAAAACAAACAAACAAAAAAAAAGCCGTTATTGACCAGGTAGAAGAAACTACAAGTTTTGTTTGTCAAAGACTAGTAACACTAAATATAATTTTTGATGTTTTTCTTGTTTTAATTTGTTTTATTTTATTTTTTTTTAGAGTGGGATGTGGAAAGGGAATTTGCAATGATTTAAAAAAGAAAAAAAAAAAAGAAACACAAGTATTTGGTTGTGTGTGTTGTGTGGGTGGGCTGGGGTGAACTAATAAAACACCACGTTATGCTAAAACGCTCTAAAACACTATGAAAAGAAACACGGTGATTCTTATTTCGGTGTCGTCCTAGCTCTAATCTGTGTGGGTTAATGCGCGCATTCCTTCTCTAAAATCTTTTTATTATCACACAGTTTCATGTTCTTTTGACACATTTGCCAAAATAATGATATGACACATAGCATCTCATTTGATTAAGCAGAAATGTGGGTAACTACGTGTTCTAAAAGAAGCCTATGGTGGTGTTTGTATAAAGCATATTATAATTTTTTAACTAACTTTCGTGATGCCTCGCGGCATTCCGAGACTCCATTGTAACTTTCTGTGTGGTTATGATAAACATTCGTACATATTTATTGAATGTTTATAAGTTGCCCTCCCCTCCCTTCCCCATTTCCCTTTTACCAGTTTTATATGTTTTTGATTTTTTTGGAAATGACCATGTATCTTCCATAACATTAAATAAACATTGGGTCATATGCACTCGACCCGTGTGCTGTCCTCCTGCTTCATATTTTTCACTACTTGATATGGATCAAAGACAAAACTTTTTGAATGGTTATACAGTATAACATCAGTATTTAATATTAAGATAAAACAATCATTTTATTGACTCAAAAACATAAACATAGTGAAAATTGCTAAATGTAAAACCGACTAGCAGAGCCCTGGAGAGGCCACAAAAAAAATAATGCTAAATACTAAATTGAGCACTAACTTAACATTTTTAAAGTCAATAGATATAATGAAATTATTGAAATTCGCCGTTAAAAACATTTATACCAGAGCGCTCCATGGCCACATTATCTTTAGAGGAGACCAAAAAGTTTTTTAAATTTTTATTAATATTTATTATTTATATATTTTAAGTATCACATGCACGCATTAAGATTTTGTAGTATCTTGTGGTAATGTTAAACTAAAGTACCAAAACAATTAAATAAAAATCTTTTTGTGCCCTCTCCAGTTTTTTAAAATAAAAGTCATGTCTTTACAAGAGACTCTTACAGTAGAAATGTGTACTTTTTTCCCCCCTTTTTTGAGCGATTGTTATATTGAATGGCATTTCAATGGGCTGGATTTCGGTTAATCCTATTTAAATGTATTATAGATTAAAGTTTTATAGGAAATGTCTCATTGTCTAGTATAAAGCTGTTAAATTAATTTATGTGTGTTATTTTTTTTTTCATTGTGTTTTTGTCTTTGACCCATATACTAGGGTTGTCACACCAGTATGGAGAATGTGTTGGTCCCCATGCCAGTCATCCTGACTTCATATATACTGCTATAGATGTTGTTCTATTGGTTGGAATCAGCTGCATGGTTACTTATGTGGCTTACATGAAGAGCAGGCAGTATCATATAGCTGTTGTGTGTGTGTGTGTGTGTGTGTGTATATGGCCGAAAGTGTGTGGACACATGACCCCCATATGTGGTTCTTCACCAAACTGATGCCGCAAAGTTGGAAGCACACAATTGTATTGAATGTGTTTGTGTGCTGTAGCATTACAATTTCCCTTCACTGGAACTAAGAGGCCCAAACCTGTTCCAGCATGACAATGTCCCTGTGCACAAAGCGAGCTCCATGAAGACATGGTGTGTTAAGGTTGGAGTGGAAGAACTCGAGTGTGCTGCACAGAGCCCTGACCTCAACCCCACTGAACACCTTTGGGATGAACTGAAACGCCCAGCAAAAATCCCCACAACCATGCTCCGGAATCTAGTGGAAAGACTTCGCAGAAGAGTGGACATTATTATAACCGCTAAGGGGGACTAAATATGGAATAGGATGTTCAACAAGCACATATAAGTGATATGGTCAGGTGTCCACAAAGCTTTGGCCATAAAGTGTATGTGCCAGTTTGAAATGAATTATAAGATACTTTTTAACTAAAGCTGAGTACCCTACATTAGCTTGCTGTGAAATAAGATCGTGTTACAACCTGAGGTTGTCATTGGAGTCTCTTTAGTATTTTGCTAAAGAGAAATATCTAGTTCAATATCATAAGCTGTTAAATACAGCTAGCTGGCTAGCATTACAGTGAGCAGAGCTAAACTGATGCTACTATCATCCTATAAAAATATTAAATTCTATGAGGTAACACATAGAGGCATCACTGCAGTACTTAATGTTATTCACATTAATGTTTAATTTATAACAAGCTTTTTAACACCCCAAAGAAGCTTAGACTGAACTAAGCACAAATGACCACAGAGAGTGAGATGATCTTACATAACGATAAGTGATGACGTGTGTGGGGAAGGTGTCAGCTAAACACAAGGAAAGAAGAGGGAGGGGGAATTACCTCAGCACTGTAACTTTGATGGAGTCCTCAAGAGTCTTTTCTAAGGATGAAGGTAAGGATGAAACATCTTATTCTCCACACCAATATGAAATGGAAATCTGAAATGGTTACACCAATAATGTTAATTTTAAGACGTTAACAGCATCAGTTCATTTAAACTGTCAAGCTTACACATGTATAGAGTGAAATGGATTATGCTGAGCTTTCAGTTCAAACGTGCAGACAGAAACAGACAAAAACTAAAAGAAAGAAGCGATACTCTACCACCTTCATCGATAGCCATATTGATTGTGTCTGTTATCTGGTTTTAAGATAAGACTAATAGTGTAAAAAGTGAATTTCACTACATGCCATTATTTACCAAATAAAACCCATCCTCTTTTTTTTTTTTTTTTTTTTTTTTTTTAAACTGCACAACATTTTTTCCCCATACTGTTAAGGCCCAAAGTTTACATATGCCAATGCTAAAGATATTCAGTCTCAGTTTTTCAGAACTCCACACGTCATGTTACCATACATTTCCTATGTTAGGTCAGAGGTAATATTAAAACAATCGATTAGAGACAGATTTATTTCAGCTTTTATTCAATATCAGAATTCCAGTGGGTCAAAAGTTTACACACACCAAGCTGACTGTCTCTTTAAACAGTGTGGAAGATTCCAGAAATGGAGGGAATGACTTTCAGCTTCTGATTGGCCAAATGTCATAATTAGGAGTTAATTAGGAGCGCACCTGTGGCTATATTTAGAGCCAGTACCTTTTTGCTTTGACACTATGGAACTCAGCAAGCAACAAAATTGTGGACCTTCACAAGTCTGGTTCCTCCTTAGGAGCAATTTCCAAACAACCAAAGGTACCACGAGCATCTGTACAAACATACATATGCAAATAAAAAAAAAATCTTGGAACTGCACAGATGCTGCATTGTTCAAGAAGGAGACACAGATGAACTCAAGGATGAACGAAATTTGGTCCAAAACTGAACCCCAAGACCACAACAAAGGGACTGGTGAAAGAGATGGAGGTATCAAGTACCAAAGTATGTACATCCACCATTAAGAGAGTAGTACATCGCCATGGCCTGAAAGGCTGTTGTGCAAGGAAGAATCCCCTACTGCAAGACCAGCATGAAAAAGCCAGGGTGAAGTTTGCAGGTGATCACCAGCCTTTTGGAGGAGTGTTCTCTGTTTCAGATAAACCACAAATTGAACTGTTTGGCCATAATGCACTATGTATGGAGGGAAAAGGGTGAGGCATTTAATCTTAGGAACACAGTCCCAAATGTGAAGCATGGGGGTGGCAGCATCATGCTGTGGTGGTGATTTGCTGGAAACAGGACTGGTGCACTTCAGAAAGTAGATGGCATCATGAGGAAGGAGGAGAATCTAGAAATACTAGAAGCAACACCTCAAGACATCAAACAGAAATTTGAAACTTGGTTGCAACTGGGTCTTCCAGCAGGATAATGATCTTAAGCATACCTCCAAAGTTGTAACAGAATGGCTTAAAGACAACAAAGTGAAAGTATTGGAGTAGCCATCACCCTGACCTGAATCCCACAGAAGATTCATGGAATCAACGTGTCTGAGCAGCCTGTCTGAGGTACACCAGTTCTGTCAGAAGGAATGGGCAAACATTCTGGCGAGTATTGTGTTGTGAGAAGCTTGAGAAAGGTTACTCCAAGTGTTTGATTCAAGTTAAGCAATTAAAAGGCAATGCCAGTAAATACTAACAAAGTGTGTATAAACTTTTGACCCACTGAAAATCAAATATAGTAAATAAAAGCTGAAATAAATGCTATTAATTAGCTATTAGCTTGGCTATTAATTTGAAATGAGCTCTTATGGAAATAAGTAGATACTTATTTAATTGATTTAACACATTATTTAATTGATTTAACATGTGGAATTGTTAAAAAATTTAGTTTGAATGTCTTTAGCCTAGGTGTATGTAAACTTCTGGCCTGAACTGTACATCTCAGTGTGAACATGTGATAAATAATCTCATAACAGAATAGTATGTTAATGTGTGGTTTGAGACACGCCTGATTCAGGAAACAGTGGAATAAACTGTGAGGTACAAACATAGTTGTCCTCCTTTTTATCCCTCTGTCTGAATTTTGTCTTATCTTTATTCGATCATTATTGTGCCAGCCAGTCTGCTTGTTTGCTATTTGCACCTGGATTCATTAGGCCAAATCCCTTTCTCACCTCCTCACAGATGTGAACAGTTAACACCCTGTTAAAACACCTCCTGCACTAACTGACTGTAATTGGAGCAGCTGGTGTGGATGTAGACATGTGGATGTTGACTTAACATGTTCACTGGCTTGCAGTGTTGTTGACCTGGTGTTTTCATCTCAACACCAGAAAAACTGATGAGCCATACAAATCAGGTGTGGTCTTCGAGGTAAAACATTTCCTCTGAAGTTTGAACATTTCCCCGTAGTGGTCTGGTTTGGAAATTTGTGCCAAGAACTGAGTGCGTATGATTAGAAATGCTGTCAGCAAGTCAGGGCTACAGTGGGCATGAAAATAATAAATATTTATTTTACATCTGAGTGCCTAACCTCAGCACGTGGCTTTCGAATCTAAATGCAACAATTTTATTTTAACGTACAGTCAGGTCCATAAATATTGGGACAGTGACACAGTTTTGGTAATTTTGCCTCTGTACACCACCACAGTGGATTTGAAATAAAGCAGTCAAGATGTGACTGAAGCGTAGACTTTCAGCTTTAATTCAAGGGGTTTAACAAAAATATTGCATTAACCGTTTAGGAATTACAGCCATTTTTTACAGAGTTCCTCCATTT
>CM040458.1:25344929-25387878 GCA_022758105.1 Pangasianodon gigas | reverse complement strand
AGGAACTCTGTAAAAAATGGCTGTAATTCCTAAACGGTTAATGCAATATTTTTGTTAAACCCCTTGAATTAAAGCTGAAAGTCTACGCTTCAGTCACATCTTGACTGCTTCATTTCAAATCCACTGTGGTGGTGTACAGAGGCAAAATTACCAAAACTGTGTCACTGTCCCAATATTTATGGACCTGACTGTACATTAAATTAACCCCTTTATTAAATGGAACTGAATATTGGTTTATTTCTTGCCTCTTAAAAACTCATTATGTTTACACCTTTTGCAAATGTACAGCTGGTGAAATTCCAAGTATGATTCATGCAGTGTTCCTAACATGAACAAAATGGCTTCCTCAACAACTCTTTGGATTCCTCAAATAAGCTAGAAGGAATCCTTGTTTCAAAGAAAGCAGTACTGTGATACCTTTTGAATAACTAAAGTATTTTATCAAGCAGAGTAGATATGTGTTCAATTGTGTATTTCCATTAAAATACACAAGATATTCACTACCCTGAACTTGTATTTTTTTTCAGTTGCTTAAATCACAATTGACTCGAGGTTAGTGGCAGCTCCAAAAAAAGAAAAAAAGAAGAAAAAAAACTGAAGTAATTAATATTTTTCTGGATTCTGCAAAATGAATGCAAATTAATAAGCATTAAATAAGGAATAACACACAACAGACTGTGCTGTTATACGAAAATAATCCACACAGCCCTAAAAGTATGCAGTTTGCAGTTGATTTAAACATGCAGTTTCCATGATGCTGTAAGCTTCCATCAAATGCATGCTAAATTAGCCTTGTAATCTTAAGACACCAAACATGTCTTGGTTGATCAACTCCATTTGGGGTAAATCAAAACTGAAAAATGAAAATGTTTCATTTTTGGCTGAACAATCCTGAAAAAAATCCACTCCATTAGGTCATGTAAATCTTTTTCTCATTTATAAAGTCAGACACACAAATGTGTGTGTAAAATTGCTGGGAGACTGTTAAATGAGTCAGCGTAGGGCAGCTGTTTCTTATGGAGGCTACAGAGGCAGCTCTGTAACGCTGAATCAGAGTCTGTCCTTAAAGACAACTGCCCAATTGTTTGTTAACTAGCTGTTTTATAATAAAAACCAGTTTTGTTTGGACAGCTTTGACTATTATTTGTAATAAAAGTGAATAAAAGGTGACATCAGTAGTGCACGCAGTGTCAGAGTAGTTACGGTACTTTTGCCACAGGTCACTAGAGGACAGTTTTAACATTGTAGAGAAAGCTCAGGTCACTGCAGTGTGAAAGTAGCTGGCCTAAGAGTGGACTCCTGCTTGTGTATTTATGAAGTGATCTGTAGTTTCTATGGCCAAAATCGTATCCTCCCTTAAAGCCAGGCACAACGGCAGAATAGGGGTTTTGTTTTCAATTGTAAATCTTCAAATATATTCCATAAATAATGTTACTCTCATAATACATAAAATAAAAGACTGATTACAAAATTGTTTTATCTCAACTTGATTACCTATGTGTAACATAGTTACATTGTGCATTTTAAATATTTCCATACTGAATCACACATCACTGAAAAAAAGCACAAAAAAAAAAACCTTATGTAGTCCATCTTTATACATTTCCTTAAATGACAATGATTCATGAAAGATTAATTTTTTGTGGTTGCTGACATTATTAGCTGTTTTCTCAAAATTTCACCCACACATTCATAGGTCTTAAAACGTGACTTTGACAGTGTTGAATAGTTTTGACTTTAAGTGATATGTCTGCATTTTTTGTAGAATTTATGTCAATGACACAATTGCATGAAAAAAATATTATGAGAAATTTTTATGTAAAGTTTGACTTGCAAAACAAAACCCAAACATTCTAAATAAAATATAACATTTGTTTAATTTTTTTTGTTGTATACAAAAATTATGCATAATTAGTGCATATTTAATGAAGTTTCGTCTCATCTGCACATTTTAATACATTTTAGAAGAAGATTGTTATACAAAACATCTTGTATTTATTAATGTATGCTTTTAACAGGTTAAGTTTCATTTTGATGTGGATAAAGGGGGGAAAAACAAGCCTTTAGGGACTGGTACCTGACCTTAAAGTGTTTTAGGAATTTAAAGTATCCTAATTGCACTATATGTTTCCCTACAGGGCAGGGCTGTCACACTCCAGGCCTGGAGAGAGATTTCTATTTTCTCTCTGCAACTCCTTGGTAATGAGCTAATGAGCTGAATCACTTTGGCAATTGAGGGTAAAAGATAAACTTTGCAGTGCTTTGACCCTTTAAACATACATACATACATACATTGTGATGAGTGTGTAACATTAACCAACAGAAAACCTGCTTGAAATGGCTCGTCTTAGCAGAATCAAATGGCTTGTTTTAGCTGAATCAAATGGCTAATCTTAGCTGAATCAAATGACTTGTTTTAGCTGAATCAAATGGCTAATCTTAGCTGAATCAAATGGCTCATCTTAACTGAATTAGCTGAATCAAATGGCTCGTCTTAGCTGAATCAAATGGCTCGTCTTAACTGTCCTCTGTGTATAAAAGAATTGGCCTTGCTGTTCTGATAGAGAGGGGTCTGGATATTTTTGGGAAGGAAATGACTAAACTGGGCTGGATTTTGTAAAGATTTTTTTTAAGTTACAAAACACTTTTGCACGTCAGTCTAGGTAAGGGCGTGTGCTAAATAATGTAAATGTAAATATAAATGGCTGGCCTTAGCTGAATTAAATGGCTTGTCTTAGCTGAATCTAATGGCTTCTCTTAGCTAAATCAAATGGCTGATTTCATATATAAGTGGCAGTGACAGTAATTGTTTTTTTAAGTGAAAAGTTATGTCATACATCACAGCACTGATGCTGTGGAGGCTGTTTGTTTGAGTTGGTCTTAGAAAAATAACCTTCAGCATATTTTGTCCCTGGCCATGCATTTTGCTTTACCCAAAGTAAAGTCAGTCAGTCACATGTTCCAATATTTTTGATCACTTGAAAAATGGGTGGGTTCAAACAAAAGGTGCCTTGTTCTAAGTTGTTTAAGACATCTAGATGTAAATATCAGGAAAAGAAAGCTGAAATTCTCTCATATTGATCTTAAACCCAAATGTCTTCTGTGTATAGCAAAAATAAAAGAATTGGCCTTGTTGTTCTGATACAGATGGGCCTGGATGATTTTGTAAAGATTTTCTAAAGTTACAATACACTTTTGCAGGTCTGTCTAGATCAGGGCGTGTGTTAAACAGTGTAAATGGAAATATAAGTGAGAGAGCTCCTGGATTAATGCAGTGTGTCCTGCTGCATCACATCAGCTGAAGGAGTAAGGGAAGGTACTCACTGCTTGGGGATGTGATGGGATGGGATGGGAGGTTGGAGTGGAGGGGAGGAGGTTTGTTTGCACGTCAAAATCACCCAGGTCCTGCCCAGTGACGTCACTTGGGGACTACACCTGCGCGCGCACTCGTGCAAAGCGCTTTCTTATTGCTCGGGTCTGTGGAGCGCAGCGCGCGATCACTGCGAGCGCGGAAACGCAGAGACGACTTACGAGCAGCATTCTCTGGGGAGAGCTTTCTCTTTCTCCTTTTTCTTTTTTAACAAGCTTGTGTTAGAGGAAAACGATGAGATTTGTGCACACACTCGCGTGACGCAGACGCGAGGACTTTGAAAACTTTTGTTCAGCAGCGGAGATCAGGAGCGCTGTTGCTTTTGAGCTATAGACTCTTCGAGATTAGATCATCGAGACGATGTGGCGTGCTTTGGTCCCTGAGCTGGT
This sequence comes from Pangasianodon gigas, assembly GCA_022758105.1. Lineage (NCBI taxonomy): Eukaryota > Metazoa > Chordata > Actinopteri > Siluriformes > Pangasiidae > Pangasianodon > Pangasianodon gigas. The sequence goes on along the minus strand of CM040458.1, from coordinate 25,384,119 downwards.
GTGTGTGGTGGCCGCGGTGGCGTGTCTGGTGCTGGTGTGCTGTCCGAGTGGAGCGGCTCTGGCCGGCTCGTGCGAGATGGTGCGCATCCCGCTGTGCAGCCCCATGCCCTGGAACATGACCAAGATGCCCAACCACCTGCACCACAGCACGCAGGCCAACGCGGTGCTCGCCATCGAGCAGTACGAGGCGCTGCTGGATACCGGCTGCAGCCCGGACCTGCTCTTCTTCCTCTGCGCCATGTACGCGCCCATCTGCACCATCAGCTTTCAGCGCGACCCCATCAAGCCGTGCAAGTCGGTGTGCGAGCGCGCCAAGGCGGGCTGTGAACCCGTCCTCAAGAGGTACAACCACACGTGGCCCGAGAGCCTGGCGTGCGACGAGCTGCCGGTGTACGACCGCGCGGTGTGCATCTCACCTGAAGCCATCGTCAAAGCCGATCCATCAGGTACACACCGACTCCAAGTTCACTGACGCCCCCCCCCCCATCCCCTTCCCCCATCCTGTTATTTAGTCACTTAGTGCACTTCTAACATTTTATTAACACTGGCTGTGACTTACATTTGCACTCTTTCATCTCGAGTAATGTTCACACTTTCACACAAAATGCACTTTGCCATCCAAGGAACACTCAAAGGAAACTTTTTTAAAAAAAAAAATCATTATTATTCACTCTTTAAAATAAAAAGTGTTCTTTGGATGCATAATGGTTCTACCTGTCTAAAGAAGGCCTACATGGACGCAACCCTCTGTTGCAGGGTTCCAGATAAGACAGTAAAAGGGCTAGAGCAATGCCATTTAACCAGTTTGGGGTTTTACTGAAAGGTTCTTTAACCATTTTTGTTGTTGGAGACACAAGGACTTTTCTGTATATTGTAAGTGTTGGGTCTTTGTGATACAAAGAAAATGGTTACAGAACCACCAAGCAGAAGGATTTTTACGAATTGCTCTAAAGAGCAAGATTTTTGTTGGTATTTTGCTGCTTTTGTTATTACTATTATTATTGTTCTTGTTACAACTGTTTCTATTTCTTCCTTAAAGATAATTCTTTCTTTCAAGACCCGTCAATATGCAGCCCTGGTAAGACAGCGTGTTTTTTTTTCCCCCGCCAATTTAATCTGCTTTTTGTCACGTTACAGTTTCAGTTTGTATCTGTAGTGCAGTTGTTTTCATGAAGCAGCTTTACAGAAAACTCACTATAAACTATAAACTATTGTACAGGTAAATTTTTTTTGCCAAGATGAATTACAACATGATTATATAATCAGAACTACAACAGTGGTCCTCAGGCCAATTACGTAGCTTAAATACACTCTATTCACATACCCAGGTAAAAGATACTTAGTAAAGATAGATACTAGAGGTAGAAAAGACGTAACCTTATGAGTACTACTCCAGTGACACTACATGTATCCTGAAAAGTACAGTTTAGTAACTCTTTTTCTGAGAGTGTAGGTGAACGAAAGTGATCGTGTTGAGAAAAAACTCTGAGAAGCATTAGGAAGAAACCTGAGAGGAAGTGATATTTAAAACCCATCATTGTCTGGTGGACCCAGAACAGTGGACATACAGTATGATGAGTGAATTAACAAAAGGACTCTGATCAGAGTCAAGATCCCAGAGATACAGCAAGGGCTGCTACCAGACAAAACAAACCTGTCCAAATAAACTCATTTTCAGAGCGGCCCCACATGTCAACAACAGAACCAAAAATATAGTAATAAGAAATTAGAAGTGTAAGTAAAAAAGTTAAACGTTAATTTAAAATAAGAGACTCAAATAATTAAAGGGAAATAAAACCCACAACATCAAAATCAACAGCATATAAAACAATCCACTAAGATTAAATTTTAAAAATGCATGAATATAAAATTAACTCAAATAAATAGAGAAGTGATTAGATTTAGAGCCAGAAAAGAGTTAAATGTCAGGCAGGGATTGGCAGTCGAGCTAATTAGCTAAATACAAATCATGCCATATATGTTTAGAAAGCTGGTGATAATTTGGCTATAATGTGTCTAGGCATCTGGGAGTGTCAGGAAGGTGGGTGGCATACACACACACACACACACACACACACATGCATGAGAAGTGCCCTAGTGGGATGTGGGATTCTGTAGTTCTACTTGTTCTAATTGGTTGAGCAGTCTTTGCCTCTTCATCTTGACACTTGGCATCTATTATGACTCTGCCAGAAATCATTATTTATGGTTTGTAGAAGCCAAGAGGGTCATAGCAAAATTTATTTTCAAATAATTTTTCTGATTTTAATTGTTGCAGGATACATTCACATTTCATTTTATTCTATTTCTTTGTAGAGAAATTGTAAAATAGCAGTCCAGGAAAACAGCAGTACATTTTCTACCCAGAACACATGGGAGACGTGACACAACTTTTAACCTACAATGGGGATCAGGGATGGTTAAAAGGAATAGCTTAGGCTTACTCTGGGTTAAAGATCAGGCATACTCTGGGTCAAAGATCAGGCTTACTCTGGGTAGAAGATCAGGCTTATGGTGGGTAAAATATCAGGCTTACTCTGAGTAAAAGGTAAGGTTTAATCTGGGTAAAAGATCAACCTTACTCTGAGTAAAAGATGAGGTTTAATCTGGGTAAAAGATTAGGTTTATGCTGGGTAAAAGATCAGGTTTATCCTGGAGAAAGATTAGGCTTATGCTGGGTAAAATGTCAGGTTTACACTAGAAAGCTCAGGCTTACACTGGGTAAAAGCTAAGGCTTTTGCTTTTTAAGAGAAATTGTAAAATAGCAGTCCAGTAAAACAGCAGTACATTTTCTACCCAGAACACATGGTAGATGTGACACAACTTTTAACCTACAATGGGGAACAGGGATGGTTGAAAGGAATAGCTTAGGCTTATGCTGCATCAAAGATCAGGCTTACTCTGGAAAAAACATAAGGCTTATGCTGGGAAAAAGATCAGGTTTATGCTGTGTAAAATTCAGGCTTACACTGGGTAAAAGCTCAGGCTTATGCTGGGGAAAATACATCAGGCTTACGCTTATACTGGGTCAAATCTCAGACTTACAGTAAGTAAAAGATCAGGCTTATGCAGGGTAACAGATCAGGCCTATGCTGGGTAAAAGATCAGGCTTATACTGGTTAAAAGTTCAGGAGTACAGTGAGTAAAAGGTCATGCTTATGGTGGTTAAATGTTAAGGCTTATACTAGGTAAAATATCAGGCTTACACTGGGTCAAAGATCAGGCTTACTCTGGGTAAAATCTCAGGCTTATGTCTGGTAAAATCTCAGGTTGATGCTGGGTAAAATCTCAGGCTCACACTGGGTAAAAGATCAGGCTTATGATGGGTAAATGTTCAGGATTACAGTGATTAAAAGGTCACACAAATTTCGAGTATGGGTCACCATACTTGGCCACACGTCACTTCACTTCACTTCACTTATGCTTGGTAAAAGATCAAGCTTATGCTGGGGGAGAGCTAAAGCTTATCCTGGGGGAAAGCTCAGGCTCATGGTGGTTAAAGGTTCAGGCTTATACTGGGTGAAATCTCAGGTTTATGCTGGGTAAAATCTCAGGTTTACGCAGGTTAAAATATCAGGCTTACGCTGGGTAAAAGATCAGGCTTTCGCTGGGTTAAAATAATCAGGCTAACGCTGGGTAAGATCTCAGGCTTACACTGGGTAAAATCTCAGGTTTATGCTAGATAAAATCTCAGGCTTATGATGGGTAAAATCTCAGGCTTATGATGGGTAAAAGATCAGGCTTATGCTGGGTAAAAGATCAGGCTTAGGCTGGGTAAAAGATCAGGTTTAGACTGTGTACAAGATCAGGCTTACAGTACACTGGGTAAAATCTCAGGCTTACACTGAGTTAAAGATCAGGCTTACGCTGGGAAAAAGATCAGGCTTACGCTGGGTGAAATCTCAGGCTTATTCTGGGTAAAATCTCAGGTTTGCGCTGGGTAAAATCCAGGTTTACGCTGGGTAAAATCTCAGCCTTACAGTACACTGGGGAAAGGATCAGGCTTACGCTGGGCAAAATTTCAGGCTTACGCTGGGCAAAATTTCAGGCTTACGCTGGGCAAAATTTCAGGCTTACGCTGGGTAAAATCTCAGGCTTAAACTGGGTAAAATCTCAGGCTTACACTGGGAAAAAGCTCATTGTTTCTCTTCATTGTAGAAATGAACCCTGACTTCGAGACAGAAGTGAACAATGGCAACTGTAAAGCAGTCAGTGGTACTTTGCACAGTTTTTTTCTCTTCATCACCTTTGCATGTGCATTTGATAACTACAGCAGTTTGCAGTTTTAGATATGTATTACAGGGTGTCCGTGGGTCCTTAAAAAGTCTTCTCTGATATTACATTTTATGAAATGTAGGCCTGAAGTACTAACATACTTTAAACTTGAACTTACATGCTGTTAGATTTTGGGTTATGGACATTCTGGTGTTTGTAACCCTTGACACACACTGGAACACTAGGTGTATGTGGTAACTTCAGTGCTTGAAGTGGGAAAAAAAAAAAAATGCTGGTATTCTCCTCATTGGCATGTTAGTGTATGTTTTAACAAGCATTTCAGTTCACACCAGCTGCATTGGAGGCACATAAAATCACACAATCATTTTCAATTTGAGCTTCCACTTGGCTTGAGTGGCTAGCACAGGTAACGTGGCAAACCGAGAGCCAGTACCCCAAAAAAATCTTTACAGTAACAGCTAAAACATAGAAATGCCAGTACTGCGAACCAGTGTGTAATGAACCACTTCAAGCACTGCGCATCTTCAGCCAAAAGTGGCTGGACAGCAACACAAACTCTCGCTGGTTAAAACCTGTCTGTCAACAACTCTGAAGCTCAGATTACTAATGTGCAAGTTATTTCGAGGACTGTTTTTGTATTTGGTGCATCATCATAACTGCAAAGTTGGTCTTGAACTATACTTAAAAAAATATTAAATTTAACTTGAGGACACTTGCAGATTCCCTGTATTACATTACTGACATTAATGTCATTAATGATGCAACTGATGCTTTACTGAATCAAAAGCAAAGGAGAACATTTTCTATTAACACTGCATGGCCTTTTGTGGCAAAAACAGAGAGACTAACACTGAAGGTTTGCTATTTATTGACCTATAAAGATCCTTTTATTTATAAAGATTCTTATCCTTTGTAATGATAACCTATAAAAATATTTATAAGAGCTTATCAAGCATGTTTAATCAATAGTTAGCTGATTTGTTACTTCCTTGGCATTATTAGTATTTATTAGCTATTTATTCTAATTAATTCTATATAGATGTAAACACTCATGACCATAGGTGTGGGTCATTTGTGTAATCTGTGTTTAGTTCTTTTATTATTATTATTTAAAAAAAAATTTTAACAGCACTTGTTTGCTGTTTCAGATCGGTGCAAGTGCAAGCCTGTGAAACTCGGCCAAAAGACCTATGCAAAGAACAATTACAATTATGGTGAGTCTCAGATACAAGCAGATTATTCATTACAGTGTTTGAAAGTATGAAATGCTAAGATCCGATATCCCCTCGCAGTAATACGTGCGCGGGTGAAAGAGATAAAAAGCCGCACTCATGACATCAGCGCTGTTGTGGAAGTGAAGGATGTGCTGAAGTCTTCTCTGGTTCACATTCCTCGCGACACCGTGACGCTGCACTACAGCTCGGGGTGTCAGTGTCCCCCACTTAACCCCAATGAAGAGTACATCATCATGGGCTACGAGAACGAGGAACGATCAAGGTACTGTTTCTTTCTTTGAGTCTTTATTTATGGAATTTGGCACTGTACCCACTGTAGTAGTAATAATAATAATATTAATAATAATAATAATAATAATAATAATAATAATAATAATACGATTATTGTTGTTTTTAGGAGCACTAATACTAGTAGGAGTAGTTGCAAAATTACTATTATTATTATGACAATTATTATTATTTCATAATTTCATATTCAGACTGTTTCTTACTGATGGATCCATCGCACAGAAGTGGAAAGACCGAGTGGGACGCAAAGTGAAGGTATTTGCAAAATACTTATTATACTAGTAGTATAGTATACTATTGCAAAATAATTATGTATTTAATACCACAGTGCTGTTGAATACTTGACACTGATTGGTCAGAAGGTGTTGATTAGTTTTCTATAACAGCAGTACTGACAGTAGCGTCTGCTCTATTTCAAATCACAGTTGAATTAATTTTTAATTAACATATTCTAATATGTTATCATTTATAAAGCAACAACTCATTCAAAGGGACTTGTATATGGAACACGCACAATTTAAGCCTAATAATAAACGGATAAAATAAGCCTAATAGTAAACGGGTAAAATATGTGTTATTTAACAAAGATGAAGGAACATGATGAAGTGTTCTGTAAGGAGATGTTGCATTTTCCATGTCTTGGTAATTTGACAAGCTGCATTTTTGTCTTATGACAAAGAGATAAAGAGAAGCTAGCTTTTATAAGTGAGAGCAGCAAATAACTAATGGCCGTCCTACAGCATAAAAAGTACATTGTGTCATTATTTAATAAACTTAAATTGTAACCGTAAAATTGTAATGCAAATTGCTGTGGTATAAAAGGAATAAATCACTTCGGGTTGTGCTGTTATAGGAAGGTAAACTGCATCACTCCACCCCATCATATAAAAATAAAAGCACACCGTCCTCTAGGCTGCTCGTCCAGGGTACTCTAAATCTCCCTCCAGGGCTGGAGTAAATAATCAGATAACACTAGCTAGGGTATTTTTGGGCATCATCCCCACCTGCTGCTGCATATGCACATGGATATAGTGTGTACAGGCTATATTGGATTGGAAATAAATTGCCTGTACTTTCTGCTGAAGTGTCCAGCTTTGAAGTAACAAAGCCGTCATGCACGTTTTATGAATTTCCGAAGTGCAAATACTTGAACATATACGTTTCTTAAAGTAATAAACGACTGGGTTCACTTTCAGTTACATTTTGGAGATAACTGCAGGGCTCTGGCTGGAACAAAGGTTAACATGAGTTAACTTCCAGTAGCAAATATTTTCCATGTGTTCAAATAAACAATGTATGTTCACAGTTCTGCTGTATCCTACATGGTGGTCATATACTGCAAGTCTCTCCATCCCATGCACTTTAATACGTAAGGAATAAAACACTCAGGGGCATGCTGTTATAGGAAAATAATCAAATCTCGACCACACTGGCTTGTAAGAACAGCCACAAAGAACAACAACAAAAAAATATCAGTCATTCATTCGCCCAAGAACAAACAGGTATAGATCAGAAATATTGCTGATATCTGATGTCTTTGCTTTTTATAATCATCTGCATGAAACATGATTAAAGAGTTTAACGACCGAGTAAGCCCTTAACGATAATGTCCAATACAGCATTAATTCTCAGCTGACTTGTTATTCGTTTACCTTTTCTCATACAAAGTTTTTTCTTACTGATGTTACAGCTACTTTTTTACAGCCTGCAAAGGATTCAGATCCCCTGCAGCTAGTCTGTTTTTTTTCTACTCGGATATTAATGGCATCTTCTCTGTTTGGTAACAGTGATGGATGAAAAACTAAAATGTCTGTCAGTGCAAGCTTTGTGGCAAAGGCTTTGTAATCGGTTTGCTCTTTTCATACGCTGCAGGATTTAGCCCTTGAGAAACCAGAGTGAGAATAGGCAGAGAAAAATGAGTGTGTATTGTGTGTTGAATAGGGGGGAAAGTACATTCTGATCTATGATGATGTATACGCTGATGGTCTGCTGTGCGAACACAAAAAGCCTGCTGTATTCAGGACTGCAGGAGAATGAAGTGGCAGTGTGTGTTCTGCATGTGTGCTGAGAGTCTGAGTGACATGACTTTGTGGTCGTTGTTTTTTTTCCAGCGCTGGGATCAGGCCCTCAAAGGAAAGAAACAGGATAACGGCAGACACGCTCGTCCCTGACCTCACTCTGACACGGACCAAACCCGACCACACAGAAGTATCTGAGAAAACTGAAAAAATTGCACTAATGTATGTTCTTCTTGATGTGTAAGGAGTTGTAGCAGAGATGTTTTTAGTTGTTGCTTTGTAAGATAATTTTTTAACAGTATCTCTTTTTTTAATTTGCCTTTGCACGAACAAAATGTTTATTTCAACATTGCTGCATATGTGTGTATGTGTGGACTTTTTTTTGGGGGGGGGTGGGCTGGGGGAACTTGATTCATGATTGTGTTGGAAGGGAAGATGATGGGGATTCAATGGCGCATGAGGGAGCTTGTACAAGAGCAGATGACTGTTTTCTAGCAGCGGGAAAATGAGAAACAGTGTTTGGACACAACACAGCACACCATCAAGCCTTCTACGTGTTCACGCAGCCATGCTGAAGTCTCCCCGTTGCTGGATTAAAACAAAATGGAGGGAGGAGGTGTCATTTGGCACAAGACAGAAACACAAGGACAAATCTGAAATCCTGAAATTAATTATATCAGTAACAGAGACAAAATGTTAAGCATTTATGAATTACATTCATTTAAAAGAAATATTTTTTGCATAATATCGCCGTAGTTCTGGTTTTGTAACTCTTAGGCACACATTTGATATTCTTGATCATTAGAATGCCGTTTATGAATGAATGAATGCATAATACATAGAATGAATGTCGTTGTTCATTGAAGACAGCTGTTTTTATATTGAACTGATGGATACAAGATGATTCATCCTTGCTCAAACCATTATTCATCCTGCCTGTTATCACATTTACATCCACTATTAAACATATCTGACTGGTGAACTGAGTTACATGTTCAATGTGTGTTAAATGTAGTTAAGCAAAATACAAAACTCTAATTTACCCAATTTTACACATTTTCCAGATATGCCTGGTGTGTGAAGTTTGTTTATTTAATTTTGAAGCCAAATTGTATGGCCAAAAGTTTGTGGACACCATCATATCCACCATCATATCCGTATGTGCTTGTTGAACATCCCATTCCAGATGTAGTCCCCATTTGCTCTTATAATAACCTCCACTCTTCTGGGAAGGCTTTCCACTAGATTTTGGAGTGTGGCTGTGGGGATTTGTGTTCATTTAGCTACAAGAGCATTAGTGAGGTCAGGCACTGATGTTGGGTGAGGAGGTCTGGGGTGCAGTCGGTATTCCAGTTCATCCCAAAGGTGTTCAGTGGGGTTGAGGTCAGGGCTCTGTGCAGGACACTCGAGTTCTTCCACTCCAGCCTTGACAAACCATGTCTTCATGGAGCTCGCTTTGTGCACAGGGGCATTGTCATGCTGGAACAGGTTTGGGCCTCTTAGTTCCAGTGAAGGGAAATTGTAATGCTACAGCATACAAAGGCATCCTGTATAACTGTGTACTTCCAACTTTGTGGCAAAAGTTTGGAGAAGGCTTACATATGGGTATGAAGGTCAGGTGTCGACGAGCCTTTGACCATATAGTGTACATTATGATCTACATAATTTACAGCTTTTCTGTACAATTTCCCCAGCAAACTTTTGGAGATTACAGTGTATTTTTACAGTGTGATTACTAAACCCACCTTGTTACTTACACAAGCCTCAGAGAGCTAGTGAGAAACTAAAGAGGAAAATGCCACACACGTGTCTGCTTTATTAACTATGTTTGCAGTAAGGGGTAAATCATGTGCATTTTATTTTTTGACAAATTATTCTTTTAAAATAACTTTGTGATCAGAAACCTGTATTAGAGTCAGTAGAAGTTTCAAGCAAGGCTAGGACAACTACCTAAGAACAGAAGAGTAAGTGTATGTACTTGTATGTTTTAGGGATGGGGTGGATTAATATCAAATTCGAACATGCTATTTTTGCTAAACCCTTAGTTTAATTTAGAAATGTACAAATAGCTCTTTTTCTCTCTGGACCTGCAGTCAATGATGAATGCTCATTGTGTGTGGAATATTTCTTGTACTCAGTGTGTATGTGTGTGTGTGTGTGTGTGTGTGTGTGTCCAGCACAGTAAGTCTTGCTCAAATTCTCTCATGGGGGTTTTACATAAACACGTCCTGAGTGCCTCCTCCTGCTCCCTTCACACGAAAAAGAAGGCCATTTATGGTTGCATCGGTTAGTTTCATATTAACCTAGATCAAGAACCTTACGTACACGCTCTCTTTAAAAAAAGCATCATAAAACAGTGATAAAACATCATAAACCAAAAAATCTGGACATGAATCAACTTCCACGAGCTCTCAATTATTTTTTCCCTGCTTTCATTTGTTTCCCTAAGACATGCATTTCCCACGGCCTGTGTTGACCGTGGAAATGGAGCTGCGGTTTATGCTCTGTATTTATCCGTCCAGAGAGATGGCTCGGAAATTGCACCCCACCTGATTTATGTGACGAGGGAGTCAGCCAGTGCAATCATTTACTGCAGAGTTTATGGGAGAATTAACACAAAATGGAGGATTTACGGTGTTTAACTGCCGTCCTGCCTCGCTTCATGACTCCCCTGGTAAGTGATCACCTCAATCGGACCGTTTTTCTCCACCGTGCCTTACTGGCGAAGAGCCTCCACCATCAATCTGTTTAACCACTGAAATTACACAGCATGTGGGAAGTGAGCAAAAGGCCGCAGTGGAAGTGTACACCTCCTGATTCCTTCCTGTCTTCAGAGGGAGGAGGAGGATGGAGGAGGATTCATCTCTCCCTTCTTCATCATCAGCATCTTGAAGCGTATTACGACTCCATAAATTCTTATACCGAGTTAGTGTCAAAATAGCCCATTTAGAAATTTCACTAAAGGTGGAACAATGGTTTTTACATCCTGAAACCTTGTGTCCAGCTTATTTATATTACAGACATATTATTTTGATGAAATAAAAGTGTGTTCATAAATTTGAACCAAAAAGCTGATATTAGACTCCATCACTGTTGCTTCTGTTGAGCTGCTGATAAGATCGTTTTCACACTTGGTCTGAATACTCGAGTCCACACTTAGGTCTGATTCTGGGCTCGTTTGAGGGTCTTCTTAAACCACTACAGATTGCTGTGGATGGTATTACACAGACACCCACGTTGGCTGTGGATGTTTTTACTTGGATAGCCTAAAGACTGCACTTGATAAAACGGTTAACTTTCCCAATCAAGTCCCAATCATTGAACAGTGGATAAGTGCACTTTGATATTATGAAGCTAAAACTCTAATGAAATCAAAAATGGCCCTGTTGCTCATACTCAAGATCCTTTCAACACATGTAGCTCTGTGTGACTCTACAGTATACAGCTGTGACTCATAATCACACAATCTGGTGTCACACAGATGAGGATGGGTTCCCTCATGGTTCCTCACAAGGTTTCTTCCTCATGTTATATCAGGGAGTTTTTCTGGCTTGCTCATTAAGGACAAATTTAAATCTATATCAGGATTTCTGTAAAGCTGCTTTGTGACAATGTCCATTGTTAAAAGTGCTATATAAATAAAATGCAATTGAATTCAGTTGAACATAGACTGGTTTGGATCTATTGTGCAATTCCATACATCACTTTTGTGCACACAGGTATACAAAACAGTAGGCACTAGGTTCATCCGTTTTTTATTATTTTCCTGTGGTACCAACAAGTGGTGAACAACAGCGGGTTTTGGATGCTTAGATGAATACATGCAAACAAAAAGTTGTTCTCCTATAAGAACATTTTTAGCCATGCAGGCCGGCACGAGATGTGCATTTTTTGTGATGCTCTCAGTGCAAGTGCTCGCACCACAAAAGTGAACTAATTACACTATTTTTGCTCCAGTTCTATTAAAGTCTGGTTTTATATATCAATAACCATGATCAACCTTTCCCCAGCATCACAAAAGCAAAGCAGGAAGTAAAGTGACAAGTTGAACCAAACATATTATTCAGCATGTGCTGCCTGATGCAGTCACACAGCTCAGCTGAAATGAACCCCAGACCATAGCTTTCAAGAGGACCAGGGATCGGATCTCTGGATCACTCCAAGACTGAAAAACAGCTTATAAACTTCACCAAACTTACTGAACTTATGACTGAAAAGCCTAGATGTCCAGAAAAAAATGCAATTGTGAAAACAACATAGGATGAATTGGATATTTGAAATAAATATACGTCCTGTTACAAATGTTACTTACACCCATATGTGCTTGTTTAATATCCTATTCCAAAACCATGGCCATTAATATGGAGTTGGTTCCCCCTTTGCTGTTATAATAACCTCCATTCTTCCGGGAAGGCTTTCCACTAGCTTTTGTAGCGTGGCTGTTGGGATTTTTCCATTCAGCTACAAGAGCATTAGTGAGGTCAGGCACTGATGTTGGGTGAGGAGGCCTGGGGTGCAGTCGGTGTTCCAGTTTATCCCAAAGGTGTTCAGTGGGGTTGAGGTCAGGGCTCTGTGCAGGACACTCGAGTTCTTCCACTCCAACCTTAACACACCATGTCTTCACAGAGCTCGCTTAGTGCACAGGGACATTGTCATGCTGGAACAGGTTTGTGCCTTTTAGTTCAAGTGATGGGAAACAGTTTGGGGAAGAAGCACATACGGGTGTGATGGTCAGCTGTCCACAAACTTTTGGCCATATAGTGTACTACTGGTGATAAAAAAGGTGTTTTATTTTATTTGATTTATTAAGAATGCAGAGTATACATAAAAACATTTATAATTGAAAATTGTCCTCATAGAAGAGACAAATTAAGGATTTACATGCTTCATTTTAGCACAAGATAGATGACATTAGGAGGGTTTTTTTTCTATGCATAAAAAGTTACCTATATTTCTCTGATTCTAAGCACAATAGACTATACATGACAAATATTCACACACCAAGTATTTAAATACCTTACTCACCAAAAAAACCTCAAGAAACTCAAAAAACTCACACTCATAAAACTTTTCCAAGGTTTCACTCTGGCACTCTAGGACCCAATCATAACACACCTGTCCTTTCTATAGGTAACTATATACACATAGATCGCATCAGCCCTTAAAGAACTGCCGCCTTTCTGAGTTTGTCAGTTTTCTGTGGTTTCATGGGCTCGTACCCACAATCAGAAACATATGCTGAAATGTGTTGGAGTCAAGGGCTCAGATTTGAGGTGTGCAATGAAGCCCAAACCTGTAATTTCATGATGATCATATATCGAGTGTAGGTTGTTCTTGAGTAAGTCTCATGTTTCAAGTCAGAATACTTCCCTGAAATGTTCTCCTTTTTCCAAAAAAAGGTTCTCAGCGTTCCATGCATATCTTCGATCAAATATCATATACGCAGCAAATTTCATTAGTCTTGCATTAAGATTAGATTTCTCTACAATAAGCTTCATTTTTTGTGATGTATAAAAAGCCTGTGCTTGCTGTATACCAGAGTAGTCACGAATCTTGATAAAATTCTTAACACTCAGTTGTTTTCTAAAACATCTCATTGACCCCAAGGTCATGATCATTATTCTGCAGTTATTCCAAACTACTCTGGCACTCTGAATCGGCCTGTTGCGGTTCAGTTCTCAGTGTGAACTAATCTGTTTCTTCACAGATATTCCCAGAACTACTAATTAAGCCTTGCACGCAAAGGCCTGCAGGAAGTGAAGTAAGCCAACACTTAAAAAGAACTAACATGAGTTGATTTCATTTTTCCATCTAATAGTGTTATTATATTTAAACGCAAACAATGTGTTTACAGGACAACAGAACCTGTAAGGAGTTTTAATGATATGACGTTCTTCCACAGGTTTGCTCGTGCGTATTAGAGACGGTTTATAAAACAGACTTGGGTTATTATTCTCCATAAATTCCTCTACCTTTCACTGTTCTGGCTCTGAGTTTCCTCCTTCTACAGTAACTGAGACTTTTCAGTCTTTAAGTAAATTCTGTACTTAATATTAAGTGTAATATTGATATTAGTTAATTAATATTAACTCATCACTTTGAATGAAAAATACCCAGGACTCGGGTTCGACTGATCCGAGGGTCAAGATTTGACTCCATATGGTGAAGCATGGCACTCATATAAAAGATCCTTCAAAAAAATTATGTAAACAAATGTCCATGATATTTAATAGCAACTAATGTTTACATATGAAAAATAATGCAACACAGAACATTCCCAAAACTGTGAAAGAATTTCAAATTTCATGTCCCAACCTGACTTCCTGTTTTGGGGTAACGATGGTAGCTTCTTCCTCAGAAAATTCTAAGCTGTAAATGTTGTTATGTACAACAGCATAATATAACATAATAGAGCTTTGCTAGTTCATAGAGATCAGACATAACTCTAAAGACCTCTACTTTTCTGTCAGTGAAAATACAATATGTAGTCACAGTTAAGCTGGAGTTGAGGTGTAAAAGTTTACACCTAGGCTAAACTAAATTTTTCACAACTCTACATATTTCATGTTACCACACATTTCTTTTGGCAAGTAAGGGCATCTACTTTGCTCATATCAGAGGTAATTTTAAAACAGTCAATTAGAGACCATCTCTTTAAACAGTGTGGAAGATTCCAGAAATTGTTGAAATGACTTTCAGCTTCTGATTGGCCAATTGTCACACTTATGAGTTAATTGGGAGTTCACCTGTGGCTGTATTTAGAGACAGTGCCATTTTGCCCTTGATACCATGGGAAAATCCAATCAACTCAGCAAGCAACCTCAGGAAAAAAAAATTTATGGCTTCCACAAGTCTGGTTCCTCCTAAGGAGCAATTTCCAAACACCTGAGGTACCATGAGCATCTATACAAACAAATATATGCAAATATAAAAACTATTCAGGAAGGAGACACAAATGAACTCTCAGGGATAAACAAATTTTGGTCTGAAAAGTTCAACTGAACCCCAAGACAACAACAAAGGAACTGATGAAGGAGTTGGGACCAAAGTATGTACATCCACCATATAGAGAGTACTACATCACCATGGCCTGAAAGGCTGTTGTGCAAGGAAGAAGCCCCTACTGCAAGACTGGCATAAAAAAGCCAGACTGAAGTTTGCAGGTGATCACTAGGACAAAGCCCTAGCCTTTTGCAGAGTGCTCTCTGGTCAGATGAAACAAAAATTGAACTGTTTAATCATTATGATCAGTGCTGTGTTTGGCGGAAAAAGGGTGAGGCTTTTAATCTTAGGAACACCATCCCAACTGTGAAGCATGGGGGTGGCAGCATCATGTTGTGGGGGTGTTTGCTGGAAAAGAGACTGGTGCACTTCAGAAAATAGATGGCATCATGAGGAAGGAAGAGAATCTAGAAATATTGAAGCAACACCTCAAGATATCAGCCAGAAAGTTAAAACTTGGTTGCAACTGGTTCTTCCAGTAGGACAAGTGTACCTCCAAAGTTGTAACAAAATGGCTTAAAGACAACACAGTGAAAGTATTGGAGTGGCCACCACAAAGCCCTGACCTGAATCATATAAAAAATTAGCGGACAATGGAAAAAGCATGTCCGAGCAAGGAGTTACACCAGTTCTGTCAGGAGAAATGAGCAAAAATTCCAGCAAAGTATTGTGAGAAGCTTGTGGAAGGCAAAGCGTTTTTCTAAAGTTAAGCAATTAAAAGACAGTGCCACCAAATATTAACAAAGTGTATGTTGACCCACTGAAAATCTGATATAGTAAATAAAAACTGAAATAAATATCTCTCTTAGATATCATTTTGAAATGACCTTTTATGGACACAAAGTAGATATTGTAATCAAACTAACACAGAATGTATAGTTATTTAAAGATTTAGCTTGAATTTCTTTAGCCTAGGTGTCTGTAAACTTTTGGCTTCAGTTGTATATACAAAGTGAAGACACTATAATACTGTAGGGACCAATTTTGGGGCGTGGTACAGGCTACCGAAATGTATAGATAATAAAACATGGTTAGCTTATGATTTCTGGGGTTTAGGTTATCAGCGCATACAAATATAATGGCCATTTTAAGACAGCAGCTGGGATTTAGCTAAGAGCACATGGAGGAGGCAAGTCAATGAGGGTGCAATTAAAAACAGTACTGGAACACAGGGTGTAAAAGGAGGGAAATAAATCACAGGGCAAAAGCCATGAATGTCTAGCAATGTCACACTAAGCCCCTTCCTATGACCTAGTTGTAATCTGTGCACTAACCTGAGCAAATTATTCTGTACGGATGCTGAAATCCAGAATGTCTGCTCTGTACAAAGTTTCACATTTGTTCAGCATGTCAGTGTCCTTAACTGCAGATGACCGCTGAATGTGTGCTTGTGTGTGTGCGTGTGTGTGTGTATGTGTGCGTCTGTGCATATGCAGGTGTGTTATAACAGATGTTGAAATCTGCATCAATGCTTCACTGTTTCACCTCCTGCCAGAAAAATAAACAACTTTACCCTGAGACGAGGGCCGAGCCAAAAGCACTTAGCAATGTAGTGTCCCATCGCCCCATGCTGTCTCTTTAGATTTAATAGAAACACAGTTGTAAACTTTTTTAAAATGCAGAATTAACCTCTAAAGGTTAGTCAGTACAAACAATCCTGATGTAAATGTAGTTACAAAGTCCCTTTCCTCTGTTCATGGGTCTGCTTGATTGCAGGTGTGTGTGTGTGTGTGTGAAATGATGCATTTAAAAAAAAAAAAAAATTGTAAATGCAGGCCACTATTTAGACACTAAACGTCCAATTTAGCAGTCACATATACACACAGTGTCCTTGCAGTAATGATGTGCTGTATGTTCCTTACATGATTCATATGCTTTTTAGAAATAAAGATGTACACTGTTACAAGTAGCCACAGTGGCTGGTGAACTACAACATTATTTTCAAGCACTGCCCAGCTGCCCACTTAGGTAAAAATGAAGTTTATTTAATTTAATTCCTTTGTGTCCAGTCCTCTCCTGCTGACTGGGAGGCTCTGTCTGTTTGCCATCAGTCTGTCTGAGCTCCCTCCTGTCTGGGACTCATTGATAGTTTAGCTGAAAACAAGCTTTCAGGGAAAATCCTCTACGGATTGTGAGTGGCACCTGGCCGTGAACCTTTGTGTATTGTGTATTGTCGAGGAATTAGCTGGTTGGATAAACAGGCGTGGTGGGGGTTCTGCAGATTCACTCTGGGGAAACAGTGAGCTAGTGTGGCTGTTTACTTAACACTAATGCTGGTGTCTGCTAGGGTTTGCTGAGAAATATGTTTGACTTCCAAATCATTTACTCAGACATTACTCAGACATTTTACTAAACGGATCAATTAACATTTTTAAAAGTAGATAATTATGTTAACTCGTGATCATACTTACAGTGTTTTAAACACTCAGAACCACCACCACAAACACTACCATGTCAGTGCCACGGCTGTGCAAAGAATGATCCACCACCCAAATAATATCTGGTCATCACAGGTCCAGAGCATTGTCCAGTGCATACCAGGGCTATGTGCTCAGTCCACTGCTGTTCATGCTGCTGAATCATGACAGTGCTGCAAAGCACAGCACAAATCACATCAAATTGGCTGCTGGTGGGCCTCATCAGCAACAACGACAAATGAGCATAAAAGAGAAGGAGGTTGCCTGGTCTTTGTCTAATCATCAAATGTCCAGTTTCAGTGAGCATGCACCCACTCTAGCCCGAAGTGGTCTTCTGCTCTTGTAGCACATACACCACAAGGTTCGACATGTTGTGCATACTGAGATGCTTTCAGCTCAGCACGGCTGTAAGATGCTGTTAGTTCAAACCAGACTGTCAGTGAGAACCAGTTTGGCCATTCTCCTCTGATGTCTCTCATCACCAAGGCATTTCCACCTGCAGAACTAAAGCTCACAGGATGTTTTTTTGTTTTTTGCACCATTCTGTGCAATGAAAATCTCAGGAGATCAGCAGTTTCTGAAATACTCAAACCAGTCTGTTTGGCACCAACCACCATGCCACAGTCAAAGTCACTGAGATCACATCTTGACCTGTACGTGCATCATTTTATGCATTGCGCTGCTGCCACGTGATTGGCTAATTGGATAATTGCATCAATGAACAGAGGTACAGGGACCTATTAAAGTGGATACGTAATTTATAAACATACTGTATTGTTGGCTTCACTTCTATGCTGATAATACACAATTATTCACCAGCACGGCCTGTGTAAAAGACATAAAGGTTTGTAAAAAAATCTGACATAACACTAGTACTGTTTTTGAGTGCTAGCTCTGTAGCTTGTTAATTTTGCCCTGGAGCTTGACAACTATTCTGTGAAACCAAATGCTATGGTTAAGGACCATTGTGTAACCCTAGATTCTGGTTTATACTTTGAATCCCAAGTGAATAACATTCTAAAAGTGTTTATCATTTGAGAAACAAGTCCTGCTCATGACAGGTCCAAAATTCCTGATTTGCTGATTTCCTGAAGCAGTACAGCCCATCCTGAGCCCTGAATGGTGAGACAGCACTATGGAATATTTCTGCAAAAAATCAAACTTAAACAATTTTTCCCCCTATGTGCTCTCCAAAAACAGTCTGGCTAGAAGAAGGCAATCTGACACTGCTGTTCATGATGAGTTTTACAAATCCAAAAAAAAATGACTCTGAAGTTACCGTTGTGAAAAGAAATTACAGCTAAAGTAGCTTTACAGCCTTTTAAAACTGATGTTACAAGTCATGCATCTGTCAGAAGAAAATAATTAGGTTTGGTTGAAGGCACTCAGGGATGAGGGAGTGAAACTCATAAACAAGAGGAGTAGAAGCTGCCTGGGCATTTTCCCCAACAGTTCCTCACCTCTTTCCTGGCTCCTTTCATGTGAACTACTCATTTTCCACTCCCAGCAGCAAAATCACAGTCCAAATGAAATGATTTGTAATTTGAGAACTTGTAAAAAGAAAACCTGGTATTCCTTTGATGCAATAGAAAAGAGTAGAAGACATTAATTACAGTATAAATGTCAAAAGATGTGTTTTAAATGACTTGAGCGTTTTAAAAGCATAATGCATGTTTTTGTTAAAAAGAATTCCTTCCTCATGGAAAATAAAGCAAAACACACTGTGTTACAAGGTGCTACAACCCACTGATGCCAGATCTCACAGCTTTCCTGTTATTCTGAAAAATGAACACACAGTAATCTCTCGGAATTGCCCATTACCAGGGAACCACACACACATGCACAGAGCTCAGATTCTCATACATACACGTACTGCTCAATTTTCTCACCCACCCACCCACACACACCCACACCATATACTCTGCCTAATGCCTTTCCAAGGCTCTCCACTGGCCTAAACGAGCCCTAACAGTTACTGGCAAAGGCTGCAATGATTTGGAGTGTGTTGCCCTCCCTGTAGGCAGGAATTCAAGTGGCCAGAGCCTCTGGATTCTAACAGCCACTGTGGTACAGGTTTTCACACAGGTTTGTGTGTGTGTGTGTGTGTGTGTGTGTGTGCGTGAGTATTGCGTGTGTGTATGTGAGTGTGTAAACGGTTATACAAGTTGATCTCATCCTGACTAAGCAGTACTTACTTTTCAGCACAGAGGCCATGGGGCATGTCCAATTCCAGCATATGGGCCAGGACACGCACTGAGCAAGGGACTAAAAGAGAAGGGTTTTTGATGTCTTGCCATACTGCACTCAACCCCATCTCCTCTTCTTCTCCAACATCTGGGAGAGCTCTGAAAACCCATCACTACCTCCTCTGCAGAGAGAGAGTGAAAGAGAAAGAGATTCTTGGCTGCCCAGGGAGAGGATTCTGTGCTCATTTTAAGAACACTGTGACTGGAACTGAGGTGCACTTTCTTTTTCACTATGGACATTAGCAGAAATTAGCTCAACAAAAGATTGACAATAAAGATGCCAATTAATCTCCAATTAACAAATATTACCATTCTGTTTCTGCTGCAATGGTGTAGTACATCTAAGACTGTCCATCACATCCCAGATGCCTAACTGGCACTGAACCTGTCCCCCATCCTTCATCTGGGAAGTGGTGAGACCACAAAATGACTTCATCTCGCCATTTGGGGCTGAGCATCACCAGATGCTCACTTGTGTACACCACCCCTAGACCTGATTCCAGGGGTGGGTCCTGGTTAATCTAATTTGGGCAGGGTACACAGTCTTTTCGGTGTTTTTCATTGTGGTCATTACCACTGATCTTTGTCTAATCTCTCCCCTGGTGATCTGTTTGCCAAGCGTGGCTATACTGGGAGCATTAAGCAGCTCGGTCTTGAACTCCAATATAATACTATATGGCCAAACGTATGTGGACACCTGACCATCACACCTATGTGTGGGTCTTCCACAAGCTTTTGTCTTAAGGTTGGAAGCAAAGAATTGTCTATAATGGCTTTGTATGCTGTAGATTTCCCTTCACTGGAACTAAGGGGCACAAACCTGTTCCAGCATTCCAAAGTAAGCTCCATGAAGACATGGTTTGCCAAGGTTTACACATACTTTTGGCCATGTAGGATATATATATTTTTATTTTATTCTTCAACTTATTCTTCTATTATTTTTTTAAAAATATTTTTTTATTATAATTTGATTTTTACTGTATTATTTATTGTATTCTATATTCTTACATGCACAGTTGCAGTGTCAACCACTAATTTATTTGTGACAAATAAAATCAAGTAAAAAAAAAGTGTATTTGCCAAACAAAAGTAATCCTTGAATCCTTGAAAAGGATATTTGGTGCTCTGTTTTCATTTTAAACATGCTCGTACTATAAGATATATTCTGCATTTTAAATGCCTTTGCATTTGTATTGCTAGGAAATTAAAAATGAAGGACTAGGTCAAAGGAGTATCCATGGGTATATAGAGAAGATGAGGGTTAAGCTCTACTGAATGTACTCGTAAGGAAATTCCAGTTTGATTGTGTTACTTTGCCCTCTTGTGGTGATTAATAATACTGCCCACCTTTGTACTCATGGGTTAATTGACGCCTGCAATTGGCTAGTGTCAGTCTGGTGGGAACAAGCTCCCCCTTCCTAGAGAGCAAGGCTGGTTATGCTCTGGTGGACTTCCAGACACAAATGGCTACACCATTGCTGGGATTTGAACTTGTTTTACGTTGTGCCACTCAGTCATATGCTTTTACATGACTTTACATACAGTATACACTATATGGCCAAAAGTATGTTGACACCTGACCATATGGGCTTGTTGAATATCCCATTCCAAAACCATGAGCATCAATATGGAGTTGGTCCATCCTTTGCTGCTATAACAGCCTCCACTCTTCTGTGAACATGCTAAACATATGTCTGCATAGCTCTGTTTCAGAGAATCTCTCAATTCTTGGAGGCATTCTAAAATTTATAAACAAGAAAAATAAAGAACAGAAAGATGACTTTGGGGCCAACTTTGTAACCTTCACATGATCCAGATTTCACTTGATTCAAAGCCAAACAGAAATAGTTTTTGAGTATAGAATAAATTAACATACATAAGCTAATACTTATTCCAAATGTATGTCTGTAGCCTGTATCACATCAAAAATGCAGCAAAGAGACAGGAAGAAAAAGGCAGAGTGGATAAAACTGGAATTTTGGAACTCTAGCAATAAACAAGTAGCAAGAGCCAGCACGACACTCCTACTGAGTTCAGAGAAAATAAAAGCGATTTCAGAATGCTTATCTCTCTCAGTCTGAGACAGCAAGAAAATGGCAGAGACCAGCATTTCAGGTGATCAGAATGGGTTTAGCAGTTCAGTCTGTCTTCATTTCCTGAAGGATCCAGTGACTATCAACTGTGGGCACAGTTTCTGTATGGTGTGTATTAATGGCTACGGGACTCAAGAGGGATCTACAGCTGTCCTCAATGTAGAGAGAAGCCCTAAGGAAACAGCTTCTTCTGCTCAACCTGATGCTGGATCTAGAGATGTGGAGTGTGATTATTGCACTAGAAGAAAACAAAAAGTCCTGTCTCATGTTACTCTTTTTGAAACTACTATTAAACCTCATCTTGAACATCCAGCCGTAAAAAGAAATCAGAGAATTACAAGAAAGGATATGCAGTCCACATGACAAACCAACAAGCATCTTGTGTTGAACTGACCAAAAATGTATATGTCACTTGTGTTCAGTGCATGAACACAAAGGTCATGAAATAGTCTCAGTTGCAGGAGAAACAACTAAAAAACAGGGGAGAACTAGAAACTTTGCAGAAACAAAAATCTGTTTCTAATAAAGAATCAGCTGCATTAGTCAGTGCTTACAAAGAAAAGCTGATATTTTATGTGTTGAACTGAAATCATGGAAATGCTTTTTGACATGACTCAATAAAAGTGAAAGTTCTGCTTTTTAAAAGTGTGCTTACTCATTCACTACTAAATGGCAAACATCTGACCAGACCATACCTGCCTTCCAACCGGTGTAACTATCAAAGATTAGTAGAGCAAGAGTAAATTTTAAGATTTGGCTGTGGAGTAGACATAAGTCCACATGACATAGCTCAGGGGTTCTCAGATGCAATCAGTATAATAACTTTAATAATGGTAAGTTGTGATTTTCACCACTGTAACACAAAACAAACAAAGCTTTACAGACCCCTCTGGATCCTTGGACCCCACACTTTGAGAACCACTGATATAACAGTGCTGTCGGTAAATTATCGGTACTTAACTGTTCCTTAGCATTTAGAAGTAAGTGGACCACTCAATGTTGACCTGAGGAATTAGCACTCTGCCATTATGTAGTAGTTATTTCTGTCTAACGAATAACCCAACAAGATGTACTGCTTTTGATTATCTGCTGTGGTTTAATATGGCAAGCTGGAAATCTAGCCAACAGAAAGTTGTCAGCAGAGACTGATGTATTTGATTGATAAGGAATGACAAGAAGCTCTGTCTTCATGCAGGTTGAGATCTCTGTAAGGCAAATGCTTGCACAGACAAAGGCATTCTTTAGAGGGAAGGACAGCTAGATGTGAGTGTCATCGGCATAGAAGTGGAATAGGAAGAGACTGGATGACCCAAGGAGGTTGTGTACACTGGGAAGAGGAGAGGAGATGCATAGACCATTGAGATCCATCAGTCAACACCTGACTTCGCCATATCAAAGGCTACAGATATATCTAGCAGTATAAGAACTCAGAATGGTCAGATCTTGCAGATTGCAGGGTGTTGACAGAGAAAAGGCAGTCTTGGTGGAGTGGAGTGTGCTTCAAGTTAGACTGGCTAGGATCCAGTAGGTCATTCGGTGAGTGGAAAAAATGTTGCTTGGCTGTAGACAGCACAAGTGTTTTTGATAAGAATGGCAAAATTGAGACAAGTAGTTCTCTACTTGTGATGTGTCAGCATTTAGAAACAACACTGTTGGTGCAGCCAGAAAATGAAACAGTCTTGTGGTGTGTATAGGCGGTTGGGTGGGTATATGTGTCAAAGAACTGCCTGCCAATGGCTGACATTTTATCTTTAAAAAAGTTGCTCAATGGCAATCAGGGACGTTGAAAGAAAAAAACCAGCAGCAAGTTACAGTGGAAAGAAACATAAGAAAGGGAAGTTGTACAGCACTGATGTTCTGAGTTAAACCTGATATGTGGTTTAATATTATTTAGAGTCAGATAAGGAAAATGAATATGGATTGCTAGTGAAGAGTTCAGTGTTGTAACATTTTTGGATACTACAGGGATACACACTAACCATTATTCATCAGGTTGTGTAGAAAAGAGTACAGATTTGAGGGAATGGAACAACATACAAACAAATCTGCATCTGATTCATGACACTATCATACGACACCAAAACAAGCAGTGATTTCAGGCTCAGCTGCATAAAACCAGCTCTCTAACACTATTTACATGTCATATGGATATAACATGTCCCAGTTAACCCTCATATATGAAGTTGAGTCATAGGTGTTTTAGTTAAAGTTGCTGCAAAAAAAAAAAAAAAAAAGTTATGGAAGTGTGCTGTGCTTATCATAAAGCTGTTTAAGGGCAATGTCAAGTAGAAAATTAGCTGTTTTCCAAACTCACCTGTTGGTAGTTAGATGGACTAGATTTATAGTTACATTTTTTATTTTATTTATTTATTTTTTTTACTGTTAGGTGAAAGATAGGTGCAAGGACTGATCGTGTCTATACCCTGTTTGTCCACTAGAGGGGGCCCACTCGAGGATCCCACTAGAGTCTTGTGTTTGAGTTAAGAGTGTTTAAGGCAGTGGCTACTGGTGGTTATTTAAATAGGAGATATACAGGAGATGTGTGTGTATATACACACATTATACAGTACTGTGCAAAAGTCTTAGGCACATGCAAAGAAATGCTGTAGAGCAAATAATGAAATTAAATGTTTCTACATTTAAAAAAAATACTATAAAGAGCAGTAAACAGTAATAAATGAAACAAAGTCAATATTTGGTGTGACGATCCTTCGCTTTAAAAAAAAAATAGTAGTGTCAGGTATAATTTGTGCAGTTTTATAAGGAAATGAGCTGTAAGTGTTACTGAGCATCTTGCAGAAGCAGCCACAGTTCTTCTGGAGACTTTGACTGTCACACTTGCTTCTTATTTTTGCAGCAAAACCCAGCAGCCTTCATTATGTTTTTTATCTGAAAAGTGTCTCTTCTGTAATATGCTGCTTTCTTTACTGACATACAAACATTTTTCTGTAACATTTAATTTTGTTCTGGAAAACTAATGTTTGGAATCTAAAATGTTTTTGTACTGAATCAATAATGTAGAAGTCATAAAATAAAAATCTATAACAAAGTTTGTACTAAAAAAAATAGGGTGCCTAAGACTTTTGCACAGTACTGTATATTACATATTTAACATAAATGACAGGTTTATATTAATGTAACAGCTCAGGAATTTGTGTGGTGGATGCTCCACATAATCTAAGATTAATAATAAACACAGGCGATTACTTTTTACTGTACCAAGACAACTAAAAGGACCTTTTTTGCTCGCTGAATTTTGAATTAAAATCTTGGGTGCTTGCAGTCTCCCCTCATAAGTTTGAGCATCGAAAATCAGGTCAACATTGGCATTGTAGCAATTATCAAACAGAACTTTATACTTACAGTTTATTTACAATATGTACGTTACACCACTGCTACAACTCCAGGGGATTCTGGCTGGTGCCTGTATGTTTAAGTATGAGATGTATGTCATGTTCATTCCCATTTCAGTGATTGGCAGTTAATTACGAGGTTCGCCCCTTCTCTCATAAGGAGAAGCTGTGCATCCAGAGGCAGGACAAACGAAGAGTGCACTGTCCAATATATGTTCAGATGTTTTTTTTTCTGCACAAAATGCACCTGTCCACACTCCATTCACTCCCACTGAAGCTGTGCATCTGGGCATGGCTCAAAACAACATGTTAAAACACAGTGTACTTGAATCTGCCATAAACACCAGAGATGCACAGGCTTCTCTAAGTGTCTATCAGTGCTGTGTTGGGGGCTTCAAAGGAGATTGTCTGCCAAAAACAGTTTGAGTTAAATGAACAAACAGCCCGATTTTGCAGTGAGATATTTGTTCATTTGATTCAATAAAATATTGAATACAACTAAGAGTGATGAATAATACAGTCACTTTAACATTTTTAATGAAATTTTAGTGAAAGCCAGTCTTCCTGTGTAGACTTACAGCAATTGTGGGTTACAGGAGGTGCATTATCAGGAATTATTCATGCATGTACCCTGGCCAGTTCCCAGGCTACTCTTGATGGTGTTAATCAGAGGGTATTTGCCCTGGTTGCAGAAGGTGCCACTGAAGTCATCCAGGTCCAGAGTCCACACCATAGCACCTCCAAAGTTGTTGTTCTTCAACCAGTCAATCTGTAAGATTTTGAAATAATAGCCATCACTGTGGACCCTAGTTGCTGAGAAATGTGTTGTCCAAACTATGTGTGCTCCAAAACTTCCTTTGACCCATCTATAGATATTTAATGCCATGTGAATGGAAAATACCTTGATCTGGAAGCTCTTCATGTTGTCATAGCCAGCCCAGACATTCTGGCTGTTGTAGGCATATGGAACATCCTGAGGGGCATCCCAAGCCTGAGTGGCTCCTTGGGACAGGAAGGTACAGATCTGGAAAGAGAGGAATGGATTAAAATGTGAGCTCAATATGAGGATAGAATGTCAAAGTACATTACAAGCTATCTTGAGCCTCACCTCATAGTAAGCCCAGAATCCACTCTGCCTGGTGTAAGGTCCAGCGGGTCCAGGTCCAGCAGTGGGAGCTCCAACACCAGCATTGGCAGAGCTAGCCAGCATGAAGGTGTGTCCATAGGTGGGGAATCCAACAAGCAACTTCTCGGCAGGAGCACCATTGCTCTTCCAGTAGTTCATAGCATAGTCCTGAAGTGGTAGGAAAAGGAATTCAGATCTCACTAGAAATCAAACATTATTATTTAATGGCTTTGGTTATGGGTATTAAGGTACACGTACCACATTGAAGTAGATGTTAGATCCCTGGTCAGCTGGTCCACTGTACAGAGGGCTGTTCTCACCCGTCTGCGGCTCCCCAGATCCATGGAAATCATAGGTCATGACATGCAAATAGTCCAGGACCCTGTGGAAGAGAGATATAGAGGTCAGCTTACAGAAGAATCTGTTGTTTCTCTGTCACAATGTTTAAAAGGACTTCATACGAACTGGCCAATCTGGGCGATCTGGTATCCGGAGTCAATGGTAGCCTTGCTGGCGGAGACAGCAGCGGTCAACAAAAGACGAGGACGGTTGGTCTGTTGGCCCTCAGCCACAAAGGCAGACATCATTTCCTATTAAACCAGATATGGCAAAGTCACTAAACAGACAGGAAAAAGAGAAAAAAAAAACTGTCTCTCAGGAGTTTGGTAAGATGAGAGTTATCTGTTGGTGGGGGAGGTTAATGCAAAATGACTATAATCTTCAAATAAATCAAATTGCAAATTGTATGAATCTGTCTTTTTATGGCCTAAGAGCTTCTCACACTGAAACCTCCATGTTTGTGGGCTGTTTTGCACAGTATGTCAGTATGCCAGTGCATACCTGAACCAGGGTGGTATAGAGTTGTTTATCCTGAGGAGGGCTGCCACGGGCACCAGGATACTCCCAGTCAATGTCCAGACCATCAAACTGATACTGCCTCAGGAAATTAATCACAGAGTTGATGAAAGTCTGACGGGTAGCAGAGGTGGCCACCATGGCGGAAAACCTGAGCAAACAAATGAGCGAGTGACCGAGCTGCCTTCTGAGGTGCCGTTTGAATCAGGTCACAAGACTTTACATACTTGGCAGTGCCGAAGTTCCAACCACCGATAGCCAGAAGAGTCTTCAGGTTGCTGTTCCTGTTGAGAACATAAAGAACATTTAATTTTCCTCTCTTAAGCAAAACACATATGTGGTTTAACTTTATTCATAAGAAATTACTTAATATTTGTCAAAATTCAGTCAACAGTGGGGAGAAATGCGATGAATTAATCTTAAACAGCCAGCCTAGCTCGATATCAAATTAAAACCAAAAGGTCATGGATGAGCTTTGATATTGGCTTGACAGGGCCTGCTAAACTGGCTAAAAGAGTTAAACAATATTACAATGTTTTGTTGTCATTTGTTCTGAAATGATAAAACATATAACAATTAAGTGTGTAAAGATTAAAGATTAAAGGTTAAAGTGTTAAGTGTGTAAAGATTAAAGATTAAAGGTTAAAGTGTTAAAACTTTAAAATGTTGCTATAATATACCAGGTGATTGCAAGGGTATTCCTAGATGGTTGCTATGCTAACCCATTGGGTGGCTAGGATGTTGCTACGTGGTTGCTCTCATAGTCCAGTTGTCTGCTAGGGCACTGCTAGGTTGTTGCAACCACTCTGGTTGCTATGGTGTTGCTAGGTGGTTGCTGTGCTATCCCAGCTGGTTGCTAATTGGATGCTATGCTAGGTGGTTACAATATGATCCCAGCTGGTTGCTTGGTTGTAGCTAGTCAGTTGCTAAGGAAACTCAGCTGGTTGCTAGGGTGTTAATTGCTTGCTATCATAGTCTGGCTGGTTGTTGGGGTTTTTATTAGGTGGAACAATGCACCTAATAAAATTTAATTATCTTCAGTATATCTGAATGAAGAAAGACTCAAATCGTATGAAAGCAGGACCAACAAAACATTTTCAACATTGCTAGGCGGCAACCATAATTTCCAATCTCTCCCAAAAGCATATGCACACTATTCCTGTCTAGTACCTACGATTGTGCTGAATTTCTGTCAAGGCAATGTAATAAATTAACATACTGGTTCTTCAAAGCCTGGAACTCTCCATAAAGCTTCACATCATTCCACTCGTAGGTTGTAATCTCATTGTTGTTCATTCCAGCAAAAGCGTAGATCAGATGGTCACACAGACATGGGTCAATGTTGGTGGGGAAGTACTTTCCTGCTCCAGGTCTGTACTGTCCCCAGTTGGTGAAGTAACATGACAGGATGTAGGAGGATCCTAGGTGAGAAAGGAAGAGGGTAAAGGAGTTATTTAAAAAGCTCTCCGATTTAAATTATTTTAAAGCTTTATCTGCACAGTGTTGATGAACCATATAAAAAGAAAATGACAAGTCTGGAAAGTATTTCAACAAGAAGCTTACCTAGCTGCACATGCAGCAGGAGGGCCAGTCCTGGAAATGAAAAGAAGACACTTTACATCTCAACATATGACACAACAACAATTCTACCATATATTATATGCTGTGTAGCATATTAATCTAAGTGCATCTAAGTGTATACATTAAGGAATGACAACATTGGAAGCAAGCTTGCAATGAACATTTGAACATTTATTTTTCTAGATGTTTCTGTCATAAAATTCTATTATAAAATGTTGTGCTAAAAAAAAGTAAAGGCAGGTTGAGGTTCCAACTCACCAACACAAACCAGAAGCTTGCCCATGATGCCTATGCACAGCTCAGAGTAGGCATCTACCCCATTTATACACCAATAACCAACACCACATTCCTTATTTCCTTCTCCGTCACTTGTTTACCCAGACTTTACCCAAAATTTGATAGCCATCAGCACTTTGATAGAGATTAAACAAAGATAACTGCCCAGAAATTCTTTATCTGCCCTTGTGTTTAAGGGTGTATTAAATGTTAAATGTGTTAATATTGCCACTCATGGGTGCATAGAAGGTTGCAAATCAATTGTAATATAATTTTTTTTATGTAGAAAACTAAAAAAAAATGTTCAAATACTAAAAAGCATAATCATGCAGGTATTTAATAGTAACTGTAAAATTATTTCTAATTGTAGATTTTTGGACATGATGACTTTTTTTTTGTATATTAAAGGTCACTGTGCTGTAAAAGCACACGTATCTACACCTTATGATAAACTTTTCCATTAGAGATTAGGTGTTAAATATCAGCTAATCAAATTATAATCGTGCTTATAATTCTGCAGTAGGTCTGGCTCATGCACTGAGTAAATAAAAGGCGGATGTGTAATTAAAGATAATGAAATAATATCTAAATGTGGAAAAAAAATAATCTAATGGAAAAAATTGAGAGCCTAATTTACTACTCTTAAAACAATTTTCTATTAAATTTGATGATGCTTTGGAGAAAGAATGTGAAAGCAATGTAATGGTCATTTAAAATGGAAAGTAAATTCAAGCAAAAAAAAAAAAAAATCTAAGTAAATGTCTGTCACACATATTGGGCTCTGACAACTAACTGTCAATAATAATAAAAAAAAATCTTTTTAAAGTTGTGTCTTTGAAATTCCATTTTTATAATCTTTTCATTAAGTGATGCTTCATATGGTGATTTATTACATGTACGCAGAGTAAACTTTACTCAGGAAAAGTCGATGTAAGCAGGTGTTCTGTTGTGGGCCAGGTACTCGGGTGCTAAGTTCATATGGCCTCACTGGAAGGGCATGGAAGGGCACATCCTTAGTTCAGTATTTCTCATTATAATACTTTATGGAGTTAAGCAAAGTTTGGGAGAAAACCCAATCATGAAGTTCCACCTTCCTCCTGGTTAACTTTCTACAAATTCCCATCCCTTTTTGTTTCTTTTGACCAAGCTTCCACACCTACCAAACTGCAAAAAAAGACATCTTACCAAGTGAAAATATCTTGAATATAGTAAAATTGATCCAGTATTTCCTATTATAAGATTATAGTAAACCTATTACAAGATTATTACACCTATTTTTTAACATATTTACTGATTTCAAGCTTGAATTAATCTTTAACTTTATAGGCAGATAATTTAGCTAATTTTAAGCATTTATGTCTAAAAAGAAGTAAATTATCTGCCAAAAGAATAAGAAAATTTAAAGCTTGAAATTAGTAGAAATGTCTAGAAATAATCTTATATTTGGTTTATTGTAATCTTTAATAGGAAGTACTAGATACATTTTACTACATTCAGGATATTTTCACTTGCTAGGATATTTTTTGCAGTGCATCTCCCCATCTCCTCCTTTAGCGATAGTAAGCATTCAGAAACCCAAGTTCCACTACTGCATTTCCACAATTGTTCTTCATATCATTTAGGTGTGATCTTTACTATCAAAATATATGTCATGTGTAGATCATCTAAGCAATATTGTGATGAACTTACTCCATTAAACAGTGATTGAGTAGTTTGCTTTGCACTACCCACTCTTCCAGTTACAACTGGATAAGAAAAGAGAGCAAGAATAATAACAAGAGATCATTCCTAATAGAAACTAAAACTAGTCTTAAATTACTTATCACTTAGACTTAGAGCAAGACAATAGCCGAAGCCAGCATTTCAGCTGATCAGGATGAGTATGACTTTAACTGTTCAGTCGGTCTTAATTTCCTGAAGGATCCAGAGAAAAACTGCAGAAACAATTTTTGTTTTAATGTCTACTGGAATCAATAAGATCACAGAGGAAACTACAGTTGCCCTGAATGCAAAAAGAATTTCTCTCCAAGGCCTGTTCTATGCAGAAACAACACGTTGGCTGAAGTGGTGGAAAAACTGAAGAAAACAATTTCTTCTGCTCACCATTATGCTGGATCTGGAGAAGTGGAGAGTGATTACTGCACTGGCAAAAACAAAAAGCCATCAAATCCTGTCTGATGTGCATCCCTCTTCTTAAACCACATCTTGAAATTCCAGCTTTGAGAAATCACAAGCTGGTCAAAGCTTGCACAGAATTACGAGAAAGGATCTGCAGTCAACATGACAAACTGATGGAAATCTACTGGAAATCAAACTGACCAGAGCTGTATAAGATATTTGTGTATGGTGGATGAACACAAAAGTCATAATACCACTTCAGTTTCAGCACAAACAACTAAAAAACCTTCATGTCTTGCCTGGGAAAAGATTACTTATTTTATGAAAAACATACTTCATATATTTTGGTCCATTTGGAAAAAGTTTTATGACTTTTTAGAAAATCTTGATGGCAACTCTTTTATAGACAATAAGTAGTGGAAGGATATAAACAATTAAAGAGGTTAATACTGTTTTTGTACATGCAGATGTAAGGGTTTTGTTCCTTTTTAAATCATTTTATTATTGTTATTATTATTATTATTGTTATTTATTTTTATTTGGCTGCAATGAAAAATCCCAATTACTGTATACTCTTTATGGTCTTCATAATGTTTGACAAAAAAATACTGTTACAAAAAAAAAAACCCTGAAAAACAGGTGAGAGATATTTTTAAAAATTGCTTTATGCATATTTCTAATCTGCAATGAATTACCAGTGAAATATCTATTAGGTGTACTGGCAACTTGGCATGGGATCAGCTATGGTGATCCTATTTTTTTTTTTCAGCCTCAGTTGCATATGAGTCAGAGCAGCCAGGCAACATTTTGTCCTTGTGGTAGACACTTTTGACAAACCAATTTTAATCCTTTATATAGTTTATAGTCACACATCAGAGAAAAATCTTAAATTATTTAAAGAAATAATTTAAAAATGTAACCCTTTAGCTGCCAATTTTCTTTATCTATTTTGGTACAGTTGATAGTTTTTATTTATATTAACATTTTTGGTAACCTGAAGAAATGGTTTCAGGTTAAATACTTTAGAATTAGAAAAAATTAAGAAATAGAAACACTCTAAAAGCACACAACATAAAGTATATTGTCTTACAGTTTATATTAGACAGGGTTAGTATCAACTGTAACACAATATACTCTATGTTGTGTGCTTTCCACAGGCTAACAGTAACTTACAGTCTTACAGTAAGTGCTTCATCAAGAAAATGTTCTCGCCTAAGCACTTATTCAGAGTCCTGTTACAATCTGAGAGTGGATGATGAACAAGTCCTTCAACACAAAGACTAGCAGGTTATAATTTCTTTGTACTCAGATGGCAGTGGAGAACAAACAGAGAGAATGGCAGCAAAGAATCCAGGAGAACCAGAAGACACTGCAGGAGCTGAAACAGGCTGTAAACAAGCTTAAGGTGAGATTTAAAGAGCACAGTATGGCTCTCAACCAGTCAGATAAGCCTGGAATGTAAGAATCTTTACCCATATGATGTGGACTATAAATGTTTTAGGGTCAAAGAAAGAGAGTGATATTTATGCTTTCAATATATCTCCATCTTTATGCTGCCTCCTAACAGAGCTCTGCACAGGAAACAGTTAGATTATCTTTACTGAGCTGATCAGCTGACTGGAGAAAAGGCCCTCAGAAATGATGGAACAGATCAGAATTCAGGAGAAGGTTGAACTGAATCGAGCTGAAGAATTCCTGAAGAAACTATAGCAGATTACTGATCTTAAGAGAAACGACATTGAACTGCAGGAGCTTACCCACTCAGAGGATCCCATCCATTTTCTCCAGGTATCTGAGAACAGAAAGAGGTATTTCTCAGAAAGGAACCAATAAGTATACTTGTCTGAAATGACAAATGGGTCTTTGGTATCATTTGGTCTGAGATAACTGATTGCTCCTGTACACAATCTTTACCTTATCTTTTTGTGAATCTGAGGACTCCTCCAGCATTGCTATAAATTAACATTTCTCAATGCATGTGATGCAGTGAGGAAAGCTCTCACTGATCTGAAAAAGCGAGTAGAATTCAATTCAATTCAATTTTATTTGTATTGTGCTTTTAACAATGGACATTGTCACAAAGCAGCTTTAGAAAGAAATACATTAAAATTAAATTAAATCAAAATAAATTGTAAATATGTGAATTTATCCCTAATGAACAAGCCAGTGGCAAGGAAAAACTCCCTGAGACGACATGAGGAAGAAACCTTGAGAGGAACCAGACTCAAAAGGGAACCCATCCTCATCTGGGTGATAACGGATAGTGCAATTAAAAATAATTCCCTTCTATAACTGTATACTATATGGACAAATAGTGCAATTGTGTAACCAGGAAATTCATTACAGTTTTCACATGAAGTCTGTTTTGTCGAACCTATTCACTGTCCACTGATGGAGACCTGAGTGCAAAACTGCTTGAGGCAACCTCAGCAATCACAGTCCCAAATCATCACGGTACAACTGACCATATGAGATCCCCAAGCCATCTCCACGGCCCCCAAGCGGCACCATCCCCAGCAATCCCAATGATTTTCAGGCCATCCATGTGGGGCCACCCCCAGCAGTGAGTAGAAGAATTTGTATTGAGAAATTAAGCAAAATAATTCACAAAGATACTATGAGCTGTCCTGTTGTGAAACATAACAGAGGACATGTAAAGGTCTCAGTCTGTATTCCTGAGGATCACATGCCTGAATATTTTTGTGCTTCTGATATTTAATTACCTTTTATGAGTTATGTTATGAGCTATGTGCAGTGCTCTGATGCCCCATATCTAATATTGCAAATACATTTACAAACAACTACACAGAAATGATCTATGATCTATTTTATGACTAATAACACAGCTGCAGCAGTAATAACAGTAATAACACAGCCCCCCATCCCACCAGGGAATGCTCCACAGGAATGCGCCACAAGACCTGCTGTATTGGAGATGTTCTGACCCCATCGTCTAGCCATCACAATTTGGTCAAAGTTGCTCAGATCCTTATGCTTGCTCATTCTTCCCGCTTCCAACACATCAACTTCGAGAACTGACTTTTCACTTGCTGCTTAATATATCCCACCCCTTGACAGGTGCCATTGTAATGAGATAATCATGTTATTCACTTCACCTGTCTATGGCTGATCAGTGTATAATCAGCTGAGCTTTATGTTTGTTACGTTAACCTCCCATTTGGATGGTCATCAAATATTTCAGGTTGAATGTGGTGTCTTTGAGAAGAGAGATCACTGAACTGTGATGGTCAAAAAAAAAAAATTAAACAAACAAACATAAATAAATCACAGAACATCTCATTTGTAGAAAAAAAGTCTTTATTCTACACCATGTATCTGTACAAAACAGCAGTACATGACCGTGGAAAGGACAAGAGAATATATGAGAATACAGTATTCATTTTCCTGACTACAGAATGGCCAATCCCAACACTACAGGACACAGTTATTGCTTTGCAGTCCAGTAATTCTTTGATCAAGAAGAGAATAGTCTAGATACTGTTGATAATCCCAAGTAAGGCAATATTACAAAATGTAATAATCACTGAAAACCATACTGCATGAAGGATTACAGTGCTTCAGTAGAAGTACAGGTGAAACAAAATCTTTCATTACATAGACATCGTCCCTGAAAGCAGCGTTAAATAAAAACATCATGATCATGCTCTCACACTCTGCAACACAACACCTTGGATAAAACAATACCTAACACAGAGAAGAAAACTGTCTGGATTCATCATTACCGCCATGACGCTGACAGAAACATCATGTATGTGAGACACACTCTATACGGTGCATTTTCTCAATACAGTCAACAGGGTTACAATTAGTCAACAATACAGTCAACAATTAGGGTCCAAAACTTTGCCCTGTTTCAGTAACCATTATATTGGTGGTGCTTAGAAGAATTATAGAGGTTTTTTTTTATGAAGTCTTGTCACACACGCTGAGGTAAAAATACTTTCACACACTTTCTCTGGTGCTGTAAAGCTCAATAAAAGTCTTTTAGCATCCCGGGAGTGTGTAAAGTTCAGTCCATTCTGCCACAGGCCAAAGATTCAGTGGATACTTAAAAAAAAAGTTGAGTTTTATAGCTCATCCTGAAAGAAAAAAAAGACAAACAAGATTAATCTCAGATTAAATAAATGACAATGTTTAATGTTTAAACAGGTCACTTGTTAACACATCATATCAGTCCTGTTAAAAAAAAAAAAAAGAGAGGAAAAAAATAAAAAATTAAAAATGCACCTCAATGCCTCCCAAAAATAATAACGTTTAAAATTCAGCATTCAGTGGGGGATTATGTTACATGAAATATTTCAGTTTTACCATTTTACATTGAAAACAATGCTCTACTCTATATAGTGCACGTCATGCAATACACATCAGTTGATATTCACTGAAAAAATAAAAACAGGAGCAAAAACAGCTGAATGTAATGCCTTAAAAAGTAGATCTCTGTCTCTGATTTTTTATTCGAGTAAGAATAAAAAGGAATCCACATTGAAATTACTGTTACAAGTACGAGTTTTTTGTTGTTGCCGTTGTAAAAAAGCCACTGTTGCTTAAGGCATTTTATGTAAAAGCTGGGAGTCAGATCATCATCTTGTGCAAAACTATAAACGTGCCTCCACTTCTCCTGAAACTTGGTGTAACAGGACTCATCTTTTTCATTCTAATAGCTAATGAAAACATTTTTACTTTCGTACTCTTAATACGAGTATATTTTTGCACTGCGGTCCTTCTTTAATGATGTCACACACCCACACACTGACATCTTCAGCGTGAGACAGTACTGCATTTATGTACAGTAGATAAACTATACAGTAGGTATTGATGCTAACTGTATGCAATACCATGTTCTGTTTTCTGAACATTTTTCTGAAGGCTCGCTCTTTTTGAGGCTGCTATTCTATAACAACTGAACAATTGTGGTTATGCAGTGGATAGCATTGCTGCCTCCAGGGTTCCTGGTTCGAGCCTCAGCTCGGGATACTGCCTGTGTGGAGTTTCGCATGTTCTCCACGTGTCCACGTTGGTTTCCTCTGGGTTCTCCAGTTTCTTCCCACCTCCCAAAAACATACTGGTAGGTGGATTCTCTACAATAAGTTGCCCCTAGGTGTGTGTGTAAATATGTGTGTGTGTGTTCCTGCGTCCTGCCCAGTGCTCCTGGGATATGCTCTGGATCCGCTGTGACCCTGACCAAGATAAAGCGCTTACCGAAGATGAATAAATGGAATTAATTTATCAGTGTGATCACTGTAAGGCACTAGGGGGTGCTAATCACGCATGGAAATATAATTCTGTATCATTTGGGATATAAATATAATTCTCTGGATGGCTAGAACATTTTTTGGTGATGGCGTGAGCAAGCTATGCCGCTCAGAGCTTCCAGACAGAGAACTGTAATAAATGATATTCTGTTTGAGAGTTGGGTGGACGAGGTGTTTTCCCCTCAAATTAAACACCTGATATACATTACATATTACATTCGCCTTCATTAATTCCAATGTTTCTTAACCACTTCTCAAAAATGGCCACCTTACACAAGTACTTACATTTTGCAATGCTGAATTGTTCTGTTTTACCCTACACCACCCTGGCTGTTTATGTGTCCCTTAAACACATCCAGTGAACGTTTCATGTGGTCTGGAAGCAATAAGCAGTTTGTTTTAAATGTCGCCTCATTTCCTTACAGGAACATGTTTTCCGTAGCCACAATGTCAGCTGGTGTGTATCGTGACACAAAGGAACATGTTCAAACATTACGGAGATTTTCGTTGTTAAATTAACACATTATCCATATTTTCAGTTGGAAATTCTGTTCAGATTGACCTGTATTCTGATTTCAGTGTGCACATGAATGTGTTTGTAACTGAACCACTAGTTGGATCATTAGCAGATGATTAAGATGCATGTAAACATGGCTACTGATGATGGAAGTCAGGTTTGTACCTTGAATTTGGGTTTCTTCTGTTTGCCGAGCTGCTGGAGTCTCTGCTGGATGATGTCAGCGATGACGTTGGAGTTCTGGCTGTTGATGTACTCTCCTCCCTGGTGTAGCTGTGTACGAGAGGTGTGTATGAGTAAGACGAGTGTATGAGTGAGAGACTGTAGGTTTGTGTAAGAGTGTAAGAGCAAGAGCAAGTGCAAGTCATAAGAATGCAGGTAAGTTTGTGAAAAAGAACGAGAGTCAAGCGCACGAAGCCGACACTCACCCGCGTAGTGCCCAGGTAGGGGTAAAAGCGGACGGTGGGGTAGGACCTGATACCGGCACGCTGACACGTATCATAGTGCGCCTGGCAGTCCACCTTTCCTGCCCTCACTGTGCCTTTCAGCATCTGTTGATCACATGACACACGTCACACATGTATTAGGTGTATCATAAAGCACCTTAAGACATAAGATGAGCACTAAAACACAAAAAGATGTGAAGTGAAGCTGATTATTTTTCTCTTACAGCACATCCCATAGTGTTTAATTCCTCTTACACAACAGCAATTTGTCTCAGATTACCATTTTTTCATTTATTAAGGAACAACACGTGATGCTTTTTAACAGCTTAGTTGTGGAACATCCATGAGAAAAGTTAGTTCCTGTTATCATTTACATTATAGCAGCTACAAACAGTTGTTCCCTCACCATCTTTTTTTTTTTCCTCTGTCTTAAAGTTAATAAGCAGCTTGTCATGTTCCCAAGAAAAAGTGCAAAGCCCTCTGCCCTGAGGAGGCAGGTTTCCCGTGGTGACTGTTAAAAGCGCCGACACTGGAGACTCCTTCCATAAATGTTAAATACACATAACATCTCCTTACAGAAAGGAGTCAACAATTATACATTTTTCCTTTTTTTTTTTAATCTGTTTATGAGTAGCCTTACTTGTGTGGAGAGCCTGCCGTACATCTCCATGTAAATAAGTTGATAAGTTGTTACTATAGAAACGATAACGTACTCCAGGGCGTCGGAAAAGTCAGGAACCATTGAGAGTACCAAGAAGTACCAAGAAGCATTATCTCTGCCCTTTATTCTAATGTTAATGCCGTTTTTCACCCGTGCGGAAAAATTAAATATAAAAATAAGTGTAAATGAGTGTAAATAAATAAATAACACAGTTTAACCCCCTTTGGTTCCTGACTTCTCGGACACCCTGTAGAACAAAACCTGTGTTGCAGTCAGCACTACTGTCCGAGCTGCTGTTACAGAAAATTAATCAACACCTTCTGGCCAATCAGAATCGAGAATTCAACAGGTATACACTGCAATATTCAATATGCCCAGAATATTGTGACAGTCCCTGTGTTTACAAATGTCAGAGGTCATTCTGGGTTCACTGCCTGTCAGGTCAGGTAATGTTGCACTCTTGCACAATCTAACTGCCTCTGTGGGGTTGAGATAATAGTCAGCTTGATAAACATCTGGTGGTAATGGGAAGAAAAGTGTAGTGCTGCACAGTGTGTGGGGAACTTCTCGATCCTGAAGCGTCTCTGCTCCTACACATCTTGCTTGGCTTGATAATGAGGTCATGTTCACATTACTGCTCAATTCACAGTGAAACAGGTCAAATAGATGGCATCAAGTCCTGACCTTTGAGCTACGTCTTAGCTACTTTTGTGCTATAATTATCTGATTTTGTCCATCATCAAAAGGTCACCGATTAAATATCTCCTAAAATTATAAACTAGGGGATTCCCACAAAGGGGAATTTGAGTAAGAGTTAAAAAGAGCACTGTGGGTGAAGAATTTAATGACCGTACCCGAGCAAGGATCTCGAACTCCGGGGCGAAATGCTGGCACGGGCCACACCACGGGGCGTAAAAGTCCAGCACCCAGTGTTCCTTCCCTTCCAGAACCTTCCTTTTAAAATCCTCGGGTGATAAGTCGACTGAGGCACGGGGCAGAGAGCTGGAGAAAAACAGAGCATCATTAGTGAGTGGGATGAACATCCTTTAACCTAGAATTGAGGATAATATAGCATAAAATATTAAAGTCTTACATTTACCATTCAGCATACAAATTTGATAAAACTAAATTTGTTTCAAAACCAGTTCAACTTGCTTAGCGAAGGTGGAAATTTGAAACCTCTTCAGAATTATTAACATAACTGTAGTTCAGAAAACACACCACAATTTGCCTTCTTGCTGAACTCTCAATTTGCATTCACAAAAAGATTTCGTGCAACGATACCAGTCTTGCATTTAGCAGATGACTTCAGTCAGGTGCTTTAGAGGCTGAGAAACACAAGTTTTAAAACA
The DNA here is from genome assembly GCA_022758105.1 of Pangasianodon gigas. NCBI lineage: Eukaryota > Metazoa > Chordata > Actinopteri > Siluriformes > Pangasiidae > Pangasianodon > Pangasianodon gigas. The sequence goes on along the minus strand of CM040458.1, from coordinate 25,345,026 downwards.
CTTACCTGAGTGCCCAGGTCTTGAGGGAGTGTGCATCTCTGTGCCAGCCATTATAGCTACTGTGGAACCAAAAAAGAAAAAGAAAAATGTTGTTAAC
>CM040458.1:25225507-25344829 GCA_022758105.1 Pangasianodon gigas | reverse complement strand
AAAAAAAAAAAAAAAAAAAAAAAAAAAAAAAAAAAAAAAAAAAAAAATCGACAAGCAGATTAGGGGTTTCTTGAAGCCACTATGGTGGTAAGCTGTATAGTGTAAAAAGTGTATCGGGGCAACAAGTACTAAGAAAGCGGCACATGAGACTGAAAGAGAAATGTAGTTGTGACTACGTGTGTTGGTCAGAGTAAAACTTCAAGTACACAAACACAGGTTTCTGTGGCTAAGGCAGATGTTTGCAGAGATGTTGCTGAGTGAAACAGCATGATGATGAAGCATTATAATGTGTTTGTCAACTTCACACTAACTTTGGGGGTTGGGTGATGTGTAAAACAATATTATTGTACATTTATGGATGCATATACTGGTCTCTGAGGTTCAGTGTTCCATTAAAAAAAGTTTTTAAAATGTGTTTTTTTAAATGTTTGTACTTGTCTCAGGTGTTTGGTGCTACATGAAAGCTAAATAAAATGTCATAATCCTTCTCTGAATGCTCATACTGGTCTCAGAACCACGGTGCTACTAGAAAAGAGCACAATGAAGTATTTTAATGCATTTATGAATGTTCATGCTAGTTCCTGACTTTGAATTTTGTGCAAATATGGCACTAATCAATTGCTATAATGCATTTACGAATGCACATAATGGTCTCGGAAGCTCATTTGTACTTGAAAGGAGCACAATAAAGTATTTTAATGCATTTATGAATGCTCATGCTGGTCTCTGAGGTTCAGAGGTACATGATAGAGTGTTATAAGGCTTTTAGGAATGTTCATACTGGTCTCTGAGACTCAGTGTTATGTGAAGGGTTACGATAAAGTGCTATAATACATTTAGATTCATTATGAAGTGTTATAAGCAGTGTGTAAAACCTTGTACTGGGATTTGAGGTAGAATGGTTGATATGATAATGTGGCACAATAAACTGTCACAATATGAATGTTCGTGATGTTCTGTGCGGTTCACAAAGCAGCTCCTCTATAAGAAGTTTAACAAAATGACAGTGAGTTTGCTCTTTTTGCATCATTTAGTTATAGAAAGCAAAATATCTGTTTGCTTAAATGCTGCTAAGTAGGCATGATGATGTCAGGAAGTAACGGACATGACGTATTTGCGTCATGGTATGGTTTGCCTCCATCTCGCCTGTCCTGTCAGCTCTGACAATTATCTATAAACTAAAAGCCTGTTGGGACTCTATGAATAATCCGGACTTAACTGTCCTGGTAGTAAGAAATGTTATAATAACTTTTAAGAATACTTGTGCATTCACTTAACACTGTGTGAAAGGTGTTACGATGCGTTTATGAATGCTCGTACTGGTATTGGTCTCGGCGGTTGCTGTTTTGTGGGTAGAGACGGATCTCGGGGTAGGCGCGCACGCTCTCGCTCTGGCAGAATGAGTGGTACTTCTGACAGTCCACTGATCCCACGCTAATCATTCCGCTCAGCATCTACACACACACACACACACACACACGGAGGGAGGGAGGGGGAGAGAGAGAGAGAGAGAGAGAGAGTACTACTGAGAAAAATGTTCATCGAGATCCAACACACATCTGTATTACAAAGTAGCATATAAAAAATAAAATATAAAAGTAAAATAGAACTTTAAAGAAATCCCCTAAATTTTCATTCTAACAAAGCAGTAAAAAAAAATTTAGACATCTAATCTTTAATGCTTACTCTGTTGGCTAATCTGTCTATAACACCAGTTTCATGTTAGTATTTAGAGAAGCAGGATTATATGTTTAGATATACAGTGAATATAAAACGTCTACATACACCTGCAGTTTTTCTTGTGATGTATAAAAATGAAACCAAGATAAATCATGCCAGATCTTTTCCTGTCTGTAATGTGATATAGCAAAGTGTACTTTCAAATGTGATACTCAAGTGAAAAAATAGAAACATTTTAGAAAAAGAAAGCACAAGCAAAAACTTACAATAACCAGTTTGCAAAAGTGTGCACACCCTTAACCACAGGTCTTGACTGATCTTCTTGTGAAGCCGTACGTTTGTTGACTTGGATTTGTGCTTTGGGTCGTTATTGTGCAGGAAGGTGAATTTTTTCCTTCATCTTCAGGATTTGTGAAAAAATAGATTGGTATTTGGAGCTGTCCATGATTCCCTCTCCCTTGATTAGAGCCCCAGTCCCAGCTGAAAAGAAGCAGCCCCATAGCATGATGCTGCCACCACCATTCTTCCCCACGAAATGTGAAGAATACGAGAGATTGTCGTCTTTTAAGCTTCTTTAAGCTCCTACACCTCCTTTAATGTTGCTGTCTCTTGGCAGCCTCCCTGATCATTCTTCATCTTATCCTTTCATCAGTCATCGAGGGACGTCCTATTCACGATAATGTCACTACGGTGTCCCATTTTCACCACTTCTTGATGATGGCCTGTTCCATGTAACAGCTAATGTTTTGGAAATACATTTGTGCCTTTTGACAATGAGATATCGTATGTGCTTTGTAAGCTGTTTGAGGACCACAGCATTTGCAGTCAGATGAAACCAAGATGATCCTAGAGAAACAGCTGATCTTTATTGTATGGTGTATGATAAATACTTTTGAACTTGAGTTTGAATGTGATTGGTTAATTCTGAGCACAGTCACATGCCCCAGTATAAAAGGGTGTGCACAATTATGCAACCAGGTAATTGTAATTTTTTTTCTTTTTCTTTTATTTTACCCAAAAGTTTCTATTTGTTTTTCACTTGAATTTTGCTGCTTGCTATATCACATTAAAGGTGGAAAAACAATCTGTTATGATTTATCTTGATTTATCTTTTTTTTGTTACATTAAAAAAAAACCTGCAATTTTAATAGGGGTGTGTAGACTTTCATTATCCACTGTATATTTATTTAAATCATGTACCCGAGCCATCCTCCTCCACTCAGGGAGCAAAGCCTGGCATGGGCCACACCACGGCGCATAGAAGTCCACCATCCACGTTTCTGTATGCTTCTTCTTCTTCACCAACTGCTGGAAAGAGTCTGGGTCCAGCGTCACCACTGCAGGGTTGACCAGATCCTGAAACACACCCGGCAACAAGCAACCCATTTAACGTCACCATTTCTTGTTGTACAAATTGTACAAACATTATATCATACAGCTGCAAGGAAATGGCAGAAAGGTAACAGACGTTCTATAAGAAATTCAGCTGAAATGGACGAGTCATGATTTGAGAAAAAGACAGGAAATTTCTCAAAGCATTTAAAAGCAATATTTAGCTGGGTTTTCATTCAAATGTTATACAATTTTATAGCAAATTTCCAAAACGGTGGAAAAAGAAAATACAGTACACAATGTGCAAAGCAGTTTTTTGATTGTGTAAAGAAAAGTATGCCAAAACACTTAAATTAAAAAAAAAGGAGAAAAAAAAACATGCACGTCTTCTTACATCTATACTTCATCAATTAATTGCAAAAACTGCTTCCATCACTTTTTTTGTGCATCTCATTTTACTGACAGATCAACTTTTCCACCTCAGCCAAGTGTGATATTTCATTTCTTTCATGAATTTCAGGTTTTTCTTATACTTATGCAATTTTTGCAAATGTGAATTGATAAGAACAGGATGGAAACCACGTATTCAGCCTACAATGAAAGATACACAACGTTCCACTTTCCCCAAATGTACTCAAATGTGTTGATGTCTGATTCATGTTTATGGCACACAGCCACTTGCTTCAAACTGCATCGAGTTGTTAAATATTTCACACTGACTTCCTTACGTGGTTTCGGGTCTGTTACACTACATGACACACTTTTCTATTAAAAATGAATAACTAGAAGATTAAAGGTCATGGGTGATGAACCTTCGGAGTTCAGGTCAACTTTGATGTTGCCTTAATTTCATTGTCATTGACTTAAAAATGTTAAAACTTAACAGTTAAGCGTTAAAAGGTTAAATGATTAAAAGCTTATAACGGGTAAAGATTAAAACCAGAAACGTTACATTTAAAAGTTCAAATGTTAAAAAATTTAAACATGTAGTTAGCTAAGGGAGATATGTAACGCCAGGTAGTTGACTAGACACACACTCAATGGTAAAGAGTGTGTGATGAATAGGATATGCAGGTTGTATGATGCTAAACTGGCAGCTTTGAGCTTCCATTGCTTGTTATCTTCATTAGCCTAATAGCTCTGGTGTAAAACTAAAGAAGCCACCTTCAGACACCAGACATATCATGGCTGTTGGAGTATATTTATCGAGGAAAATGTGTACAATTTCTTTAACCCTTCTCGTAGAACACTGGTATTCCACTGTTGGGTTTCTGTGTGTAGAGTATCGTGACTCTGTATTTAGCTGCTGGTGAGCAGGGTGATGGGAAAGGGGAGGGGTGTGAGCCCCCCCTGCTGGGCAAACAATTCACACTTCTCAATAATAACAATGGTACAGAGATATAACAGACAGCACATCTAAAGCTTTTTTGATAGTAAAACACTATACAACTGCCACAATAAAATTAAAACATTTAAACCTAGTACATTTACATTTACATTTACATTTATGGCTTTTGGCAGATGCTCTTATCCACAGCGACTTACAATTATCTCTTTTTTTTTTTTATACAACCGAGCAGTTGAGGGTTAAGGGCCTTGCTCAAGGGCCCAGCAGTGGCAGCTTGGTGGTGCTAGGGTTTGAACTCATGACCTTCTAAGCAGAAGCCCAACGTCTTAACCACTGAGCTACCACTTCCCCAAATTTTTTACTTAGTAGGCTAGGTTAAAAAAGAAAGAAACACAAGAAAGACTGCAAATTTTTAAAGCCCTGAGTGTCTACTTTCATATGAGCCATTAATCACTAGTGTGGAATGTGACATCACAAATAAATTCAATGCTGAACACGAGCATCCCCAAAAGAGGCGGAAATTCCATTTTTTGGCTTCTGGTAAAAAGAGTTAAACACCCCTCTAGTGTCGTCTCACCTGGATGAACTCCAGAATGCCATCCGCTGAATGGTGACCTTCGTACTCATGGATGCTGGACTTGTTGAAGATAACGGTGGTTGGATAGGCATTAATGTTGTACTGCAAAACAGGGGGAGGAAAAAAAAGCACCAGATCATTAGTGGATAATCTGACCTGGATACTGAACCTCTGCTGTAATCCTAAAGACTGTCATGCTCAAACTGAACATCTTTCCAACACACATTTATGTCTTTATAGTATGCAAGTGTAGAAGAGTAATGATTTATAAGCGCACTATCCGGTGTCACTCAGTGTCACTCAGATGAGGACGGTTCCTCGGAAGGTTTCTTCTTCATGTTGTTTCAAGGAGTTTTTTACTTGTCACTTTCCCTCTAGCTTGCTTAGAGATATAACTTTAAATCTATATCCGGATTTCTGACTCTCACAGTGTCTGTTGTTTAAAGTACTATACAATTAAAGCTGAAATGAATTCAATTGAACTGACTGTCTTCAGAAAAAAATCATCATGTTTTCTGAAAGCAGTCTAACCTTGCCGCATCAGTATTTCCTCAGAACACCTTTTGTTTTCGTAGAAGATGGTTATCTGATTTTTGCACAGTATTAGACTCATCAGGAAGCAGCTTGGCCCCCGTCTAATTTATCTAGAACCAAGATCTGCACCACGTGTGAGTGTACTCACTTACATTCCTTTACAATATTCATATGTATTATATGAAAAACTTATCCCAAAAATTAAAAGTAGACCAACAGACAAATGCAAAATGTCCACAGGTGAGTCGTGCATTTGCAAGTATGAGGATGTTCATTTTTCATCAGAAAGCTTCTCACAAAGTAAGCGTACCCCAAATAAGAGATTTTCTTAAACATTAAAAAAAAAAAAATCATATTTTTAATCCGCTCTAACTTGCTGTGTGTACAGCTGTGCAACACAGCCGTGCTATGCTCCGTGTGTGTGTGCACATGCACACACTGTGAGACTTATCAGGCAGGTTGAGAGCAGAAACAAACGTGGAAAATAAATCTGGGTTTCCGTTTTTTTGTGGTTTTTGCTCACAACTTTTAATGAAAAACATACCAGAAGATATCTGAGGCAAAGTCATGTAGTAATTTCAGAAATCACTAACAAAGATGATTCATTTAGCCTGACCTTATGTGCCTGCACCATACACTAGTCAGCTCCCCCTTTAGATTTCAACTTAGTTCTATCTTATCTTAAAAGCCATTCCTTTCATTTATCACCACAGGTGAAGGGAGATGAGCATAACAGACAGAGAAAGCAAAGGAACTAGATGCCATTTTCTTTTTAAACCAGAACATGGTTGTTTAAAAATGTAAAATGGGGAACAAACCAGTTTTTAACTGCTTTTTAAAAAAAATACTTACCATGCTCAGACTTTCAGCTTTAATCTGAGGGTATTTACATCCTAATGAGGTGAACGGTGTAGGAATTACAACACTTTTATAAACGACTTTTTAAGGGACCAAAAGTAATTGGACAACCTAACAATTATAAATTAAATGATCATTTTTAACACTTGGTTGCAAACCTTTTTCAGTCAACCACTACCTGAACCACTACCTAGAACCCACAGACATCACCAGACGCTGGGTTTCTTCCCTGGTGATGCTTTGCCAGGTTTTTACTGCAGCTGTCTTCACTTCCTGCCTGTTCTTGAGCCGCTTGGGCCGTGTCTTCAGTTTTGCCTTCAGCAAGTGAAATGCAGCTCATTTGGATTCAGGTCAGGTGATTGACATGGCCACTGCAGAAAATTCTACTTCTTTGCCTTAAAAAAAAAAAAAAAGTCTTGGGTTGTTTTGTATGCTTCCGGTCATTGTCCATCTGCACTGTGAAGCACCGTCCAATAGGTTTTGAAGCATTTGGATGAATGTGAGCAGATAACATAGCCCTATACACTTCATCCTGCTGCTTTTGTCAGGAGTAAATAAATACATCAATAAATACATCAATAAATACAAGGGAAGCAGCTCCATTAGCAGCTGTACACGTGGTATGCTTCAGATCATAAGCAGCTCCTTCTCTTCTCCATACTCTTCTCTTCCCATCATTCTGGTACAAGTTGATCTTTTTCCCATCAGTCTATAGGATGTTGTTTCAGAACTGTACAGGCTTTTTTTTTTTTTTTTTAATGGTTTTAGCAAACTCTAATCTGGTCTTCCTGTTTTTGCAGCTTAAAAAGGGGTTTACATCTTGTGATAAACCTCTGTACTTGCTTCTCTTGATTGCTGACTTTGATAATAGATACACCTACCTCCTGGAGGGCGTTCTTATTCTGCCACGCTGTTGTGAAGGTTTTTTCTTTAATAGGGAAAGAATTCTTCTGTCATCTACCACAGTTATTTTCTGTGGTCTTCTGGGTTTTCTGGTGTTCCTGAGCTCTCCAGTGCATTTGTTCTTTTTAAGTAGTTGCTTTGGCCACACCAAAATGTTTTTGCTATCTCTCTGATGGATTTGTTTTGATTTTCCAGCTTAATAATGGCTTGCTTCACTGGCAGTGACAGCTCTTTGGACTTTGAACAGCAACAGATTTCAAATGTAAATGCCACCTTGTGCCATCTGTTTATCTGAAAGTGAAATAATGAGGGAATAACAGACACCTGAACGTGGAACTGCTGAGCAGCCAATTGTCCAATTACTTCTGGTCTCTTAAAAGGGTTGGTCCACATATAAAAGGTGCTGTAATTCCTACACTGTTTACCCGATTTGGATGTAAACATCCTCAAATTAAAGCATGAAGTCTGCACTTTGACCTCATATTCATTATGTAATTCCAACTCCAATATACTGTGGGCTCCATGTCGTGCACATACATAGACTACGAAGGATCGCTAGTGTGAACGCAAGGTCGCACGACAGATTGCATCACTGCAGCAGACATTAAGAAGCTTAAAATTGAAATAAACAATGTGAGGTTAATCAGCAGTGTGGTCTGAGTGAAGTGTTGCTGCTCACCATGTTGCACAGTCCCTCGTGTATGGTGCAGTCCAGAGTGCCAAACTTCATCTGACCATGAAGCTGAACGGAGGCTTTTCTGAGCTCAGGAAGAAGGGCACGACATGGGGGACACCACTACAACACACACACACACACAATTTTAACAAGGTGCATGCCGGGACAAATTTTGCCACAGCATACCTGTAAAGCCTGAGAACCCACAAGTATGACAAGTAATTCTGCATCACATGATGCCAAGGTTGATAAAGTGGGTTTGTTTTTGCACTAGTGGTGTGTCGATTATACGATTATACTGGTATCATTCTGTATTGTGATAATGATATGCTACACAGTTTTTATATAAATAATAGGTTATAAGGACTGACCGGGGCGAAGAAGTCCACTAGCCAGGGCTCTTTCTCGTCCCGAGGGAAATTCTCTGGCCACAGTGTGGTAACGTGGGCATTCACACTCTCTTTAGCAAACGCGACAATGTTATACAGTGCATCTTTCCCTGAGGACAAATTGCAAAGACAGATACAGCAAAAATGTTAACATGACTAACCATGGACAAAGCATAGCATTGTTTGTTGCTAACTTCAACATTACTGTGTACCGAGACCCTTTCTATTATAGACACATTTTCTATTATATCACAACACTTGAATATATTTCAGACAAATGAGAAAAAAAAAAAACATTATGAAATAAAAAAGCATGCAGTTTATGTAAAGCTTAATCACTGAATCATTACAGTGACAGCAAGGAATGTACCTCACACACTTCTCCAAGGCACAGAGATATTATTTATTATTATTATGTGGTGACATTTCCAGAAAAATGACAGGACCGTAAGGTCTTTGAACGTACCATGGTGGATCTCGAAGTTGTGAATGCCAAGGCCTTTAAAAACAGCCACACAAGGCTTCTGGATGTAGAGGGAAGCACATAGCTCTGCCTCGGACACGCAATCCACCTTCCCTACCTGCCCAAACATTAGAGATTCCACGTAATGTAAGAAGAGAAACTCACATTCATGAAATAACAGACGAACTACACAACTGTGACATTATTCTATACATATATTAATAGAAAGGAAATCTATTATACTAGAAAAAAAGTAAATATATAATATATATCAGCCAAAGTCCAGGTTTTCAGAACACTACTGAAAATTTGTTTAGAATTTATATCCATATTTTCTCCTAATTTAGTCACAAGTGGGTGATGGCTAACGTGTGTCTCCATCTTTTTTAAACTGCCCCTATTAACACCACAGAGCAGCTGAATACACTTAGAGAAGAGTACTAATAGCTCTGTGCTGTTTACCTGAGCTTACTGACACCTATAATCGGCTAATCTCACTCTGAATGACAGGCTATCCCTCGTGAATGCCCAGCCACTGACAAGTGTGGAATTGTCAGGATTCAAACCCACAATCCCCAAAAAGCCCAACACCAAAATACTTTTCTCTGTTAAACTCTTTATTCATAGTCTAAGAGCAGCACAAGTGTCACATGACCACTGGAACAAGCCTTAACCTGTATGTGGGAGTCTTTGAGCAGTGTGGTGAGCTTTTTGTACTCGTGGGTGGCCACGTTCTTCTCTCCAAAGGTGAAACTGACCAGCCAACGGTGCCGAGCCAACTTGTCCTGAAATTACATTGAGAAAAAAGACACTTAGTGCATTTAATCCAAGCTATCAGAAACTCTGTCTGCTTTGCTGTTAGAGTCACAGCACCTGCTATACTACAAACATGAATGTGCAGGGTTTGGCTATGATTTAGTGATTAATACATTAGTTCACCATGACGTTTTTATGTTTATGTTTAAAACAAATGTGAACTACTGAAGCGCGATTCCACCTCATGTAAGGGTTGAGATGGGCAACATAATGATATAATATCAATATCATGATAAATTACACTCGCCGGTCAATCAAGCGCCTGCCATTCCTGCAATTATCTAATCAGCCAATCATGTGGCAGCGACACAATGCATAAAATCATGTAGATACTGGTCAAGAGCTTTGGTTAATGTTCATTTTAATGTTGTTGAATATTTCAGAAACTGCTGATCTCCTGGGATGACAGTCTCTAGAGTTTACACAGAATGGTGCAGAAAACAAAAAACATCCAGTGAGTGGCAGTTCTGCTGAAGACGGAGGTCAGAGGAGAATGGCCTGACTGGTTCAAGCTAATAGAACGGCTACAGAAACTGCTTCAGAATGTGCAACACGTCTTTCCATGAGGTGGATGGGCTACAACAGCAGAAGGTTTCACTCCTGTGAGCCATCAGCCATAACATTAGAACCACCTGACTAATATTGTGTAGGACCCCTTGTGCCACCAAACAGCTCTGACCTGTCGAGGCATGGACTCCACTAGATCCCTGAAGGTGTGCTGTGGTATCTGTCCTGTAAGTTGCAAGGTGGGGTCTCCATGGTTCAGACTTGTTTGTCCAGCACATCCCACAGATGCTCGATCAGATTGAGATCTGGGCAATCTGGAGGCCAAGTCAACACCTTGAACACTTTGTAATGTTCCTCATACCATTCCTAAACAATTTTTGCAGTGTGGCAGGGCGCATTATCCTGCTGAAGGTGGCCACTGCCATTAGGGAATATTGTTGCCATGAAGGGGTGTACTTGGTCTGCAGCAATGATTAGGTAGGTGGTACATGTCAAAATAACATCCACATGAATGCCAAGACCCAAGGTTTCCCAGCAGAACATTGCCAGAGCATCACACTGCCTCTGCCAGCTTGCCTTCTTCCCATAGTGCATCCTGGTGCCATCTCTTCGCTAGAAAAGTAATGCACACGCACCTGGACATCCATATGATGTAAAAGAAAACGTGATTCATCAGACCAGGCCATCTTCTTCCATTGCTCCACGGTCTAGTTCTGATGTTCATGTGCCCATTGTAGGTATTTTCGGTGGTGGACAAGGATCTACATGGGCACTCTGAACGGTCTGCAGCTGCGCAGCACCATACGCAGCAAACTGCGATGCACTGTGTGTTCTGACACCTGACATCATAACCAGCGTTAACTTTTTCAGCAGTTTGTGTTACAATAGCTCTTCTGTGGGATCAGACCAGACAGGCTAACTTTTGCTCCCCACGCACATCAGTGAGACTTGGGCGCCCATGACCCTGTTGCTGGTTCACTGGTTGTCATTCCTTGGACAACTTTTGGTAGGTACTAACCACTGCATACCAGGAACATCCCTCAAGACCTGCCATTTTGGAGATGCACTGACCCAGTCGTCTAGTCCTCACAATTTGGCCCTTGTCAAAGTCGCTCAGATCCTTACGCTTGCCTTTTTTTCCTGCTTCCAGCACATCAACTTTGAGACCTGACTGTTCAGTTGCTGCCTAATATATCCCACACCTTGACAGGTGCCACTGTAACGAGATAATCAATGTTATTCACTTCACCGGTCAGTGGTTTTAATGTTATGGCTGATCAGTGTATGTCACAATACTGCGATAATACAGATCTTTTACCAGTATTTTTATACCAATTAGAAAACCTCTTATTAGATGTTAAAATGTTTTTCTACTGAACATTTACAATTGTAAAATGTTTAAATTTTGTACAGAACTTTTTGCAGAAATTAAATAAATGAAATGTTTTGTACTGTGAAAAGTACCGTGCACAAAGACATTTTGGATCCATCAGAAAACACACTGACATGCATTACTCTAAAAGTGCTTATGGGTGGATCATTGTTCTGCCCCATTTGACCAGGAAACTCCTTTAAACAAGAACTCTGCATTCCAGACAGTCTTAAATTGATTGATGTATGGCTTCTTCAAAGCACACTATATGGCCAAAAGTATTTGGAAATCTGACCACCTGACCCTTATTTGGCTCTTCCCCAAAATACTGCCACAAAGCTGGAAGCACACAAGTGTCTGTAATGACTTTGTATACTGTAGCATTAAGATTTCCCTTCACTGGAACTAAGTGGTCGAGCCAAAACCTGTTTCAGCATGACAATGAGCTCCATGAAGACATGGTTTGCCAAGGTTCGTGTAGAAGAACTCGAGTGTCCTGCACAGAGCCCTGACCTCAACCCCACTGAACACCTTTGGGATGAACTGGAACACTGACTGCACCCCAGACCTCCTCACCAACATCTGTGCCTGACCTCACTAATGCTCTTGTAGCTGAATGAACACAAATCCCCACAGCCACACTCCAAAATCTAGTGGAAAGACTTCGCATAAGAGTAGAGGTTATTATAACAGTAAAGGGGGACTAAATCTGGAATGGGATGTTCAGCAAGTATATAAGGGTGTGATGGTCAGGGTACACAAACTTTTAGCCATGTAGTGTGTTGTCAGATATTAGTGCCATGTGGGTTTTTATTTATTTATTTATATACAGATAACACCTCTGAAAATGCATCTTATTCTCTGAAAATGTAATAATGTGCTGTATCATTATACTGCACATCCTTGCTAAGTCTGATATGAGTCAACTTCACACATGCACCACTGCCAAAACACTTGGTGGAACATAGGCGTGTGTTTATGTGTGTTTGTGCTCCGAAAACAATGCCCTGTACCCCCTAAATTGTTGGTGCATGCAAAGCTAACTGACGAATTTCGGCATGAATGTGCTCGCTGCGGTTAAACTTGTGAGAACGCTGCTGCAACTTGGAAATGCAGACTCCGAGCATGCTCGCTAGCTAATGACTGAGGTTAGCTAGCTAGCACGTAGCTGTTATTATGTTTACAAATTCACGACAACTGTCAAGCTTCTCACTAAATTCAGAGCTGGCAAGGAACTGTATATACACTTGCTAAATTTAACCAAAGGAACTGGTATTCTGGGATGAACATCTATCAGCTCACTTCATGGTAAAATAAGGCAGGGGTTATCATCCTTCATGTTCAGATCCGTTACCTCAAAGCTCTGCTTGGTGAGAATCTCCAGATCGGGCATGTGCTGCAACACCTGTGCATAGATCTCTCTGGCATCCAGAGTCTTCAGAAACTGAAAAACAAAACAAGCCCATCATTTAGAGTGAGGGTGTGGAAATAAAATATGCATTTATCTGTCTGAGAGTTAAATGATCAATAATTAATCATTCATACTACTTATAATAATCATTTGTTTGAAATTTGTTCCAAGTTGGTAACTAAGTGCCTTCTGTATGTGTAAGTGGACTTCGGTGTGTGTGTTTTGACACGGACAGATGCTGAGCAGGATGTGGAGTTTGGTATGTGTGTCTCGATGTAGACAGATGCTGAGTGAGGAGTTTCAAACTTGTGTAACTGTCTCTGAATCCAGTATATAAACTGTTGGCCTGTCTTGGTGGGGAGAGATGAGTGTAGGTATGCTCTGTGTGTGTGTGTGTGCGCTCACAATAAAGTACAACAGCTACAGTTAAAAAATCAGTTTTTTATTTATTTATTTTTATTTATTTATTTTTTTATTGTATTACCACTGATGCTAAGACTAGGTATGGGTGATTATATCATGATATTTGCCAGCAAAACATTAGTGTTGTTTTGGAAAAAAAAAAAGAAAATAATAAATTTGTATAGTAGTAATAAACAAATTTATAATACATTTATTTTTATTGTGTTATATTAAAAAAAATAACATTTTTATTTATAAAAAATTACACTGAAAAAGAGAAAAAAGTCACAAATTCCTCATTTCTTTTTACATTTTACAATTTTAAAGATTAACTACAAAATTCAGCAATCAATTATTTTTAAAAATGTTTACAAATTTTTACTTTAAAAAAATTATTTTTATAAAAAAAGAAATATAATTTTTCAATGTTAATTATTATTATATTATTTTATAATTATTATTATAAAAGTTTTATTTTACATTTTTAAATTTTTTTTTATGTTAAGTTGAAAGATATCACAATATCCAAGATATCCCAGAAAAGTGTATTGTGACATAATTTAATCACAAAATTGATATCATCACATCACCTAGCTCTAGATAAAACCCCTTTCAGATGGAGACATAATGCTAATGAAAGATGGAAAGGTGAAAGAGGAGGAGGAGATAGAGGAGAAAAGGGAGGCGAGAGAGAAGCAGAGAAAGAAGAAGAAGAGGACTAAGAGGTGAAAGAAGGAGCGGGAGAAGGAGAAGAAGACAATGACGAACCGGGATCTTACCAGCACACTGCCGTCCTGTGTGAGAGAGCTGCCGGGGGGAAACAGAGCCGTCGTGCTGGTTGTGACGTCAAAGCTTTCACACAGATCAGTGTGTAAGGTGCAGTCCATCCAGCCCACCTTCACTAGACCGTTCTACAACACACACACACACTTATTTTTAATTTCAACACCTACCTGTATAACAGCTCTGATCACCAAGTGGTGTGTTATTAGATATGATTAAAAAGTACATAAATAAATTAAATACCTACCAACATTCCAGCAAGCTTCTGTCTCGTCTGAGACTCCAGGCAATCTATATATATATTAAAAAACCAGAACTTAATCATAATCATTAAATTAAAATAAAGTCACTATTTCCAGAGCTTTATTAGTATCTCATAAATAAGGAATAACACACAACAGAAAATAATCCATGCTTGAGATGGTGTGATGTGTTACCACCCCCAGTCTTTACCACCCTGAAGCGGATCTTTTTTGTATAACAGCACGGTCTGAAGTGCGTTATTCCACTTACACCACAACTTTTTAGTTGTTTATATGTATTTACATTTAATGTTATGGAACGTCCGGTGAGACACGTTAGTTCCTGTTATCGCTTACGGTATATGTACTCATTCCCTCACCAGCCTCTACTGTATTCTCTCTCTGAATGTTAATGAGACAAAAAAAAAAACAAAAAAACGCAGCCTGTCATTTTACTGAGAAATCGGAAAGCCTAAACTCTCCTGTCCTGAAGCCTTTCCTCTGTCCTGAAAAATGTGCAAAGCACTGTGGAAAAAAAAAAAAAAAAAAAAAAAAAAAAAAAAAAAAAAAAAAAAAAAAAAAAAAAAAAAAAAAAAAAAAAAAAAAAAAAAAAAAAAAAAAAAAAAAAAAAAAAAAAAAAAAAAAAAAAAAAAAAAGCGTCAACATCCGAAACTCCTTCCATAAACGTTACATAAACGTCTCCTAACAAAAAACTTTACCAAATCAACAATCATACATTTTGCTTTGCTTTGTTTTTAAAAAAAATCAATTACTGTATTAGTACAGTGTTCACTGTTCAAGTCCCTGTGAACAAACTATTTCTAAATAAATGGTAACATAGAACCAGCGCATTAATATAAACCAGTTATTTATGTTACAACCGGAACTACTGTCCGAGCCCTACAGTTATATAAAATTGTGCTGCATTTAACTAAAGATCATGACTCATAGCAAAACTAGTAAACTTAAAGAAAAGAGTTTAGCAAGTGACTTCAAATCAACATGGCTGCTCACAACATCAACAGTAAACATAGGAGCACTTTTTACCTTGAAATGAGTTATATTGTATATACAAGTATTTACTTTAAATCAATCAACATACAGATATATTAGATTGTTAAATCTGTAACACTGACTGCACAGTGCACTTTTTGTGGAGGTAAATATACATCACATTTAGCTGGCTAGAATATTGCTAACAAAAGACAAACATGGAAAAACGTCCATGCTTTTTGCCCACTTTGTAGGTCGAACGCATGGATGTAATTCAGAGTTCTGACTTCCTGCTTCCGAGGTAAGTCGAATGCAGCTTTAATCCACACCTTCTGACCAATCAAATTCGAGAATTTAACCGTGCTGTCGTGTAAATATGAATGAAGTGATTTATTCTGGACTTAGTTAATTATTATGATTATTATGATTATTATTAATTCATAAATCAGATTGGGAAGATGGGCATTTATAGCTCAGTAGATAACTTGGGCCAATATTTGTGAGTAATGTCAGAATGAAGACAGTCATTGCCAGGTGAAGGATCCCTGTGGGGGCGGGGCGTGGTCGAGCGTCAGCTGTGGACGGAGAGGAGGGTCGAACCAGCAGGTAACACGTGATGATTCTCACCTGTGTTTTATTAGCCCGAGTTGATTTATGTGTGTCCCTTTGTGCTTTCAGGGGTCTCCCCATAACCGTTGAGCGAGAGAGAGACAGAGACAGAGTGCGAGACTGTTTGGCAGAGCTTGCGAGACACACACATGCACACGTGTGCACGCCAAGAAGCATGAACTTGAACCTGACAGAGCAGAAGTTGAGATTTTTTTCTGTTGAGTTTTGAAGGGGCGCTGAAAAGCACACACTGAATAAATGTCAGGCCGAAGCTCCGCTAGAATTCCAACTGTCTCCTGAGTCTTCCTCTACACCTTCCCACACCGGGGCTCTACAATCCCTTAAAGGTGCAATAGTCTTTTTTTATTTCTTACTTGTACAAATAGCCTGGAAAATATGTTGAACATGATTAAAAAAAATGGTTTAAGCAATGGCCTCTGCACAAGTGTATTACGTGGCTGGGAAAACCCATTTGGAAAACTGACTTCTGGTCCAGAATGCTTGTTTGTGTTCGGATGGGCCTCCTGTCAGCATTTTATAGACACTAGAATCTCTGGGCCCCTGGAGATCCTGGGGGTGGAGATTCATGAACATGGGTGCGAATGGGCAGGGGGTGTGAGCTCAAGAAAAAAAAAAAAAATCTTTCAAACGTCGAGCCCACCTACTTAACCGTTAGTCTTGCCTAATGCACCTTTAAGCTTCCCTTATTTGGGAACATACATACATTACATCTATGGGTGAAAAAAAGTTCTGTGCTAGTGACCAAAACCCCCAGGAGTGCCAGAACGCCACTGTTGGACTCTTCACCTCAACTCTGGACTGGATTCTGTCTCACATTAAAATCACTCTGGATGTTAAGCTGCTGGAATCTTACCTCCCGTGTTGGCGCAGAAGGTTATGAGCCACCCGAGTCTAGCAGCAAATGCTTGATCAATCTCAGTGAAAACATTCCCTTTAAAGAAGAGCAGAAATCGAATGTCTTGGTTAGATCTCAGTGAAATGATAAGAACATAAAGACAGCTGTATGCTGGGAAGATGATGAGTCACGGTACCTTGCCACAGCTCCGTCACTTTGGTTGTCACGAACTGCATTGCGAACTGGGTGAGGCTGGCCTTGGAGCGGTCGCCGTAGTATTTCTCTGGATTCTGAAGAAATGCAGAAATAACAGAAATGCAGTGACAGATTTCAACAAGGTCCAAACAGAAAGCATAAATGCTAGTGTCTGATATAAAGCTCACTGAGTGACATGATTTGGGACGGTGTGCATAAATACTGCATCTCTAAGACAAAAAGATGAGAACTGCAAAACATTGTATTTTTGTAATCTATTCAGCAGATAATTGGCTAATTAGAAGTTAAAAGCTATCATGCCGCGTAAATAAACACAGAACACAGATAATAAACAAACATTCGAAATCTAGTTACAGTCATGGGAAATGCTTCCCTGAGGTCATGGCTGATATCTTATCTTCTTGGCATGATGTAGACACACACACACACACACACACACACACACACACCTGAGTGCTCCAGAACACCAAACTGCCAAAAGGTCTGCTTTTATAGAGGTAGTCATACTCCTTGAAGATGAATTAATCTTGTCCATTTCATTAATAACACCTGGCTGCTAATTACGCTCTTAACGACTGTGGAAGTAGGAAGGGTGTACTTATTTTTTCCCACGTGATTTATGAATGTGGGTTTATTTTTTGGAAAAAATGACTACACATTGAAATCTGTTATGTTTTCTTTTCTGTTGTCACCTGAGCTTATTTGTTTGTTAACAGAAGTTGGTGAGGTCCTCACAATTGTTATTTAGGCCCTGATAAATAAAAATACAGAATTGAAGACTTTCTTTTGCTCATGACTGTATATATAACACAGCTAATGTAATACTTTATATTACTACACAGTAGCTATATCTCAAATAGCGTACATCATAAGTGTTTCAAACATACATTGTAACTGACCAGAAGTCCACAGCGTTGATGACTTTTCTATAGCAGCACAGCTCAGACAGTAGCTCTGGCTGCAAGGTTTATATCAACGTGTTTGTTCTAATACATCAGGGTTTTCCCTACCATAGAAAGGCTCAGGCGCGGTGCCTAAGTGTTTCTGCAGAGCGCCTTAAGCCGAATGAACGTAAAACGGCATTTAGGTGACATATCAGAATGAATGTTAAAACAACGGTGAGAGTTCTACGCACTGACCAAAAAAGAAACAGAGAGGTGGCTTGATGAGCAATCAGTGTTTGGGTGTGCGTTTGTGTGATAGGTCTGGGGCAGAAGCTCATCGCAAAGCTGATCAGGATGGTAGTTACAACCATTGCCTTGGATAAGCAAGTTGCAAACTGTCGATATGGTAAGCCTCAACAAAGAATAAATAAACACAATAAGGGAGTTAAGGGAGTTCTTAATTCTTGTGGATGCGATAGCAATAAAAAAAAACACTTGTGGGTGGAGCAACATTTCCCATGACTGTCCCTGACGAAAATAGTTTTCAGCCCTGTTTCTGTAGTGTGAGAACTAGTTGAGACAGTGATGCAAGTCCCCGTCTATCTCATCAACCTCATCAGTCATGTAGTGTGAACTGCCTTGTCTGCCTACAAAATTTGCATATTTCATTTTCGTAAAATAAGCTGTAGCATATTTTGCCATAATTTCTGGATTATTTATTACTGAATTGTGAATACATATTTTTATATATATATATATATATATATATATATATATATATATATATATATATATATATATATATATATATATATATATATATATATATATATATATATATATATATATATATATATATATATATATATATATATATATATATATATGCCATTCTATGGTTTGATTTATCAGGGCCTAAATAACAATTGTGCGGTCCTCACCAATTTCTATAAACAAACAAATAACCTCAGGTGACCAAAAAATTCAATGTGTAGTCATTTTTTTCCAAAAAGTAAACCAACATTCAGAAACCAGGTGGGGAAAAATAAGTACACACTATAAAACACGTAGAACCACATCTAGTCCACGTCTAGACAGTCATGTAGTGCGAGTTGCCTTGTCTGCCTTCAAAATTTGCATATTTCATTTTTGTAAAATATGTTGTAGGATATTTTGCCATAACTTGTGAATTATTTATTACTTATTTGTGAATAAATTTATATGTTTATGTATATATATGTAAAATTGGGTTGAAACATCATTTAAAGGTGATACATATTTTAATGGGTCCACGTACACTTTCATTAATTCTCAAACGTGTTACTTGGTGAAATGAATAGACTTTTGACTGTAAGTACAATAAGCGTTGGCAGCTTTCCTTCGCAAGTATGGTAAGGATATTGGTAGAAAACAACATGGGGGTGTTAAAAAAAAAAAAACAACTTTAAATACCTTAAAATTTCCTTTGAATAATTTCAA
Source organism: Pangasianodon gigas (assembly GCA_022758105.1). Lineage (NCBI taxonomy): Eukaryota > Metazoa > Chordata > Actinopteri > Siluriformes > Pangasiidae > Pangasianodon > Pangasianodon gigas. Next base: position 25,325,499 of record CM040458.1, on the reverse strand, counting down.
AAACCCCCCAACACCACCACGCTCCCAGAACCCAGACAGCACCTAAGCCCTCTGAAAACCAAGGGAAAACCCTGTACTACCATTTCTATAGTAACAACTAACTTTTATAGTGGACACTCCACATAAACAGATTAACGAAAAAAATGTGTGTAATCATTGATACGATGGAAAAAAATAAATGCGAAGTTTTCTAGTTTTTGGCAGGAGTCCCAGTGTCAGTGCTTCGTATCAGTCAGAGATAAAACTGAAACTTTAGGTGCTCAGGATGAGGGGCTTTGTGGTTTCTTTGTGGTTTCAAGTCGTATTAACTTCTTACGAGAGAACAAAAGAAAGGTTGGTCAGGAAGCGACTGTTTGTAGCTGATACAATAACACCAGTGATGACAGGAACTGACTTGTCTCGCAGATGTTTCATATCAAATGTTACTATAAACAAATAACAACTACGACGTGTTGTCTTTAATTAATTAATTAAACTGGTAGCATTAAAAAATTGCTGTGGTATAAGAGGAATAAAACACTTCGGGACCTGCTGTATAGGAAAATAATCAACGTTGATTATTTTCCTCTAACAGCATGCTTCCATGTGTTTTAAGCATCAAAAATACACTTTTGTAAGTCGTCTTTGTTTATTCAGTCACTGTGGCTACTAACTGCTATAATGCTAATTTCCACTAGCAAGGCTAGGAGATTTTTTTTTTACATTATGTGTGTGGAATTTTCCATAACTTTCGCGTATATGACAGAGTAGCATGCCTAATGGAAAACCACTAACAAATCACCATGTTTACCAAATTAAAAAAAAAAAATTTACAGGTTTGGTGTATAAGTCACAACACCTGATAGAAGCCAAAAAATGAGAAAAGGATAGCTATGACTCAGCGTTTTTTTTTAAATCGGGTTTTTAAAGATCCTCCATTTTAAGTTAAGAGTAATCTTCTAAACAAATAAAATACTTAAACTTGTACCACAGCGCAGTTGAATTCTTGAATCAGAAGGTGTGTGTTATTTCTGTATAACAGCATGACTCGGACAGTAGTTCCAGACGTACCACGAATGACCGATTTGTATTAACGCGTTTGTTCGAATGCGTTATTGTTTCTATAGTAACACATAATCTAAAGCCAATAATAAACCGATTTTTAAAAAACGTCCTGTTTAACAAAGTGGTGATGTGGTGAAGTATTTTCTTAGGAGATGTTTGTTTAACATTTATGGAAAGAATCTTGTGCATCAGCGCTTTGTAACAGGAACGGTGTTTTGTAAAGTATTCTGTTGAATATGAAGTATGACGTATGAATATTCTGTTGAAATGACAAGCTGTGTTTTTTGAGAGAGAAAGAGAGAAGGAAACACTGGTGAGGAAATGACTTTATCACAGCAATAACGTAAGTGAGAATTAACTTTTAGCACAACATTAAGTCTAACTATAAACCATTATTACACACTACGTGTTGTTCTTTAATAAATGAAACATTGTAATTGTTGGCAAATTGCTGTAGTGTAAGTGGATTAACACACTCCAGACCATGCTGTTATGTTAAAATCATCTACTTCAGAGTGGATTATTATTTTCTTCTGATAACCACACGGTCTGTCGTGTGTTATTCCTTACATAACATCTCCTCGCACTGTGAGTGGGTTTGGTGGTAATTAGGTGCACTGTGAGCCTGTGTGTGTGTGTTTCTCACCATGCCGGCTCTGAAGACGAACAGGCTCGGGTAGCTGCTGATGCCTTTACTGCGACACAGCCTGGTGTTGTCCCCGCAGTTTACTGCACCGATCCGGATCACGCCGTCCATCTCTTTCGCAAACTCCCGCCACTGTACAGTTCAACCACGCATGTCGATCAGGACAAAAGGGTTAAAACACAGAATTATACACAGTTTGGACTGGATTCTGCCTTGCAGTCACTTGCACATTATAACAAACTTCCACACACATTTCAGCATTAGCCTTTGGATTTTATCGTAATTGTCTTTCCTGTTTGTTTTTTATATGCTATAAAATACAGTCAGTGTACATAGAGTTATTATGTTATTAGTAGCACTATTACTAATAGTGGTATTAGTAGTAAAGCAGACGAGTCTCACCGTAGGAGCTAACTCGTGACAGTGGGAACATCGGGGATAGTAGAAATTCACGAACCAAACCTCTCCGGAGTTCACAGCTGCGTCTGCGCAGAACAGTGTAACACATTATGTCTCACACACACGGAAAATTTAGGACGTGTGAGTGCTTCTGTTCAGACGTTAATGGACAGACAGATAGAGAGATGGCTAAACAGACTGACATATAAGGAGAGAGGAAGAGACAGATAGTAGTGATGTTACATTTGAAACCAAGGCTCTGAGGTGTGTTTTGAGTAGGTAGATGAATCTCATTGAAGCTCTGTATCGAGGCTTTTATCCTTTTCGGAGAATTACATGATCGATGACAAACGAGGCCTCGCTTCCTGTCCAATTGCATAACCGCTTCGTTTTGCGTGTTGGAAGGTTCGAAACCCCACCTTACTTCACGGGTCGTTAGTTGGATTGGTTGAGTGTCAGGGCTTTGAAATTTTGCTGAGCTGTACTGCTAGTTAAATTTTATTGTATCACAGTGACAATTAATTTATAACCACACTTTAAGAAGTAAATGAGATTATCTGATGATAATCACAATGTAGCATTGTTAATCTTCTATTTGTGCACATCAGAGTGAAAGTACCCAAATGAAGTGTGCGGGTGCTTTATCCGAAACAGCTTAACCAATGCTCGAGTTTATCGCTGCTGCGAACCACTAGATGTCGCCGTTTTCGATACTCCATGCTTCATTACGGGAAAAATCCCCAAAGCTTTGCGAGGCCTCATCCACCCATCCGTAACAGATAGAGAGATAGACACACTGACAGGCAGAGACAACAAACCAACAAGGACAGTCAGACAGACAAAAACAGACAAACTCCCATATGGCGCAACAGAAAAGCGTTCGCTCTATCATCTTGAATCCTTACGATTCTACAGCCATCCTTGGCCGGGAGCCAAAGAGGCCAAATCATTACTCTCACTCCCCTGTCTATCACAGCGACACTAGCCGATCGGGGACATCTGTGACCTCATGTATGCAGAAGAGGGTGGAAAGCGCTTTCCTCCACAGCATGAGTAGCAGTTGTGTGTCTCGGAGGAAGCACATATTTGTAGCTGTCATGTGATATGGAAGAGCTGGCTAGGAAAAATTAGCCAAATCGAGAAAGAAAAATGGAGAAATCCGAAAAGAAAATGACAGAGACAAGAGAGATAAGCAGACAGACAGAGAGGGATAAACAGACACAGACAGACACAGAGTGAGTGACAATATTCTCCTCACTTACCAAAGTCTCCTCTGTCCAGAGTAATAACTTCCGGATCATCATCATAAATGCCTGTAAAAAACAAATCATTAACTCAGAAAGCAGCTGTACAGTGTCATACACTTTCAGTACCATGTCTCCGGTATGAAACTTTTCGAACAGGAAGAATCCATCCATATACTGAGTAGTACTATGTCTTATCAGTAGCTCAGTATCAGTATTGTACTTATATAGACCTGAAACACTGGATCGGTATCAGACCATGCTGTCAGACTCCTCAATACTCAGAAACTGGACTGAAAGAACACACACGCGCACACACACACGCGCACACACACACGCGCACACACGCACACAGAACTGTGCAGCCTCCATCCTCTTTGCAATTTTTTGCCCATTACATTATGCTGCTACAAATATTTATTATACTGTACATAGGCTGCTACTTCTTATGTTTACACTATTTCAGCAACTTATATTGTACTCCTTGCACTATTCTCACTGGATTCACTTTCTAATAGAACTGTGTACTGGTCGGCGCTGCACTGGGACTTACTGTGCCCATTGTCTATCCCAGTAGTTATTGTACTGTCTTGTGCTGTCTGCACATGTTCGCACTTGTGCACTTTATGTATAAATTTATGTAGTCCCTTGTAGTTCTGTGTTGTTCTGTGTTTGTATTATGTAGCACCTTGGTCCTGGAGGAACGTTGTTTCGTTTCACTGTGTACTAACTGGCTGTATATGGTAGAAATGACAATAAATTCCACTTGACTTGACTTGACTTGATCAGATTTCCTGCGATCCTCCAAATCTCTACGTTCAAACTCACCGAAATCATATCTGTAGTAGTTCCAGCTTTCGTATCTGCCTCCCTGCTGCTCGTCCTGCAAACCTTTCTCTCCGTACTTATCGTATTTCTTCCTCAGGTCTTCGTCTTTCAACACCTCGTACGCACGGTTGATCTTCAGGAACTTCTCGTGGGCCGTGTCATCATTCTAGGTGTGCATAAGAAAAAGTTTTTTTCGCACCATTTATAATCAGACATGCAACAATAATCATTATTAGCATGAGTATTAGCAGACTGTCTTGTGATCAGTTGACCACTCCACTAAATAAATGATCTGGGGGGAGCATAATATTTTCGAAGTATACTTTTAGAGATGCTGAACTGCTTTATTCTAGAAGCAACAAGTTTTACTTCTTTCATTTCATCTCTCAGACTTCCTTTGCACAGTTCTGGATTGAGGATGTGGCTTTGTCTGCATGGTACAGATACAATAACACTGAAACTTTAAACAAAACAGCACGACATTCTGATTCCATATCTCCAATGAGTCACTAAGTATAGACTTAAAACACTTGGGGGCATGCTGTTATAGGAAAATATATTCAGAGACAGGGCGGTGTGAAGAGGCCTGGCGTAAAGCAGTGTTGCTGTCACCACTCCAAATGAAATTATTTTACTACAACAGCACATCCCAAAGTCCTTAATTCCTCTTATACCACAGCAATTGACCACATGATCAACCAAGTACTTTTTATATGTTTATACAGTGGATATAAAAAGTCTACACACCCCTGTTAAAATGGCAGGTTTTTGTGATGCAAAAAATATGAAACCAAGATAAATCATGTCAGAACTTTTTCCACCCTCAGTGTGAAATTACAATGTGTAAAAATTAAGTGAAAAGTGAAAAAAAAATAGGAAAATAGGAAAAATAAAAAACTTACAATAACCTGGTTGCATAAGTGTGCACACCCTTTTATAATTGGGGATGTGGCTGTCTTCAGAATGAACCAATCACATTCAATCTCATGTTCAAAAGTAATTATCATACAGCTGTCATCAATGAAATTATTCTGATTAACCCCAAATAAAGACCAGCTGTTTCTGTAGGATTTTCTTCACATCTTCTTGGTTTCATCCAACTGCTGAAGCCATGGTCTATAAGATAACGATCAGGTGAAGGGTATAAAATAATTTCCAAAACATTAGATGTGTCATGGAACACCGTGAAGGCCACCATCAACAAGTGGAGAAAATGGAGCAGCACAGTGACATCACTAGGAACAGGACGTCCCTCAAAAATTTATAAAAGGACAAGACAAAAACTTACCAGGGAGGCTGCCAAGGGAACTACGTCAACATTAAAGTAGCTGCAGGAATATCTGACAAGTACTGATTACTCTCTGCATGTGACAACAATCTCTCATATTCTTCACACGTCTGGGCAAAAAAAAAAAAAAAACAAAACAAAAAAAAAACAACAGCCAAGCCCAACTAAATCACCCCAAACCATGTGGCAAAATGTGGTCTGATGAGACCAATTCCAAAAGTTATAATAATTCCATAATTCCAAAAGGTATGTTTGGTGCAGCAAATAAATAAATAAATAAATAAATAAATAAATAAATAAATAAATACCAGAACACTATACCCAAGGTGAAGCATGGTGGTGGCAGCATCATGCTTTAGGGCTATTTTTCTTCAGCCAAAACTGGGGCTTTTATCAAGGTGGAGGGAATCATGAATAGCTACAAATACCAGTCGATTTTAGTGCAAAACCTTCAGGTGTCTGCTAGTAAGCTGAGGATGAAAAGGAATTTCGCCTTTCAGCTCGACAATGACCCAAAGCATACCTCCAAATCAACAAAGGAACAGCTTAACCAAAAGAAGATCAATGTTTCTGAATGACCTAGCCAGAGCGCAGATCTGAATCCAACTAAAAATCGGTGGGGTGACCTGAAGCAGGCTGTGCACAGGAGATCAACAAAGTATTAGTTCAGTGGTGTGCACATTTATGCAACTAGTTTATTGTAAGTTTTTTTTATTATTTCTATTTTCTTGGTTTCATTTTTTTACATCAAAAAAAACCCTGCCATTTTATCAGGGGTGTGTAGACTTTTTATATCCACTATAGTAACAGTTAATGTTGTGGAACGTCTGCAAAACAAGTAAGATCCTGTTATCATTTAGGTTTTAGCAGCTAAGTTGTTCCCTCAGCTTGTTATGTTACTGAGAAACCACTATGCATGATGACTTGTCTGTGGTGGAAAACATCAAGTGCTGACACTGGAGACTTCCATAAATGCTAAATGTCTTCTCAAGTAAAACTTCACCACATCAACAATTACACTGTGTACAATTTTCAAGAGAGCTGTGGGGTATATGTCAAAATTAGCAAACAGATTTACTCTATACCTCTTTTTCAGAAAACCTTGATGAGAATTAAGCACAAGATGAGAACGTTTTTACAAAAAAGACTACTGGCAAAGTGGCTGTTTCTTCATCTCCTTCATCCAAGATGGCGGCAAGCTAGGACGCAGAGGCTACTCCGGGTCCAACAGAAAGTGCTATTTTTGTTGCCTGTACATGTTTGTGGACGATCTCTCCCACTTCCTCCCACAATCCTTCCAGAAGAATGCTCTGCAGAATCAGATCAAGGACTGCCAGACTGAGTAACAGCTTCTACCTTCAGGTTGTCAAGACTCCTGAATACTACGCTGCCTCTGCCTACCACATCACCCTAAACTCATTGTAGTCGCAGCTTTGGTTTCCTGTGTTTACTGACAGTACTGTGGGGTCCCTTGAAGACGAGTGGTTAGGCCACAGCGCTCTCACCGCTGCGGCCCGGGTTCGGTTCGGTTCGGTTCCCAACAGTGCGCTCTCAGTGCCGGTCCCAAGCCCGGGTAAAATTGGGGAGGGTTGCGTCAGGAAGGGCATCTGGCGTAAAAACTGAATACGCAGACCAAGGATCCGCTGTGGCGACCCCTAACAGGAGCAGCTGAAAGAGAAACAATACTGTATTCTATTTTAATGGCACGCATGTTAACTAATAGCTTGATTTGAGTTATTAAGTTGTTGTAATGTTGACATCAGTGGTTCTGGGGTCCAAACCAGCAGCATTTTTATGCAGGAACCAGACTGATGATATCAGCCAAGTAACAGCTCCTTAGTGGTGGAAGAACATGAAATGGTTTCAGATTAGGTGCTATGAGTGAGGCCGTATGAGGAACATGTTTTCTAAACGGTGTCCAGGAAGCAACACTGGTCTACACTTCACCTCTCTGAAACACTCAGAAGTAAAAAGCTCATAACAGGAGTGTTAACACACACGAACATACTGAGAAATGGTCACATGTTTAAACTAAGAGTACGTGATATGTGGTTAAAAAATATATATATATATTACTTCCTGATACACAGTGACCCTAAAAAGTACTTGAACATTTAAGCTACTTATACAAATGTATGAATTTCACTGCATTTAAAAAAAACAAACATGTCAAACCAAGTGGCATTTATTTTAAAGAAAGATGCCCTAAGCAAACTTTTCTAGCAAAACCTTTCCCAAAATATATATTGCCATGTTTAAAAATATAAAAATAATAGATATACTGGTCATAATTGGACAAAAAAATTCCTGGGACCAGCTGGTTAAAAGTAATTGCAAAAAATGACTAAGAAGAGGAAAGTAAGTTTTGAGAAAAGGTCTAACATTATCTGTTTGCACAAAGAAAGCCACTCTATTCGCCAGATCAGGAAAAAAAAATGGTCAAAGACTTATGAATGAAAGGAAACTTGTGGGTACAATTAAGAAAAACAGGTAAGAAACAGGCTTCAGACATCAATGAGAACTACCAGATACAGCTAGGGCACAAATTATTCAAAACCAGATCAGTAAGCATGCCAGCAGCTTCTGGAGAACTGTCTCATTTTCAGATGAATCTGAATTTAACTTGGATCTGATAGTAGAGAGTTTGTGTGGAGAAAGCCAGGGGAAGAATTCCAACCATACTACACTATAAAACATGGAGGAGGCTGGGGCTGTTTTTCCTACAGTGGTGTTGGTGAGCTGGTTTTCACTGAAGGCATATTCACGTGTTAAATCTATAACACTGTCTATAACACTGTCTATACAGTTCGCTGTTCTGAGGAGGAAAATATACGTTACTCATCACAGTTAGCTGGCTAGATTGTTGCTAACAAAAGACAAACATGGAGGTGTCCACAGGTTTTTCCCACTTTGTAGCTCAAACACAGTGAAGTAAAAAAAAAAACAAAAAAAAAAAAAAAAAAAAAAAAAAAAAAAAAAAAAAAAAAAAAAAAAAAAAAAAAAAAAAAAAAAAAAAAAAAAAACAAGACGTAATTCCGAGTTCAAAGTTTCGACTTCCCACTTCTGAGGTAAGTCGAATGCAGCATTAATTCTCCAGTGAACAATTTTCGAACAAATTCGTTTGAAATGAGGTCCGTTATCTGCAGGTTTAAAGACGATGATGCGATCTACACATCTTGATGGCTATCCGTTTTTCAGATTGAGTTTTTCCTCACTGATGGATAAACACACATTAATGTCATTGATCTGTTTTTGAAAGCGTTCACCGCCACCCCCCTCCCCCGACCCCCCCAAAAACCTTTCCCCTTTAACCATTTCAGCTCTAATTCAACATAACTTTTCATAACACACAATTGTTTCATTTTATTTCATTTCATTTCATCAGCCGGCTTTGGTCACTCAGTTTCTAGTAAGCTCTTTATCCTTATCCTGGTCAGGGTTGCTGTTAAACCGGAACGTGTCCCGGGAACGTTTCCTCCGTAGACCACTGCTGAACTACTTTTCAGACATTTTGTGTCCTTTTTCTGTTGCAGTAGTTACTGGAGATGTTAGAGCGGTAGCTAGCATTTCCCCGCCCCTGCACCGCCCCCTGACATATCCGGTTCTGGGGTTCCAGTCCAGCAAGTTTTTACGGCTGGGGTGGAACTGATTTTTCCGGACTGGAACTGCCTTCTCTGTGGTGGAAAAAACGCGGAATGGTTCGAGAACTGGCACAGGCCAGGAACCCGTACCGGAACCATGTCGGTGGAAAAGGGGCCGGAGAGAGACAGGATGGGAATACACCCTGGATAGGACATCAGTCTATTGTAGCTCTCCATGCATGCACACACACACACACACACACACACTCATTTATAGTTTGGGGCAATTTAGCATCACCAATCCTCTTAGAAGCATGTTTTTAGGATGTGAACCCTAAGAACGAGGAGAAGCCCCCCCGACACACACACATACACAGGCAGAACATGTGAAACACACACACACACACACACACACACACAGTAACCCAAGCTCAGAAACAACCCAGGAACCCTGGAGCTGTGAGGCAGTGATGCTACTTGCCACACTACTCGCTCATTCCTCATCAGGATACTCACCGGATTCTTGTCCGGGTGCATGGTAAGAGCGAGCTTCTTGAAGGCCTGTCGGATCTCCCGGGTGCTGGCTTCTCTCGAAATACCCAGCAACTTATAGTAATCCTCATCTGAGTGAATCGTCACCACGAGCCATGTCAGGGTGAACAGGAACAGCAGAGATTTCATCGAAAGCGTCACACCATCCTGGAATATCGGGGAAGATGATCTCTGGCGTCTCATTGCTGCCGGGAATCTCAAGCTTCGTGGACTTGTGCGGGGTTAAAATACTGCTTTCATCTCCAATAAGGAATCCTGTGTGCACAGAGGTGGCATAAAGGTTACAGAAGCATCTGTATCTTTCTTCTGATTTCACATGGAGACATAAAACACTCAGGCATACATGTTGACACAGGGTGGAGCTCCTTTAAACTGAATCCTGGAGGCAGACTGAATCCTGGAGGCAGCAGGAACTGACGTATCTAAATGCCAAATCTAGATCTAGATATAGATATATAACACATTTATAATAACCTTAATAACTGTTATATTGTTATATATGGCATGTATAACTGTGTGTGTCAATTGTGTTATGGTCTTCACTATAATATATTTCACACAAAGCAGTTTAGAGGTTGCTTAGATTTCTCTCTCTCTCTCTCTCTCTCTCTTTCTCTAACCTAGAATCTGTTTTTAAACTAGAAAATAAAAATAGAACACAAAATATTAACACATCCGTAAACTGAGACCTAGTCGTCGGTTTTATATTTGCTACCTGTATTCCGCCTCCTTCACTATGATTGGCTACAAGTTTGCACTCAGGAACGCTCCAGAGAACAGCAGCCAATCAGAGACGGACGCGAACTACTATTAGCCAATCAAAAGAAAGGAAGGCGGGGCATGTCGGAAAACGAGTGCGGAAACCATGCTGAGCTAAGTAAGCTAAGCTAGTTAATATGAGGAGCATAAGTGGATAGCTTTAAATATTAAGCTGTAAGTAGACCAAGCACGGTTTAACTCATAGACTTGCGTGAAGGTAGATGATAAATATTTGTTATTAATTTATGATAAACCAATCAAACACATAGCTATAATGCGAGCTAGCTGGAAAAAGTTAGGCTAACTAACATTAAACACTCTCGTCGATGTTTAACACAAACACCCAAAGAAGGCTTTGTGTGATTTATTCCTTTGTAATACTACTAATAAAAATATTTCATGCCGGATTGTTCAGCACTGAAACAGTTTTCACGTTATTTTCATTAAGAAGTTGTTGCCATGGTGATATGATGAGCTGTAGATGTAATACAGACAGAACCACGTTCAAATAAATAAAAAAACATGCAAATTACCTTTAATTACAAAATGCTGTGATAAAGCATGTGGGTATTCTCAGTAACTTTTCATGTTATATCCAGTACACACACACACCACATAACCTGCAGCTGATGCCGGTATCCTCTCCGCCCATACACACACACACATGCACGCACGCGACGCACGCTGGGCGACGTAATGACGCAACTTCCGGTTATGTACTGGTACATGCTATTTTAAATTTTTTTTATATGATTATTATTCATATTGTGTTCTTTACATTTTTTTATTTACTTGCTACTAAAGCCACACACACATTTTATATATATATATATATATATATATATGTGTGTGTGTGTGTGTGTGTGTATACACAGGGTGTCAAAAAGTTTCCATACACAGGGGAAATTAACACTTTTAGGAAAATGTCTTCCAAAATTTTTCATACTTAGTTTATATTATATTTGTTTTTCAGATAGCCATTAAGAATGCCTTTGACAAAAGTAGAAGGTATTCAAATCATTTTCACTGCTGGATCGCGAAGTTGTCGCAAGGTTGCAATGGACTTTAACAGGAAACATGACAAGCACATCACATATGATACTGTTGCCAAAATTAACAACTTCAAAAAGACTGGAAATGTTGTGGACCAAGCGAGAAGTGGACGTCCACAAACACCCACTGACGAAGGCACAACCAACGTGATGCTGGTTTACATAGTCCCCTATGCATGGAGACTTTTGGGATACCCGCTATATATACATACACATATATGACCCAACTCAAGCATATAAATCCCATGTACACTATACAGCCTAAAGCATGTGGACACTTGACCAGACCATCACACCAATATGTGGTTCTTCCCCAAACTGTTGCTACAAAGGTGGAAGTAGCTGTACGTTGTAGCATTGCAATTTCCTTTCACTGAAACTAAGAGCCCCAAACCTGACAGTGAAGACATGAAGATACTGTTTGCCAAGGCTGGAGTGGAAGAACTCAAGTGTTCTGTACAGAGCCCTGACCTCAACTCCACTGAACACCGACTGCACCCCAGGCCTCCTCACCCAACATCAGTGTCTGATCTCATTAATGCTCTTATGGCTGAATGAACACAAATCCCCACAGCCACACTCCAAAATCTAGTGGAAAGCCTTCCCAGAAGAGTGGAGGTTATTATAACAGCAGAGGGAGACTAAATCTGGAATGGGATGTTCAACAAGCACATATGAGTGTGATGATCAGGTGTCCACCAACTTTTGGTCATAAAGTGTATTATGTAAGGTATAAATCTTCTGGATATGTGCTGTTATAGGAAAATAATCCATGATGAGGTGATGCGAAACAGAAGTAGGTCTGTTAAATACAAACGTGACCATTACTACACTAAAGTCGATCATTTTCTAATAACACCACAAACAGCACAAAGGGTTTTATTCCTCTTATACCACAGCACGTTGCCAAGGCTAACACTTTTTAATTTATTAAAAAACAATGCATACTCTCTATCCATTTATATTTGCATTAAATGTTGTGAATTGTCCGTGAAACAAGTTAGTTCCTGTCATCATTTATGTTTTATTCATGTTTTATTCCCCTTACACCATAGCAATTTACCAACAATTACAGTTTTAGATTTATCAATGAATGACATATCATGTTCTTTAACCATTTATAGTTACATTTAATGTTGTGGAAGATCTGCGAGACAAGTTAGTTCCTGTTGTTACTTATAGCAGCTATAAACAGACTTTTGTCTCATTTTTCTTCTGCAGTTAATAAGACAAAAAAAAATCGCAGCTTGTTGTTTACTGAGAAACTGAAAAGAGCAGTCATCTGCCCTGAAGACTCGGCCATGGTGGAAAACCTCTGACAGAAAGCACTGACAATGCAGCGACACCTGAAATGTTGGTAAATGTTGTATAAATGTCTCTGAGGCAGTAGGGGGGAGAGTCGGCTGCGGACAGACAGGAGGCGGGGGAACCGGCAGGTAACATGCGACTATTCTCACCTGTGCATTACTGATAGGCTACTTATGTGTGATTATTGGTGCTTTCAGGAACTGCTGTAACCAGAGAGAGAGATGCATAGCTGGCAACACAGACACACATGTGTGGAGTGTGAAGTTGAACCTTGAACTTGAACAGGGCAAAAGCCACAAACACCAGGGTTCTACAGTGTCCTTGCAGAAAGCTTCATCATACAAATGATTATGGTTTCCGTTGTTAAATAACAAAATATATTTATAAGAAATTTAGATCACAAGACTCTCCTGTCCATCCTCATCAGTCTTGGAATTCGTGACACAGCATGACAGTGGTTTGCTTCCTACCTGGATGGTCGGTCATTTCAGGTGACATGGAGGAGATCCACACCTGGTCCATGCAGACTCTCCACTGGTGTCCCACAAGGCTCAGTGCTGGGTCCTCTTCTGTTCTTCCTGTATACTCAATCTCTCAGTGAGGTCATATCCCCACATCGCTTTTCATACCACTGCTATGCCTACGACACTCAACTCATTCTCTCCATTACTCACTCACGTACTCATGTCTAACACTCATTTCTCACACTCCATAGTTTCAACCCACAGTCCCCTTGAGCCACTGGTTGTACCAAATGAACTGACTCCTCAGTATATAATACTGTTTATATCACAGTGCTGTAGAACTCTTAAATCTGAAGGCATTTATTAATTTTCTCTAACAGCATCTCTGACAATAATTCCGGCTAAAAATAACATTTATATTAACATGATCATTCTAATATGTTATCGTTTCTATAGTATCAACTTATACAGGGACTTGTATGGCAGACAAGTCCACTATGTATGTACAAAAAAAACGTGTAATCATTGATGTGGTGAGGTTTTCTATGAGGAGATGTTTATTTAGCATTTTTTGGAAGGAGTCTCCAGTTTCAACAGTTTATTTGGTTGTTTATTTATTGTTTATTTTTCCAACACAGAAAAGTCTTCAGATGAGGTTTGCGGTTTCTCTGAAATATTCAAATTCAAATTCAAATTTTATTTGTCTCACACACACACACACAACCATACACAGTACAACATGCAGCGAAATGCTTTTTTACAACATAAAATAGTGACATAAAATAGAAATGACAGTCTTATGTCTTATTAACTTCAAGAAAAAGGAAAAAAAGACTGATGATAATAAAGACTGATTATATTTTATTTGCTACAGTACATTTCCTAACACATGCTTGCTGCAAAGGAGATTTTTTGCAAAAATCTCTTATCAGTAAAGTTTAAACAAAAAGGTTTTAGCAAATTCTGCAGATTGTTATCAATAAGTTTTGAGATTTCCTCCAGTACCTGTCTTTCATGACTCATTTATGGATTACATTGTATATCAAGTACATACAACCTGACAAGCTTGAGTCTTTGCAGCTATGTGAATTCTACAAAGCAAAGAGGGGCTTTTTGGCCTGGAAAACAAATGATTTCTTTAGGTCATTTCTTTTTTATTATTTTAATGTATGTTGTATTATTTGTTCTAGTTCTTAACAACACTGAAATAACATTAAAACATCAAATATGAAACCTTACTGCTTGTAGATTAACAGTACTTTTAAGAAATCATATTTCATGTTTTAGGATTAGATGGATCTATTTAAAACACTCCCAGGTGTATTTTTCTGTTACTAAAGAACTTCCCTCTGCAAAGTAAGATAAGGGGTTTTTTTTTGTTTTGTTTTGTTTTGTTTTGTTTATTGATCTTCCACCCCATGCCCCTTGGGTATAGTTAAAGTAAGAAATGTGGAGGAAAAAATGTGAAAAGGACAGATTTGTTTTATTGTTCAAATCATTGATTTTGTCAGTGTGAAAGAAAGAAAGAAAAAAAGAAAGAAAGAAAGAAAGAACATCGGAAAATGTATTTTCTTCTCAGAAATGTACTTTTGCAAATATTTGTTTTCAGTTCCTCTTTTTACTTCTTATTGTCATCTTTATAAACTATATACTCTACTCCTGTCTCTCTATTTGAACCTTAGGCTTGTACAATGCATTATCTTGTATATTTTTTCATCCCTATTATTAGTAATATAAACAATGCTGATAAATGGAGTCTAAAAAAGTCCTTTCTCAGAAATCTTTCTGATGACAGGTGGTTGTTTAAGTGTGTACATTTTAAAAAAAGTGAGTTTATGGAACAGCCACTAACATCACCCTTTTGGTTGGTGTTAACCAACAGGGTCTGAAAGGAACTAAAAAAAATCATCAAGATATGTTAGATAGAGGAACTTCAAGCTGAACCAGAAAGATCTGTCTGCAGACCGGCAAGTCTTTCAGTTCATATATGAATTAATATATTCAAATATTTCTGGGTAGACATTCCACACTCATAATTAGTTTTTATAATTGCACTCAGTCAGGTAAGACCTCTTAGATATCTATTTACATTGGTTTAGTCCATGGGATAGAGTTAGCAGTGAAGGTTCTGAACAATTCTAAATATGACCTGATATGAACATTAATGAATATGGCTTAAAAATCCGCTCAGAAATCCTATCCAATTTGTTCACATTAGCTAGCTAACTATTGTTAGCTGTATTGATGAAGAATATGAATAATGACTTTAACAAAAAACTCTCAAAAATCCTGCCAGGTTTGTCAGCTAGCTAGCTACCATTAGCATATAGACTATGAACATATATTTTACACATTAATGAATATGACTGAAAAATGTTTTCAGAAATCCTGTCAAGTTAGCAAGCTAAGTACTGTTAGCAGTGTAGATTACGAACATTTATGCCTGAAAAAGCCTCTCAAAATCCTGTCAGGTTTGATCATGTTAGCAAACTAACTACAGTTAGCAGTATAGATCAGGAACATTTATGAATATAACTTTAGGTGTTATAGATGCAGTGTTAGCAGTGAGATTATGAACAATTGCGAATATTACATCCTCTCAAGGTATGCCAAGGTAGCTTATGTTAGCCAGTTGGCTAACAAATTATGTGAAAATACAAGAGCATGAATGGCTATAATGTCATAACTACTTAACTACTTAACTTCCTTACTTAAACTATTTATGGACTCAAAGACCGACCCACTTTCCCATTTATGGCCTTTACGGCCCACACAGAGTTGCTCTTATTTCCACATAGGGACTCCATGATGCCCATATTTTCATATATGAACTTATGTTGTCTGTAATCTGAAGAAAGTCCTGATTGAGGTGAGCACATAATATTTCATATTGGAAATCTTCCATTTTTAGCACAGATCTTAAAAAAAAAAAAAAAACAGGAATAAAGGTTAATGGAAGCTCTACAGTGTCACAGA
The DNA here is from genome assembly GCA_022758105.1 of Pangasianodon gigas. Lineage (NCBI taxonomy): Eukaryota > Metazoa > Chordata > Actinopteri > Siluriformes > Pangasiidae > Pangasianodon > Pangasianodon gigas. The sequence continues at coordinate 25,309,358 of CM040458.1, read as the reverse complement.
AGTGTGTCTGGTGCTGCCCGAGCTGTAGATTGATCCAGCTCGGTAGCGAATGAACAGTTCCCTGGTCACAAGTCCCTTTTTCGAGAGCAAAGTCAGCAGATGGTTCCTGAACTTCTTGCCCACAAAGGCATAAAGGATCGGATTGATGGCGCAGTGCATAAAGGCCACAGCCCGGGTGATATACATGGCCACCTCCAGATTATCTCGACTGTGGCATGTGTCTTTGACAAGCCCACCTCGCATCAGCGTGTCCACAAGCACAGCCACATTATTAGGTAGCCAGCAGATGACAAAAGCCAGCACCACACACAAGATCACTCTCATTGCTTTGTGTTTTTGGCTGTTACGTGAGCGAAAGAGGGTTCCAACTGTGCAGCCGTAGCAGACCAGCATGACTGTAAGAGGAAAGAAAAAGCCAAGGACGTGACGGAGGACTCGCAATCCCACACGCCAATCGTCCATCTTCTCCGCCGTAACGTTCTCATAGCAATGCAGTACTTCACTGTTATTTATACTCAGTGCTTCTCGCTGAACCATGATGGGAATGGACAGCACAGTGGCCCCTAGCCATACCAAGACACACACTAACCTCACTACATGGTGCTGCTTTGAGAGGAACTGAGTGGCTTTGACGATGGCCACGTAGCGGTCGATGCTGATGCATGCCAGCAGGAAGACGCAGCTGTAGAACGCCGCTTCCTGGACACCTGAGAGCAACTTGCACAGAAAAGTGCCGAAAACCCAAGATGATTCGTTGATGTAGACGGCCCAGAAGGGCAGTGTGAGCGCGAACAGCAGGTCAGCAATTGCCAGGTGCATCAGGTAGACGTCAGTAGATGTTCTGTGCTTCTTCATGGTGCACACAGCAAACATCACCACACTATTCCCAATGAGACCAAGGAAGAACACAACGATGTAGCCAATCACAACCCCAGTGCCGTTTACTGCAACAAGGCTACTGGTACATGGAATAAATCCTGAATAGTTGTAGTCTTCAAACAAATCTTCCTCCATGTTTGACATGTTGGACTGGAAAAGAAGACAAGCTGTCACTTTAACCAAATTTAGTTTCATGAAGTGGTTTGCTGAAAAATGAATTGTACACAATTTTTTTTCTTGCCTCAACTGGAGTGTTGTTTGCTTCTTTAGTTCTATACTTGAACTACCAGTTTAATGTAGCCACTAACTAACAAAAGTCTATCTTATAAAATACATTTTTGAAAAATATGCACCTCAAACTGTGTCTAGTTCTTCAGTGATATCACGCAGACTTGCCGATGTGGTTTAGGAGGCAGAGTGCAACTACACACATGAACAACACTTCACTGTGTAGCTGAACGCTTATGTTATAGAGGTAGGGCAATTGGATATCGTTAAGCACTATATGTAGATGATGATACAGTTTTACTTTGAACTTAAATTTGTAAATATGAACTTTGTAAAACCCTGAAAATTTGATAAAATTGTTTATTTAAAAATCTACAGCTACAGTGTATGAAGATTTAGACATTTATTTATGGAAAATATTTTGGGTAAGATATAGTGCTTCCATCACTTTACATTAGCAACCATGTAGCAACCACCTAAATTTGGGATAAATAAAAAAAAGAAAATTATTTTTGCCTAACATGCTTCACAGGAAACAAAGAATGAAATAAGGCAACTTGTACCATAATAAAGTGAAATTAGGTAGAAAAGTGCATAGATAAACAGGAATTGAAACATTTATTTATTTTTTTACTATTTTTTTTTCACAGTTGTTCTTGGATTTTTCTATTAAATCTCAGTAAGCTCTGTTTTATTAATAATGATACATTGTCTTACCATTCTGATGTTTTTTGTGGCTGGAGAAGATAAATCCACTAAGTTGAAGCAAACAGGCAGCTGCTCATGAGTGCAAAAACTCCTCTGTTGCCACTAGTGGAATAGACACACACTTCATACAGAAAAACAAATTATCATGGCCAGGTTCTTCCTGTGTGTGAAGTATAGTCAAGACATGCGCAAAGATATAATCAGCAGTTTCACAATAGAAGAGGTTTGTGGTGTTTAAACATCACACTTGTCCACGTGTACTATACATTCGTGTTTAAATAGTTTAAAAAACTAAAAAAGTAGAAAAAAAAAAAAAGATATACTGTATATTTAATGGACATGCTGTACTACCAGCGCCTTATTTGTAATTATTGTTTTTATTGCAGCTTAAGTTGCATAACTGTGTTACTACAACAGCCAGATTGTTGTACCTCCTGAATTATTATACATTGCATTTGTCACATCTTCGTAAAGTTATAGACCAAGCTTGCAGTATTATTAAGAAATAAAAGAATGAAAGCATATATGAAATGATATTCAAATGGGAACTCACCAAATGCTTGCAAAGAAATGTACAGTGCCTTGTATAAGCACTCCCTCCCCCTTAAACTTTTAACTCTCCACCATTAAATAAATTATTTAAAAAAACTGACAAAATATGGCACTATTGCACACTGTCTACCAAAATTTAGTGAAAGTGGTAAGAATGTCCTCCTTCACAGGACAACCATATCACAGACACTCCACAAAGGTGGGTTTTATGGAAGAGAGGCAAGAAGAAAGCCTTTTTTTTTTTTTTTTTTGAAAAAACACCATATGAAAATCAGCAAACGTGCAAAAATTTTTGGCCTTGGCACAAAGGAGTTGGTGCATTTGCCAGAAACCTAACACTACTCATCACCCTGAAAACACCATATTTGCAGCATCATGTTGTAGGAATGTTTTTTGTTTTTAATCAACAGGACTGGGAAACTGCTTAGAGTTGAGGGCAAGATGGATGGAGCAAGAAACCTGAGACTGGGGCTGAGGTTCACCTTTCAACAGGACAACAAAGCATACTACCAGATAAAAAATATCAGCATCCAGATGTGCAAAGCTGATAGAGACATATCCCAGAAGATGTGCAGCTGTTATTTGCTGCCAAAGGTGGTTCTACAAAGTACTAATGCAGGGGGGTGAGGGTGAATGCTTATGCACCCAACAAAGTTTGTGTACATCAAATGCTAAAAATCCTAATTAAGTTAATTTCACTGCAAAAAACTTGACACTAAAGAAAGTAGAAGTCTGTGATTTAAACCTCTATGGAGTTCAGCCTATTTAGGAATTCATACCAGATGTGTCACATAATCAGCTTTTACTGGAATTCACGCCAGAAGCAACACGTAATCATATTTCGGGTTTGGTGTAAATTTAAAGCCAAAAAGGACCGAAGCTCTACTTGTTGCGGGGCTGGTACTCTTATCTATTGTACTTTGGCTATAAATGTGGATATAATGTACCCTTAAAAAGATATAAGGTACATAATTGTTACCTTTTAAAGCATAAAATGTGCACTGTATGCACCTTTCTAGGTAAAAAGATGAACACATTAAAGGTACAAAAGGAGTACGCTTGAGTACCACTGCAGTGAAAGGAAAGGTACAGATCATTACGCTTTTTTCTAAGAGTGTAAACTGAAAGAGCGTTCTTGAGCAGTGTGGTTTGGAATGTTCAACAAAGAGCAGGTCTGGAATGATTACGAAATCTCAGGTATTACGTAATGGGCGTATACACCCTTCTCACTTCTTTTGCCAGAAGGGGGCAATAACGTACTAAGACAACAGCACCGATCGACATATTTGTTCAATTACTTAATCCATTTAATTCAAAGCTGTAATTAGTGAAGTGTTTTTGTTCAAATATATAATGCAATCTTAATATATAATCTTTTATACTTCTTTTTTAAAAAAATAAATAAAATTTGGCATTTTATGCAATATATTAGGATATGTTTGAGGGTGAAGAAGGTTGGATCCAAATTGTTCTGTTTTTGGGAAGTCCATTTCTCTCTAAATGTGTTGAGATTTTGGTGGCTCAAGATGTTTAACCCTTTAAACAGTGCTCAGAACACTGACTTATAAAGAGAAAGTAGACATTTTACAAAAAATAATATGATCCTTTAAGTATGAAGACGTGTTTGGGCCAGGCTGGATCCAAATTTGTCTATTTTAGGAAGTCCATTTCATTCAGAATATGTTTTCAGCAGCCCAGAAGGTTTTAACTCCTTAAATATGGTAAGTATGGCCATTTTTAAGGGTGAAGAAGGCTTTGGGCCACGCTGTATCTAGATTCTTCTATTGTACAAAATCCATTTATTTCAGGATGTGCTGAGATTTTGGTGGCCCAAGACATTTTAACACATTAAACAATGCTCTGAACAATGATGCATACAGAGAAATTAGATATTTTATGCAATATAATATGACAAAGAGTTTATAAAATCTATTTCTTACCAACAACAAAAAAAATCCATTTGTGCAAGTGCTATAACCGGCTGTTTCAGGGGTGGTTTAAATACACCACATGGTTTTAAAGTGAAAAATGAGTGTCCTCTACAGGCTCAGTGTTGAATCTGCAATCACTGAAGGTGGAAGGTGAACCCCAATAAGAAGCTGTGAATGAGAAACCTATCACAGCAGGTGAAGTTTAATAAAGAAAAATAAAGAGAAATAAAGGTAGATCTGGTTTTATAAGGTAAGATGTAATTTCAAAAGCTGAAGTTGTCTTTGCTTTCTGCTAAGGTTTTTTTTTTTTTTTTTCCCCAACAGATGTGAACTTATTCAGTGGGTCAACAAAGTAGAGGAGCTAACATCTCCTCTTTTTACATGTTATTCCTAAACAGGACAGAGCAATAATAAATAATACATCTCAAACAGTAGCACTAATGTGTACTCTAATGTGTACCACTTGTCGTTGTATTGTAATCAGTCACAATAAGATCTATAAATGACGATTAAAAGCATCAACACTCATAGTAAAACATAATAATAATAAAAGCTAGCAAATCACTAGGCATAGCTAGTAAAGCTAGTAACTCACTAGGCGTAGGCATAACACTATGTCTATGTTAACACTGCAAGCCTTGCTCAAATCTGTCTTTCGTGCATACATCTGAATTTATTGTTAGCTTATTCACATTGTCTTTTTAATATGGCCTAACATAACAAAGTATATAACATAACATAACTAATTATATTTCAAGTACAATTAACAATAACTGTATACCTGTAAACTGTTATTGTATACTATAATGACATGTTTGTGCCATATTTGAGCTATAATGATGTTCATTAAAGGTTGAAGTCATCATTACAATTTCATATTTAACTGTCTCAGATGTCAAATAAACCAAATGGTCCAATTAGGATCATTTTTTCTTGTTTCTGTTTGAAAACTACTAGCTAGCCATGAAGTACAGGACGTTTACTGCAGGCTAAAAAGAAGGCTAGATCTGGTGTTATAAGATGTTGTTTCTACCCTAGAATTTCCACATGTTCTTTTAATCATTTTCAGAGGAACTGTCAAAAAAGAAATAGGATATTTTGTGGCAAGATTGGTTGATGGTAGATCATGCCACAATATAAATCTGTGCCATCACTGCTCCTAAAATCCACCTAAGAGTGCATCAGGCTTATCAGTATAATTGTAGAGATTTTATTTAGTATATTTCCTCACACACCAGTCCCCCCACACCGAATTTTGTGAACAGGTAAAATATTTAGGTAAAATATTTAATTTTTTAAAAATTCATGTCATTTATTTGAGTCTGTGAAACACACTGGGGCAAGTTTAGATATACAGTAGTGGATTCCAGAAATCGAAACAAGACATAAAATTAATCTTAAAAAACAGTACATTTTTTTATTTCCATAAAATGCCAAAGTTCAAAGACAAAATACTGCAAAATAAAGCTGCCACAAAACAACCATTTTTCACCACAAAGATCCTTCCACATAACGGTAAGATAAGATGGTACAATAAGATAAGCATTTTTAGTTTTCTGTGGCATCAACAATGGTTAAAGACTCATCAATCAATAGAAGCTTCGGGAAATAAAAAATAGCTCTTCTATGCCATGACTCTGATCTCCATAGATTAATGAATAAATATTATAGACCAAACAAAAAAATAATCCAGGATTAAACTCTACTGAAGTTTATTGCAGCCGTGTGTAAGCTGTATGCATGTATATCAGCTGTTGAACAAAAGTTCTTCTTCAGGAAGTCCTCATTCATAACTCCATACATTTAAAATTCTGTTCCAATACTAATTACGTCTTATGAGTGACCAGCACTTTAAAAAATGTTATTTCGCAGATTGTAAGCTGATGCTCCATTGATTCGCTCACCTTTGTAGATGCCCAATCGCAGGGCAGTGCACTCACTGCCACATTTATCTCCATAGAGTGATTATTGCACCTAGTGGTCAAAATGGGAACTGTGACAAGCGCTAATAGAGACCCATTGGGGAAGAAATCACGCTGCCCCATGATCAGAGGAGAAGCAGCGGACAGAACAGTTAATGATAGGGTTGCCAGATTGGGCTAGCTTAAACATACTTAGCGGCCACCAAGATTTTGTTTTGTAGCAGATAATCAGAATTAAATCTAATACATTTCCACAAACAAAGGTAAAATATACGTGCAGACAGTGTGTCTATGATATACAGAACCATTTATATTGTAAGATATACTGCAAAAATTGGGAGAGGGAAAGCGGGATTATGGAGTCGATAATGTCTGTACATCAGAAATGCATGTGCACCACGGCGAATTTGAAAAAAGGTGCATCTAAAATGTCTCAAAACAAGTTGCTAGACTGTATGTTGGATGACTATGTTGTAGACTTTCAACTGGATATTATGAGGTTACTCTGGAAGTTATAGTAGACTATAGGGTGAAGTGATAATGATAAGTCAAGTCTGCCTCTCGAGGCTATGTTATTCTTGATGTTGTCCTGCTCCAAGCCTTTCCTAATAAATATTAATTTTTTTAGACAGTGATGTCCATGCCGTGAAATTTTGCAAGAACTGTTGCTCAGAGGAAGTGGGACACACCCTCCGAAGTCTGCGAGGTGGACCTAGTGGACCTCGATGGCGTGCCACGCTCTATCGGCCATGTCTTGTGAATCATGTGGAAGAACCTCGTCCTGAACTTTTCTCCCACGAAGGCATACAGCACTGGGTTGACACAGCAGTGCAGCAGCGCCAGGCTCTGGGTGATAAACATAGCCAAGCTTACAGCATTTTGAGCTGCACAACTGGGTTCCACCAGATTGGCTCTCAGAAGTGTATCGACCATGGTGGCCACGTTGAAGGGTGTCCAGCACAATAAGAAAGCCACCATCACAGCTGCAATCACTTTCATGGCTCTCTGGCGCTGAAAACCTCTCGTACGCAGTAGCCTGGCCACCGTCACACCATAGCACGTCAGCATGACACACAGAGGTAGCAGGAAGCCCAGAAGGTGCCTCAATACACGAGTTGCTAGCCTCCATTCGTCTGCGTTGTCTAATTCAAAAAGTTCAGTGCAAATCGGCAAGTTGTGGTCTTTCCTGTAATGGACTTCATTGTACAAGGCAGGGAGGGAAAGTAGGACACCCAAAATCCAGACCACGATGCAAACAGCCCAGGTACACAAGATCCTTTGGCTCTTCCGGGCCTCCATAGCTCGCACAATGACCATGTAGCGATCCACGCTAATGCAGACCAAAAAGAGGATGCTGGTGTAGAAGTTGGCTTCACTAACTAATTTGACCAGCTTGCACATGGTGTCACCAAAGATCCATCCAGCGACGACAGAGGTGGAGAAGAAGGGGAGGGTGAGGGCCATCAGCATGTCGGCGATCACCAGGTGGAACAGGTAGATGTCGGATGCAGAAAGAAACCGCAGGTTAGAGAGGATCACCAGCCCAACAATCATGTTGCCAGGGATGGCAAGGAGGAAGATCTGCACAAATAAAATGCACACCACAATGTTGAGGGTGTATGATGTGGTGAAAACCTGGCATGCTATAGTCGTCTCATCTATAATGTAGGAGGTGTTCAGGCTGTAGTTGAATTCCTGGTCGTAAAACTCAGAGAAGTCCAGCAGAAGAAGTGATTTGTTTGGATCTAAAAGTGGAAAAGAGATTTGGAATTATTTTAGAATTAGAATTATTTTTATTTAGGGCACAATACAGATTAGATTGTGGGTGTATCTTCACCTTCTTACTGCAGTGGACAATCTCACCTGGTTACCATGGAGATTGTACTTCCCAAGAACTTGCATACACAACTACCGTCCACAATATCCTAATACTTTTTAACACTTTTTGTACTGCTTCAGTGTTTTCTTTTTTTAGCTGTAATTATTAAAACTTATTAAAACTTGAACCGGAGTCACCCAGGAGAGAATAGGTTCCCTTTTGAGTCTGGTTCCTCTAAAGGCTTCTTCCTCCTGTCATCTCAGGGAGCTTTTCCTCGCCACTGCCACTTTTGATTTGCTCATTAGTCTTGAATTAATCTAAATCTACATCTGGATTTCTGTCTCTTTTTAATCCCTTTCCTGAGAAAATGGCTTTTGGCAGTTAGATATGATGTACCTTAGCTATAATATATTTTGTACTGGACTAGGACAGCTTTTTAATTGTCTTACCTACCTACCTATTAATGTAAGTTCAATTCAAGTATGACATTTTGGTCACAAATTAAAGGATAAACCAACATAACCAACATAAGGTTTTGAGCCACTACGAGCCAGCTTCAGTGTGCCTTAGCATAGATTCTACAAATCTCTGGAAATGTACTGGAGCAATCAACATCGTTCTTCCAAAAAATTTTCCCTCAGCTAATGTTAGGTTAAACTCCAGTCACTGTGACCTTCATAACATATGATTTACATCATCAAACCATTCAGTGAGAGCTTGTGCTCTGTGGATGCTGGCATTATTATTTTATGTTAAAATTAGCCTATTAGTCAGTGTGTTACATTCTTTAATGACATACAAACACTTCTCTGTAATATTTAATTTTTTGGAAAATGTTCGGAAATTAAAATTTTCCATTCTTCTGATACAGTAATGCAGAATATATCCAAGATGATATTTATATAAAAATTGAGTGCTTAAGACTTGAAAATGAGATTTATGTCATATTTGTTATTTTAAATTTCTATTCTATTTTGTTAAAAAAAACAAAAAAAAAACAGAGAAATAAAACCAGGCTCTCTTACCGTTCATTGTGGCTTCCTTTCCCAGCAGCTCAGAATGCGTAAGGTTCAGTAGTGATGTACACGAGTGTTAAGACAGCGATGAAGACGCACACAGCCATCAAGATGTGATGTTATATCCTGTTTACCCAATCCCAAAATCTGGGTCCCCAAAAGTACCAAACCTTTCCAGCTCTCTATACAAACCTTCATGTAAATAATAAAACATGAAACATTTTTATATTCCTCAATACCAATGGTATCAATGGCGAACCACTGCAGTTTCTTCCTTTAGTTAAAAAAAAAAATAGTAAACAAGGTGAATGTTGCTCAAACTTGGCGTAGTGGACATCTGTCGGAAGAAGTTGAGGATGTTGGAGGATGTTGCATTTATGTGAAAAAAAAAGCAGAAGATCATACTGGTGGTGATGAACGCTGACTGGGGAAGTTTTAAACACTCATTCAGTCACAAGATTACACTCGTGTCCAACTTGGGGTACCAATATGACCATAACACTGAACAAAGCCAAGAACAAAACATGTCACAATCTCAGCATGTGATTTATAAAATGAAACCAAAATATGTAAACTAGATCCAAACAAAGCATTTCCTGTTTTCACTCTGATTGAAAGGAACCACATAGAGCCTTCATGACACATTCGTAAGCAGCGCATGAATATTTAATAAAGTGATATTGGAGGATTTATGTTTGGGTTACATTACGTGAATACCTGTGAAATGACAGAGAAGTAATTATGAAGTATGTTGCATTATGTTTACATGAAAGAGAGATGAAAGAGGAAACGTTCGACTGCTTGAGACTGTTGTATCTGTATTTGTTTTTTAACATCATCTTGGAGGTTATTAATTTTATCATTATTAATAGGGCAGTCATGAAGTGTTCTATTGGTATTGAATGCTTAGGGGAAAAAAAAGTCCTGCACTGTAAAAAAAAAAATTGCTGTAAATTTTACAGTAGTTTACTAGCAACTTGGGTTATTGATAGTAAACAACTGTAAAACATATTTAGAGTAAAGTACTGTAAGGTCATACATAAAAGTATAAAGTAACACATAACCCAGTACACTTGCTCATTTGGCTGATGCGGAATACAACTGAGCTCAAGGTTAAGCTCATGGGTTTTCCCAATCATGACAGCTTGATAGTGCTGGGATTTGAACACACAACCTTCTGATCTGTGACAGAAAGCCTTAACCCCTGAGTGACCACAGCAACACTGCAACAAGCTTGCACTGATTCAACTACTACCGCTGAATTAAATCCACTAAAATATTGCATCGACTCAGTGCAAGCTTGAGCTAGTTGTGGTGTCTCAGGTAGGTTAAGGTTTCAATGCACAGATTAGAAGGTTGTGTTTTTAAATCCCAGCACCACCAAACTGACTTGACTGGGTCCTTGGGCAAGACCCGTCAGTTCAGTTGTGTCCTACATCAACCAAATGAGCAAATGTACTGGGTTATGTGTTATTTTACACTATGCATGACATTACAGTACTTTACTGTTAATTTTACAGTACTATATGGGCAACCCAGGTTGCCAGGAAATTACTGTAAAATCTACAGTAAATTTTTTGGTACACTTAAATAAAGTGCTACCTGTTTGTCTAAAGATTAGGGCTGGCAATATGTTGACCTAATATCGATGTTGTGATAAACTATGTCACAATATACATTTCTGATATTGCAGGTATCGTGATGTCTTGTAATCACAGTTATCATGTTTTTTTTTTTTTTGTTTTTTTTTATATAGCAAAACTATGGAAGCAGCTTATGTGATCGTAACATTTTGTACAGAATATTGAAAATTGTAAAGTGTTTTTTTTTTAAAAAAGGTTTTGTTAAATTTACTTTTATCATGATATGATTTTTTTGTCATATCTCCGACCCCTACTTGACATACAAAGGCATTATAACACTTTTGAGCTTTTTAAATTTTTAAATTATTTTAAATTATTTAAAGCATTTAATTAGTTACATAAATAATTTAAACAAATAATGATTGTATTAATTTATTACTCTAAATAATTCAAACTATATAATTATTAAAATATATATATATATATATATATATATATATATATATATATATATATATATATATTTATCTAGCATAATATTAACATATAACTTGATATTAAAAAAATTACATAATACAAAAGATGTGAAAACATAATTGCATAATTGAAAAGGAGATCAACCACATTAATATTAATAAATTATGATTTTAAGTAATGAAAAATAAATAAATAAATAAACTAATGAAAGAGGAAGCTGAAAGGTTGGAATTTTTGTCTGTCATGGAGAAAATACTGTTAATAAACACAGTAGTATTTTACAGTAGTAAAAGTTTGTGATATTTTTATATGTGAGGTTGTGAGACATGCCTCACTGGTGTATATATATAAGCAAAAATAACACATAGTCAATCTGTAACTTTTAAAAAGATTTCTCATGATTTAGTTCCACCAGCTGATGAATAGTGTGGTAGTGAAAGCATCCTGTAATGAAACCTTTCTTGTAATATGGAAATGAAGTGTTGAAATGCGCACATGTGGACGAAGACCCATGTTAAGAAAAAATATCACCGCCACAGTGTTTAAGCAAACAAGGAAATTGGGTAACATGTTTTTCTGACACTTTGTAAATCCCATGAGAACAGTGCCGATTTATTTTGCATTGCAGTTAAAGACCCAGTGTAGGGGAAGAAATATGGAAGCACATTGCTACCACTAAAAAAAACCCACATTATTACACTAATTGATAGATTCTGACAAATGATGCAGTTGGCAGATTTTACTTCATGCTTGGCATGAAGCACCATAGACTGTATTGTCATTAATATATGCACATTAGGACAGAGTCTCATAATAATGAGATATTTTTTTCTTGTAGTAACAAGATGTTTTTTTCTTATAGTAATGTGATGTTTTTCTTGTAACAATGAGGTGTTTTTCTCATAATAACAAGATGTTTTCTTGTAGTGATGAGATGCTTTTCTTGTTATAATGAGATTAGGCCCACTGCCTTTTTCTCTATATATACTATTTCTGGGTACAAGTATTCGTAAACACAGTATTAGCTTCCACTGTTATGCTGATGACACACAGCTATATGTTTCAGCAAACGCAGATGAGAGACACCAGATTAATAAAGTTAAGGAATGTGTAAAGGACATTAGACACTTGATGCTTATTAACGTCATTCTACTTAATTCTGACAAGACAGAAGTACTTGTACTAGGACCACATGCAGCTAGAAGTAAGCTGATTACATAGTATCTCTGGATGGCTTTTTAGTTACATCATGTGCAGCAGTAAAAAACCTTGGTGTGATCATTGACTCCACTCTCTTTTGAAGCTCATGTATTAATTACTAAGATATATTACTAACATAACCTTCTTTCATTTCAGGAATATTGCTAAGAGAAGAAATATAATGGCACTACACAATGCTGAAAAACTAGTTCATGTCTTTGTTACCCCTAAGTTGGATTATTGTAATGCCTTGCTGCCTGGATGTTCCAGTAGGTGCATAAACATGCTCCAGTTAGTTCAGAATACAGCAGCCAGAGTCCTTACTAGAACCAGAAGATATGACCACATCACCCCTATCTTATCCACACTGCATTGGAGCCCAGTAAAATTTTGCATTGATTATAAAATACTACTATACTATAAAGCAATGAATGGTCTCGGAGCTCAGTACTTGAGTGAACTTTTGGTCTTTTATGATCTACTACGCCTGCTTCGATCAAAAGGTGCAGGCTCTTTGTTGGTACCTAGAATAATAAAGGCTACAGAAGGGGGCAGAGCTTTCTCTTACAAAATGCCCCAGTAATGGAACAGCCTTCCAATTAGTGTTTGGGACTCAGACACAGTCTCAGTGTTTAAATCTAGGCTGAAAACACATTCATTTAGTCAAGCCTTTTGTTAATAGATTTTCTCTTAGGTAAGGGTGTAGATCTGGAGGGGTCATGGGCATAGAGTGCCCCCACGTGTTTCACTCAGGTTTGTCGACGATGGAGTGGCTGGTCCCTTTATTTCACAGGGTGCCCTCATGTCTGTGTTACCTTCTGGCTCCCCCTTTTAGTTATGCTGTCAGAGCTAGTCTTACCAGAGTCCCTGCTTGCACTCTGCACACAGTACATTGTCCTTAACCATTACATGACAATTACCATACCTATAACAATCTGTCTCTCTCTCTCTCTCTCTCTCTGTTGAGCTACACATGCTACTCCTGAGATAGTTCTGCTCTTCAGACCTGCCTAATCCATCCTGATGCCCTACTTCTGGTTGGAGTTCTCATCACTCGGAAACTGCTCTCTGTTGCTGAGGATGGCTCCACATGGACAGCCTAAAGATCAATGAGATTACTGAGGATGGTACCACTTAAAAACCATGAAGATGGCTGTGGACCGCAATTGATATGAACAGTTTTGCTACATTGGCTTAGGACTACAACTGCTATGATAGCTTTAGGACTGCAATTCCCATGAACAGTTTTGCACTCAAGTCTCCATCAGTGAACGGTTGATAACTTCAACAAAATAGACTTCATGTGAAAGCTATAATGAATTTCCTGTTTACACAACTGCACTATCTGGTGTCACCCAGATGAGGATGGTGTAATGTTTCTTGTATCAATGAAGAAACTGTTTTTAATTCATGTGTCTCTTTATTCCAACTTTGGTCTGGCCATGGGAAACTGATGACGGCACTTCTTCAGCTGTATGGAGTATCTTTAGCTTACAGGTGAGTGTGCTGCTACTGACATTTAGTGGTTAGACTAGAAGTATATTATATCATGACATCCCCTTTTCTTTAGATGTGAACAAACAAGTTATTCCAACTAATTATGCAAAATTACAGAACAACTAAATGCCATGCAAGCATCGTAAAGATTATACAAAACCTTATGCACAAAATTACAGTCTTAAGAACCATTTATATATTAGTCAATGTAATAATTAACAGATTCAAATTTTCCCTTTTGTTTTGTTTTTCTTTTTTTCTGTTCACTGTGAATGCTCTAATGTCTATGTTTAGTTTACAGTACCATTCACAGGTTAAGCCTCTCAAGAGGTTTTACTGTGCGTTTGGATCTTCTTAACACAGGTGAATGCATTTCTTCAGCTGGTTCTTTGTTATCCAAGACTGGTGATGTTTCAGATTTTGATGGTGATGCACCATAGTCTGTGTTATCTGCAGATGTATCCACTGGCATGGATACTCCTCCTGTGGATTTGACCATACTCTGTCCTGACAGTGTAAGATCTAGGGTTAACTTCCTCCAGGACTGTGGCCCTTCTAGTCCAGGTGCTGTAATCCTCAAGTCTTACTGTGTCATTATTGGAAAGTGGTTCCAGGCTTCTGGATGTCCGGTCATAATTTGTCTTTCATCTCTTTTCAGATGCTTTTGTTTCTCTTTCAGGTCTCTCTTCTTGTTCAGTTTTGTTAAATAAGGCAGTGTGATGCATATTTTACGTCCTATTAGGATCTCAGCAGGGGACAAACCATGCTCGAGTGGAAAAGCACATTATTCAATGGAGCTAAATAGGGATCTGATTTACTGCTTGCTGCTTTCTTGAGTAGTAGTTTAACTGTGTGTACTCCTTTCTCCGCTTTTCCATTTGACTGGGGATATAGTGGGCTGAACATCCCATGTTCAAAATCATACTCCTCTGCAAAGTTTTGGAATTCTTGGCAACTGTAGCATGGCCCATTGTCCCTGCAGACAACCTGTGAGATTCCATGTCTCGCAAAGATAGATTTCATATGTGTTGTCACACAGGCAGCAGATGCATTAGGGAGCAGTGCCATCTCTGGATAGTTTGATAGATAATCTATCACAAGCAGATAATTCCTTCCATCCAGGAGGAAGAGATCAGTCTCAACTTTCTGCCATGGCTCATCTGGTGAGTCAGTGATGATCATTGGTTCCTTTTGCAGCTTTGCATGGTGCTATAAACAAGTATCACAGGTTGACACCATCCTGTCAATGTCTGCATTTATTCCTGGCCAATAAATAGATTGAGGAATAATGATCCTGTTCTGTCTCAGTAGAAGTCCCTTGACAACACTCAACTCTGTTCTAATGTTGTAGTACTGTGAACATGCTCCCCTAGGCCAGCCCTCATTCAGATGCTCACATGGAGAGTCACATCAGCCTCTGTGGAGCTCTCATAGTGTATTTCATATTTGGTAGCCCTGGACAAGGTATCTGTCAGCACTATGTACTTTCCCTGTGTATAAAGCAGTTCAAAATCATATCTCTGAAGCTTCTTCATCAGCCATTGAATTCTTGGGGACATGTCGTTCAATTTTTTTTTTTGATGATGGCTATCAATGGCTTGTGATCCGTCTCTGCCACAAACGTAGGACATACACATAGCTGTGGAATTTTTCCACTCCATACACCAGACACAGCCATTCATTTTCTATCTGAGCGTAATGACACTCAGATGGGGTAATCAGTCTTGAGGCGTATGTGACTGGCCTCCAATTCTCTCCCTCCGCCTGCAGTAGCCTGTAGACAAATAAAGAACCTTGAACCTTGAACCAGTACCACCACACCCAATCCATCTTTAGACACATCTGTTGATATCGTAGTTCTTTTTGATTGATCAAAGAAAGTCAGCACAGGCTCTGTAGTCAGGAGAGTCTTCAGTCGTCCCCATTCTTGTTCATGGTTGTCAGTCCACTTGTACTCACACTTGTCATGCAACAGTTCTCTCAGGTGTACTGTTTTTGAAGACAGGCTCGGTATGAACTTTCCGATCAAATTTATCATACCCATCACTCTCAATACAGCCTTTTTGTCTGTGGATCTAGGCATTTTGAGTATTGCCTGTTACTCTTTTCTGGTTCTACACCTCCTTCTGACAGCTTGTCTCCAAGGAATGTGATTTCCTTCACACCTAACTGACATTTATCCTTATTCAGCTTCAGCCCATACTTCTGCACTCGCTGTAGAACATCAATAAGCCTCTTATTGTGCTCTTCTATTGTGGATCCCCACAATACAATATAGTCCACATAAACATGCATTCCCAAAATGCAGTCAACTGTGTGCTCCATGGCTCTGTGGAATACTTCAGGAGCTGAAGAAATTCTGAAATTCATCCTCAGGGAGGAGTATCAGCCAAAAGTTGTGTCAAGCATGCAATACTGTGTGCTATCCTCATGTAGTATCAGCTGCCAAAAGCCCTGGGACGCATCCAGCTTTGTAAAGAACTTTGCACCTGCCATCTCACTTATAATTTCTTCCAGTGTTAGAATCTGATAATGTTCCCTCTGGATGTTTGAGTTTAAGTCCTTTGGGTCCATGCACACATGTAGATCACCATTTGCTTTTTTCACACATACCACAGAATTCACCCACTCTGTAGGCTTTTCCACTTTTTCTATGACTCCCATTGATGTCATTCTTTCTAGCGCTTGCTTCAGTTTGTCACGAAGTGGTGCTGGAACTCACCTTGGAGCATGTACTACTGGCTGAGCATCTTTTTTCAACTGTATCTTGTAGGTGAATGGTAGGACTCCAAACCCATCGAAGATGTCAGGGAACTGCTTCACTATATTATCTAGACTGCTCTGTGTTATGGTATTATTTATGATGTACACTCTTTTAACTAGACCTAAGTCTTCACATGCCTTGTCACCCAACACAGAATCATGGCCACCTGGAACTACCACAAACATGAGGTGATGTTCTCTGTTTTTCACTTTTACTTTGAGTCTGCATGTTCCTTTTGTTTCAATGTTCTGTCCATTTTAGGCTTTGTGTTGCACAGTTTTCTGATTAATATGTGGTTTTATTTTCATTGCTCTGATATCATGCTCAGAGATCAAAATGCTGCTGTGTCCAGCTTGAGTGACACTGCTACTCCATTTATTTCCAGAGCTGCCATCCACTTGTCCTGTGCAACACTACACACATCAGTCTGTTCTGTACTTCCTTGATTGGAATCGACATGCTTCACCATGCCAACAGAGAATGTGCTGCTGAAGGCAGTTTCTTCCACTGTATGGACACGTTCACTTCGACTTTGCCTGCCCTTGGAAAAACATTGTTTGGCAAAATGATTCTGCCCTCCGCATTAAGCACAGACTTTACCATAGGCTGGGCAATGTTTTGGCGGGTGTCTTTTGCCACATCTCTTCCAACTGAACATTTCTTTCTCCTTTTTCTGTTTAAATGCTCTGTCTTTGTGTGTTTTCTCAGTCACTGCAGCTACAGGTGTACTGTCACTTCCAATTGTCTTTGTTTCGTCACTGAACGTTTTAGCATGCTGAAGAGCTAATTCACTGGCGTGACGTATCCGCACTGCTTCAGTCAAGGTAAGCTCTGTCTCTCTCAATAACTTCTCTTTCATTTTTTTGTCATTATTTCCAAACACTATTTGGTCACGGATCACTGAATCATGTAGCAATTCAAACCTGCGTGTTCTTGCTTTCAGCTTTAGGTCCATTAAGAAAAGTCTCTCCGTATTGCTGCAGGTGAGAACTAAAAACATACCTTTCGAAGGTCTCATTCTTTTTTGGGAAACAGCGTGAATCAAATTTCTCACTTACCACATCATATTTTCTTTTGTCTTCTGCTTTTTTCAAATACGAGCATGTTGAACACCTCTATTGTTTGAGGTCCCATGACAGTGAGTAGCAATGCATTCTAATGTGCATCTGACTCTCTATCAAGTCCTACTGTTTGCAGATGGGTTCCCTTTTGAGTCTGGTTCCTCTCAAGGTTTCTTCCTCATATTGTCTCAGGGAGTTTTTCCTTGCCACGGTCACCTCTGGCTTGCTCATTACTGATAAATTTGTAAATTTATAAGTTTAAAATTCATATTCTTAATGTATATATTTCTTTAAAGCTGCTTTGTGACAATGGCCAATGGCCTATACAAATAAAATTGAATTGAAACCGTTACAGGACAAGAGCATAAATAATAATCTGTATTCTTGCTCTCTTTCTTTCTCTCTCTCTCCCCTCTCTCACTCTGTCTCTTTCGAGCTACACATTACTGATGAGATAATAGTGATCCTGAGTCCTTCTGCTCTCTGGACCTACTTCTGCTTGGAACCTCATTCACCTGATAATCACTCACTCCTGCTGAGGACGGCCTGGCATGGACAGCCTAAAGATCACCATGGGATTACTGTGGCTGTGGATGTTCTTTCTTGGTTACTTCACTTTGGATACTTCACATGAAACTTCACTTTGATAAGACAGACTTAAAATTTAAACTCTAATGAAATCAGAACTGACTCTGATGTTCATACTCAAGTTCCTCAGCACACTCAGCACTGCTTTACTCTATATTAAACAGTTGTAGAAGAGAAATGATTTATGATCCCACTATCTGGCGTCACCCAGATGAGGACGAGTTCCCTTTTGAGTCTGGTTCCTCTCAAGGTTTTTTCCTCATGTCGTCTCAGGGAGGTTTTCCTTGCCACCATAACCTTTGGCTTGCTTATTAAGGATACATTTAAAATCAATCTCCGGATTTCTGTAAAGTTGCTTTGTGACAACGTCCATTGTTAAAAGCGCTATATAAATAAAATTGAATTGAATGTTTTTTTTCTTGTAACAAGATGCTTTTCTCATATTAACAAGATGTTTTCTTCTAGTAACAGCATACTTTTCTCATAATATGTTTTCTTGTAGCAACAAGACAGTTTTCTTGTAATAATGAGATTTTCTTGTAGCAACAAGATGCTTTTCTCGTAATAACGAGAATGGTTTTTTGTAGTAACGAGATGCTATTCTCGTAATAACAAGATTTTTTTCTTGTAGTAATGAGACATTTTTGTTGTAATAACAAGATATTTTCTTGTAATAATGAGATGCTGATAAGGATTTTTTTTTCTTTAGAAGTAACATGGTTGAAATAACAACAGTATTTTTTTGACCAGCAGGTGGTGCATGCACTACTATAGTGCTGTGAAATACAGCTTGACTCTGTGCTTCTGTCTGTATAATTATGGCAGGGAGAGAAGAAAAGCAACACAGGTTTGGGATTTTTAATGCATTCTATTGTGGAAAAACAATAGAAATAAAAAAGCTGTGGACATTAACATCGGTCATCATGCAATGTCGATGTCTTTCTCAGAGTTCTCGCACTATCCATAGCCTGACATAGAGAAGGAATAAAGACATGAAATATTTATCCTGATATTAAACCTCAGAGGTCTGTGCCTGATTTTTATCAATGCCTTTATTTTAAATAGAAATGTTTTATGTTTTATATACTTTTAACTACAAACAGGGCTATGTGTGGACTGTAGTTTCAAATGTGTCAGAGAACTGTACAAAATTAATTCAGTGTAAGTCAGTAAGTCAATAAAAATTATTGTTTACATTTAAAAGTTGCTATTAATGCTGGAACATGGCCATTATACAAGCTTGATGTGACCATACCTCAAGCTTATTATGAACCAGAACTTACAGTTGGCTCAGAATTTAAATACCATAAAACAAAAGATGTGCTTTAGCTGCATATGGGCCTGTTTTTGGTGCAGAAAGTAGGTGTGGCTCTTATAGTACTAGCCACTTTTGGTCCACAGTCCACTTGGCATTGCCATAACTGGCTTTTATATGTCTAAACACACATTTGGCCTGAAATAGTCTGTGATATCTTTGGAGATCTGGATATCCCTCTTTCTTATTAATCCGCAGAAACCATGTGTGCAGCCGATATACAATGGAGCGACTTGACTCTTTCATGACGCTTGCTTTTTCGTGAAATGCACAGGAAACAAGGTGTGGCCTGTCTCTTGCAGAGACCGAAGATTTTACTTCTACTACTTTTTTTTCAACTGTTTTGTAAAAGAATGAGTCAAGGTGTTTCCAAAGAAAAAGTTCAGAAGACGACAAAAGAAAAGAGGAAATCTGGATTAGTTAAGGTCAGAAATGAGGGCTACTTAACTAGATGTAGGATTTTGAAGTGAATGGATGGCAACGATTTTAGCGGGCTCTTAAGGGCAGCTGGACATTGGCAAGATACAATATCTGATTTGTACCTGTGACCTATAACTACAGCCAAAATTTCCCGAAAATTCCAGAAAGTTTATTTCTTTCCATCACTATAATAAACTGTCTTAGTAAAATTCTTAAATTTGTGAGATGGATGAGTAGTTGGTGCTTTCTAATCAGCATAATGTTATTCAATGGGATATAGAATGCAAGCTGTTTTGCCTCTGAAAACTCAGGAATAAATACAATCCCCAAACCCCTCTGGACAGGTAGGAACGTGTCTGCGCTTCAGGTGAAAGTTGGGAGAGGAATGCTGATGAAATCAATACCAGACAAAGGACCACTATCACATCAAAGTGGTGTTGAAAGTCTCACACTTACAACCAACTCTTACAGTGTTAACTCTTTCAGTCTTGGCTAGAAAACAGAAATAATTCAACACTTTTTTTTTTTAACGTTATACATTTGATATTATAGGTCAGGGTTATTCAACAAAAATTTGTAAAAGTCCAGTTATATGACATTCCTTGCTTATAAAGGTCCAGATAAGCAACTCACATGACTGGACGGTGATAACAGTTACCTTTTAAATCTTAACCATTCTTGATTAGTCCATGGCTATAAATAAGACTCATCAGTGTGAACTGGTATTGTTTTATTTAATAGTGGTGCCTCTCATTATCATTTCTGACTAGTGCCACGGACTCTGAACAGAAGAATAAATGCATACCAATTTTCATTGTCAATAATCAGCTATGTCAAAATCTACGAACCACAGGCGATTGCTTTAAGATGTCACGTCAACACCAGAAACGACATGGCTTCCTACTCCACTTGACATAAGACTACACTGGAAGCATTGCCTCTCATATAATTTCATTAAAATGTGGCAATGAAATGTTTACCAACTTGTTATTTTATCATTGTAATATGTAATATGTGTTTTAATAAATTGTAAGTGTAATGTTCTGTTTAATTGTTTGTGTTCATTTTGGAAATTTGTTGTTTATTTATAGGTCTAGTTGTCATTACTTTCTTCAGTGAAATTTAGCTAGCTTAGCTAGCAGCTAAGCTGCTTTGACATGACATGGCATGACATGGCAGACACTTTTAATGTTGTTGGTTTTTAGAAAGTATTTTGATACACTTACTTATGAGGGGAGACTGAGAATTAAACAGGGGACCAGACCAACGCCTAAGAGTGATTTAATTCAGAAGTCATTGCAAAGCAGGTCCTTTCAGCACTCTTAACAGCAACGTTGATTTAGCTGACTTGAATTGCTGTGACCAAGCTTATGCACTGCTGGCCTTATATAGTGACAGACAGCTGTACTTCCTCTATTTTAAAAACCACCAGCCACCACTGCTATGAACGTCTGTGAAAACTCCTTCCATTCTCAATGAGCTGCGTTAGGTAAACAGTTAAAAAACGTAAATGCATGTGATTAGATAACAACAGAGTATCTGGTACAGAAGCTGAACTGACAACCCCTGGTATATCGTATACTATATACAGAAGGCATGGCTCTTTGAGGAGTATTTGTGTCATAAGGTTAAATTGATGCATTTAGGTTGTTTTTCTACACATGATGTGAAAAGATTTGGACAGATCCGAACGCTAATCCATTCCACACTCGACTGCTGCTGACAGACTTGTCTCTAGGCTCAGAAGTTCAATGGAGTGTATCAGGGGAAAAAAAAGAAAAGAATAATGCTACCCTGCTGTTTACTGTGTGACGTCTATTATCTAGCTACAAATCTGAGGAGCCAGTGGGACCCAACCCGAAGAGAATGTGAGAGTGTTGTTGGAGCCTGTAGAGCAAGATATCTCTGTCTTGGAGGATGTGGATGGTATCTGTGTGTTGGAGGATATGTTGCTGGATGTAACACTTTGGTGTTAAAGTTCTATCCTTTGGCCATCCACTGAAGAGACGCATGGTCTGTGACAAGGATGAAGTGCCAACCAGGACATGAAGTCCATCGTATTGGTCCAATCTTGCTGATCAACAGCGGCATAATTCTGTTCAAATGGAATTTAAGGCTTTTCAGTGTTCAGGAGTTCTTCATCTCAGGCCTACCACAAATGTTCAACAATGAATGTGTGACAATGAAAATAAAACCTGCGTTCTTGCACACCCCAGTGTCACTTGTATCCTATACAAGTCAGTCAATCATGGAATTAAAATACCGATTTTTTGGTTATTTAAAAAGCTGTTTTAATGTTGATGGAAAAGAAAAATGGATATATATATTTAAAAAAATCTGTTTTCAGATTGTTGATCTCATGCACAAGGGACTTAGTAGAGCCACTGCTCTGGGATTTAGATGTTGTAAGAGATCTGAGAAATGACTCATGTGCCCACTGACTTCCTGGCTTACTGTATTTCTGGCAATATCCTCTCTAGTCATTTGTACTATAATGAAAAGAAACAGAAAAGACTTTGGGTCCAGACTTCAGATGACCTCTTGAATGACCACACAAGGCCACAGGAGATATTTTATCAAGTACATCCTCACAATCACTCTAGTGCTGAGTTCTTGTTCCTGCACTTCCATGCTATGTTTTCTCTTTCAGCCATTTTTTAATGTCAACCTCCTGTATCAGCATTGCTGCCTCACAGCTCCAGGGTCCCTGGTTTGATCCTGAGCTCGGGTTACTGTCTGGCACATTCTCCACATGTCTATTTCCACATTTCCTCCAGGTTCTCTGGTTTCCTTCCACCTCCCAAAAAAAAAAAAAAAAAAAAATGCTGGCAGGTGAATTGGCTATGTTAAACTACCCCTAAATGTGACTATGTGTATAACTGTGTGTGTACATACTGGCGTCCCTTCCAGGGTATATTCCTGCTTGACATCTAGCCTTCAGTTACTGAAAGCGAGTGAGTGAAAGTGTGTGATTAACAGTTTACAAAACCTAACAGGAATACTAACATTTTGTTAGTTTGTTAATTGACTGGTCTTCATAGAACACTTTATTGACATGGAGTGATCAAAGCTGTGAACATTAATGCAAATCTTTGTTGTTGTACACCTGATCATCACACTTGTATGCGCCCATTCCAAAACCATGGGCATTAACATGGAGTTGCCAGCCCCTGCTCGCTTTTATAATAACCTCCACTCTTCTGGGAAGGCTTTACACTAGATTTTGGAGTGTGGCTGTGGGAATTTGTGATCATTCAGCCACAAGAGCATTAGTGAGGTCAGGTACAGATGTTGGGTGAGGAGGTCTGGGGTGCAGTCAGTGTTCCAGCTCATCCCAAAGGTGTTCAGTGGGGTTGAGGTCAGGGCTCTGTGCAGGACACTCGAGTTCTTCTACTCCAACTTTGGCAAACCATGTCTTCACGGAGCTCAATTTATGCACAGGGGCATTGTTGTGCTGGAACAGGTTTGGGCCTCTTAGTTCCAATGATGGGAAATCATAATCCTACAAAATACGAAGACATTCTTTACAAGCTTGTGGCAACAGTTTGGGGAAGAACCACATAAGGGTGTAATGGTCAGATGTCCACAAACCTTTGGCCATATAGTGTGTATATGAACAAGAGGAGCACTGAAACACAGTTTGTGACATGAACCAACATAAAACAATTAACTCAGGCAGTTTTAGTGGTTGTCCTTAGAAAAATGACCTATAGTAAGTTGAATATCTGGCTTATAGAAAACACTTTTTAAACATTTCATTTCTGTTTTGTCACGACTAGCAGGATCAAATGTCTGATTTTTTTTTCCACAACAGTGAACTTTTAAAATGTACCTGTAGTAGCCTGTAATGAAATAACACTAAGAAATATTGAAACACACAATATTGAATGATAAATAAACGGGTATAATATATATATTTTTTTAAATATTAACTGTCAAATCAAACGTTGTTCCGCATTTGATGCAGGCACAATTATGGACACCTACAGACGTGGGGCCTGAACTTGAATGCGGAAGTGGAGACAGGAAGCGCTGCGGAGAGATATTGTAGCATCTTTAGGAGGCTTGTTATAGTATATTTTTTATTATAGCTATCTTTTTAATTTCAACTAGCACTTTAACACTTATTACCAATCACCATGATTCTGTTGGAAATAAACAATCGGATCATAGAGGAGACGCTATCGCTTAAATTCGAAAGCGCGGCCAATGGGTGAGTTTCCACGGAGCTAATGCTAACAAGCTAGTACGTTTGATGTATTTGAAAACGACACGCCTTGATATAGACACAAATGATACTATAAGCGCGTTTTATAGCGAATAATTTGACCTGGCAGATCCATGACATAATCCTGCCAGCTTGCCTTAATGATATATGAAGTGTAAAATTAAAATAAATAAATAAATAATGAGAATAATGAGAACAGTAGCTGGTCAAAGGGTTGTGCTGCATGCATTATAGGAGTCAGCATTATAGCTGGAATCTGTACACCTTTAAAGTGCAGGGAGTTTAAAGATTTATTTATTGCTCCAGTAATAATGCTTTAGTTAGTTGCCACCCAGATTCAGGTGACCTGCAGATGAAATCTGTCAAACCCCTGACACTATAATGAGTAAATAATAAAGTATTGTGTGCATTGAGCTTTGATTTCCATATCACATAGACCATTTCTTTGTGTTGTGTGTAAAATCTTTCACCAAAGTGCTGTTAATGTGAAGTGTTTGCGCCTTCGCTGCTTAAGGTGACTCCACCAATCAGTCTCCAAACAGAGCTTTTGCCATATAAGGAGTTTTTTTTGCATTGCTTTCGCCTCCCGCCCCTGACAGCTCAGTGATTTTCAGCAGTTTCTCACTTCCACACTCTCAACAGCTCAACCTGTGCTGACTGATTCTCCCTATGATTTCAGAAAACAGACATGCTTGTGATCGTTCTGTTGATCTGGACACCTTCCCACTCCATGCTGGTGTCCATTTCGTTTTCTTTCTTTTTTTTTTCTAGACAGGAAGCTTGTATTACTCAGCTAGGAACAGCTCCTGTATCACCACATCATACACTCCAAGTCCTGAAGCTAAAACTGGTCTGGATTCAGGATCTTAAAACACACACACACACACACACACACACACAAAGTAGTGTCATGTACCAAAGAAGCTGCTTGTGATAAGCGTCGTCGTCATCATCATATGTTGTCTATGATGAACTTTTGGATGAAGATACGGACAGTAAACGCTACAAGACCATCATCTATCATGTAGTGCTTTTATTATTTCTTTACATATTTATTACATATTTATCTGGCCTTGTGTGGTCCTTTTAGCAGATATTCATGCTCAGGCTGCGTGAGATAAATTTAACAAAGAATTCATAATTTTATTTATACTTTACTATATGTAGACACACAAAGAAAGAGTGAGTGATAGAGAGATAGATTGGCAGGCATAGATAGATAGATAGATAGATAGATATGGATAGATACAGACAGACAGGCAGCTAAAGAGAGAAAGAGGGACATAGATACAGATAGACAGATGATGGATGGATCGATAGACAGGCAGGTATAGATAGATAGATAGAGAGAGAGAGAGAGAGAGAGAGAGAGAGAGTACTGTGCAAAAGTCTTAGGCACCCTAATTTTTTTTTTAATACAAGGTTTGTCTTAGATGTGTATTTTATGACTTCTGCATTATTGAGTCAGTACAAAAACATTTTCGTTTTCCAAACATTACATTTCAACAAAAATTTAAAAGAGAAAATAGATCAAATCTGAAACTCACAACTCTTCAAACTGTAGAGGACTGAAAACAGTACATTACAGCTAAACATTTAAAGGTGGTGCTTTTGCGTTCTCTTTTCTGAAACCCGTTTGATGAGTTGATTTGAAGTGAAAGCCAGTGAGCTCTGACCAATCAGAAGGCGAGCTGCAGTCATCCGTCTGTAAATGCTTGCGTAGTCACGTCTGTCATGAGTCATCTGGATGAAGGTCTGAATCACTGATGACTTTACGGTGTCTGCTGGCTAAAGCCACAGTCACACTGGATGTTCACTTGACATTTTTCTTCACCATGATGGAGCAGAATCAGGTGATTAAGGGCGGTCCTCCTGGTGTGAAGTGTTTATGGAGGGGAAAGTACTGGTTCAGTGAACAGCTAGCCTTAGCCAGCTAGCCAGTAGAGATGTTATGTCGACTAATCTTTGCTTCCGCTAGCTTGTTAACTTGTTAAATAGAATATTATTAGTAGGTTCATTTTGCTAGTCTGGTGTTGCTTGTTATATGCCAGCACTGTAAAATCCTCAAATTCGTCATTAATTAATTTTCTACAACAGCAGCTCTGACAGTAGCTCCAGCTGTAACATTAATGACAAGTTAATGACAACGCGCTCGTTCTAATACGTTATCGTTTCAGTAGTAACAACTTGGGCAGGGATTTGTTTGGTGGATGCTCCAAGAAAACATTCTGTAATTTAACAAAGAAAAACGTGAAATTTTCTGTTAAGAGATGCGTGTTTAACATTTATGGAAGGAGTCTCCAGTTCCAGCACTAAGTTTCCATCATGGAAGAGTCTTCATGACAGAGGAGTGTGCACCTTCCGGTTTCTCTATAGCTGTGTTTTTTTTGTCTTATTAACTTAAAGAGAGAGAGAAAAAAAGAGAAGCTAGTGAAGTAGCTCCTGTTTATAGCAGTTATGACATAAGTGATAACAGGAACTAACTTGTCTTGCAACATTAATCATAACTATAAATAGTTAAAAAGAGTGATGTGCCATTCGTGGGCCATCACATCATTCTGGGGAGGATTGTTCACAGTAACATGAGACATGATCAACCGAAATACCAGCAGCTGATCAGCTGCTCCACTCAAGAGGAAAAGACCTTTGACTATTTCTACACCACCATAAAAAAGGCATTCTGTCACTTTTCTCAGGCGCCTCTTGGTAGCTTGGACCACACTATGATCATGCTTGTACCCACATACAAAAGAAAAGTGAAGCAGTCTAAGGTCATTAAAACAATTATGCCTGAGGTTGTGGAAACACTGAGAGACTGCCTGAATTCCACTGACTGAGAGGCAATGTAAGGCTGGTGTAGCAGTATTGATAATTTCACTGATACAGTTACATCCTACACCTGTTACATTGCCTCCTTAAAAACACAATTGTGAGGTACAATAATGACAAGCCATGGTTCACTAAAGAACTGAAAGTGCTCAGATTGAATAAAGACCAGGCCTCCAGATCTTGCAACATGGAGGAATGTGCACTGAAAGCAGCATAGGCCAGATATAAGGACAGGCTGGAAAGCAACTTTGCAGAAAACAATGCAGTCCTGTCTGGGGCTCCTTGCAGAGACTTTGCAACTTCAAACAGATGAGCCCCCAAGCACCTGCCTCCCCCAATCTGGCCAACCAGCTGAACCAGTTTTACTGCCGTTTTGACCATTGACAACCCGTTCACACCTATTCTACCTGCACATCAACAACATCTCCCCCATCGATGCATGCTCCAGCAGTAGGAAGGCTTCCCCATTGACACTTTCCAGCATCCTTCCTCTCCCCTCCAACTTCACACCAAAAACAAAAGAGTTGCATCCTATCCACCCTCCCTCCACAGGAAATAGTTCCTGTATTCACCCACATTTTCAGTTATGCAGGGTCCCCACTGAATTCAGGGTTCAAAGTATCCGACATTGTGCCCATCCACAAAAAGACAAGCTAACAGGACTGAAGGATTATAGACCAGTTGCTCTAACATCAGTCATTGAGAAATCCTTTGAGTGGCTGATACTGGCCCACCTGAATTCCCGCTCCTTGACCCTCTAAAGTTTGCATACAGGGCAAACCCCTTAGCTGAGGACGCAGTGAACCTGTGCCTTCACTACATCCTACAGTGCCTGGACTCCCCTAACACCTATGCAATGATCTTGTATGTGGACTTTAGCTCTGCCTTCAACACTGTTGTTCCTGAGCTACTCCACAGCAAACTCATCCAGCTTAACATACCCTCTAAAACCTGTTGGTCTATCACTGATTTTCTGACAGGAAGGAAGCAGTATGTGAAATATGGCCCCCATCAGTCAGACTCCATGATGAAAAACACAGGAGTACTGTAGGGCTGTGTTCTTTCAGCACTCCTGTACTCCGCTGCACCACAACAGAGAGCTCCATCAAAATCATCAAGTTTGCAGATGACACAACTGTAGTGGGTGTCATCTCCAACAATGATGAGACTACCTACAGAAGTAAAGCTGCCCATCCTACAGCATGGTGTGCCCATAACAACCTTGTGCTTAATGCCGCCAAGACGGTTGAAATGCTGGTTGACCTCCACTAGCATCCCGCTGCCTGCCAACCCCAGACAATCAATGGCTTAGCTGTGCCCAAGGCTCAGTCTTCTTAGGGACCACCATAACCAACTCACTGAAATGAGCCAACAACATAACCACCATCCTCTAGAAAGCACAGCAAAGACTCTTCGACATCTCGGGAAGCTCAATGTATCTCAACCGGTCATGAAAAGATTTTACTCAGTCGTCATAGAAAGTGTGCTCACTACCTCCATCATAGTCTGGTTCCCCTCGGACTCTTCCATCTGCAAGACCTGACTGCAGCGAGTGGTCCAGTTGGCTGAGAAGATCATCGGCTGTGAACTCGCCAAAATCAAGGACCTATACACCATCAGGGCAAAGAGGCAGGCAGTGAAAGGCAGTGAAACCAAGCAACCACCTTTTTATCAAGCTGCCATCACAGAGATCCATCATCTCCCAAACTACACACCACCTTCACAGTTTCTTTCCAGGCGCTATCCAGTTACTCAACCGCCCAGTCCATAGCAACTCTTGTTGAACCACCTCAAAGTTTTTGCATTGCAGTTTGCACACACTGACACTGTTGTATTTTTAATGTTGCACACTGGCACCAAACCAAAACCAATTCCTGGGAGCACAACTCCTAGCCAATAAAGTGTTTCTGATTTCTGATTTTCCCACAACAGCACAATTCATAGTGTGTTATTCTTTACTTGGCTCCCACTAAAATGTGCTAAAACAAATATCACTGTTGTATAAAACAGGGTGTACTGAAATGGTAAAAATAAGCGCTTTGTCCTTGCTGAGTTTCACAGAAAGACATGACCCCAAGTATGCGCATTTTTTTTCTGTTGGCCCATGCTTCCAAAATTGGGGAATTCACAGGGTTCGAGTTCATCTAGATGAACTCGATGTGAAGCAAAGTTCAAGTGAAGGTTGCTTTTTTTTTGCCAGACGGATTTTATTTGTGTCCGATGTGACCACATATACACCTTGGGAAAAGCTTAAGTAAGCTTCTGTTAGAAATTTGGCAATTTGTCCTTCCTATAACCTTTTTCCAAACTCTTGATAGAATAGTCTCTTTAAAGATGTGCAAACTATCGAGTGACAGCAACGGCCCCTAAAATGTAGAATAGTGTTTCAGAGAATTTAAAGAACACAAGCTTTATATCCATATTAAAATCGATTTAAAATGAATTGAACCAAACAATTCGTGTAGATTCATAAATTCATTAATAATTGTGCATTGCTTCATTAATATACTTGAGCACAACTACTACCTACCTATTTATCTGTCTACTTGAGAGTCGTCAATCAAGCTTACTCATTAGAATATTAGGCCACACCCAGACAGTTCTCAAATCAGCCTGATCAGAGAGTCCAGTTGGTGTCTGAGCAGTGTTTTATCACATTTATAAGTTTTTTCCACCCAAAATTTACTGGCTGTTTAATAAACTCTGACGTCCGTTATCATTAAAAAAAAAAATTGTATGATTTTACACTTTCCCTTTAACCTTTCTCCTTTACTCTGTTGTAATAGGAACAAGCCTGAAGCAGTAGAAGTTACATTTGCTGGTAAGTAATTGTGTGTGTGTGTGTGTGTGTAAAAACATAAGAGTGTGACGCAGACAGTAGATGGCACAATGATCAAAAACCCATATTTGAAACACGAGTGTTGTCACACCTTCTCACGGTGAATAAAGAGTATAAAATATTTCTACATCTGTAGAAGAATTACAGCACGTGTGTGTGTGTGTGTGTGTGTGTGAGTGAAAACGCAAGATTGTGACGCAGACAGTGGATGACACGATCAAAAACCCGTATTTGAAACACAAGAGTGTCGTCACACCTTCTCATGTTCAAAAGAGAGAAAAGATGAATAAAGAATTGAGTATAAGATATTGTTACATCTGCAGAAGAATTATAGCAGATCTGTGTGTCAGTGACAGTGTCCGTGTCAGTATAGCAGTTGTATTTTTCCAGACTCTTAGAGCCGTTTCAGCTCAGAGTTCGATACATTTGGTGAAGTGTGAACGCTGTTTTAGAGCCCAGGAGGTTTAGAGGTTTCATCCGATCCCTGGACCTATTGAAAAGAGGCGAGTGAACCACATCACGGTCTGCATCAGGTGTAGGAGCTATCCACTCTCTTGAGAAAAAAAATTAATAATAATAATAATAAAACCACCATACAGATGAACCTAGCGTCTACCATTTTACAAATCTGAGTGCACAGAAGTGGATTTGCACACCTAATCCGTGGATCGTAATGAATTCTTCAACATGAACACAAAGCTGTGATTATGAGCCTCGTACCTAAATGAGCTCAGGATCAGTCCTAGGTGCAGACTCTAGTATTCGGACCAAGACTGAAAACGCCCTATGACACATGATTTATTATTACAGAGTAAATAACATACCCTCAGTAAAGTTTTAATTCTCTCATCCTTAAAAACGTGCATAGTAATTACAGATTCAGATCCACCGTGACCCTGACCAGGATAATGCGCATATTAAAGAAGAGGGAATGAACTAATAAGGAAGTGCCAACATTCATTTCGCTTATTTATTTATTTATTTATTTATTGATTGCTCACATGGCCAAAAAACAGTGTCTAATAAAAGGTTAATACGTGTGGCAGTCTGGGAAACCCCACTGGATGCCACTTTGGCTAAATTCAGACAGAAAATGACAAAAATTGTATTTTTCTACCACCAATATACTTTGACATTTCTTCTTCAAGAAAACGTAAATCTGTTTTACCAAAACGATGAGGGAACGATTTTATTTAGACTATTTTCTAACCTTGCTTCAGCGTCTGACTGCAGAGATCATGTTACATAAGGAGCGAGTTTAACAAAAGCAGAAGTAGAAACAGTCAGTCTGCCTGAAGATGTCTGAACCCTTGCTAGCTAAGTGTCCATTTCTCATGATTTGATCAAGTTTTTGGATAGTTGCACATTGTAGCGAAATGCACGTGAATGTAATCAATTAAATTTGTAAACATAATCAACTGAATTAATCAGACTTTACTGTTGTTGAGAGGTATTTTAGTTCATGTGAGTCTGTGCACGTTTGTGCACTCAGGTTTGCAACCTAGTATGCTGTAACTTCATCCGTTTTATTGTTTTCCTGTGTTACCAGCAATGATGTGGTGGATTGCAGCGCTTTTTGGACGCTTGGCATGTCATCATGCAGGAATACTTGCAAACACGGAGCCCCGTAAACAGGGATTTTTCGTGATGCTGTCAGTGCAAGCACTCACACCACAAACGTGAACTAATAACACTAACATTGCTCCAGTCCTATGAAAGTCTGGTTTTATATATCAGTAACCATGACAACCCTTTCCCCAGCATCACCAAAGTAGAGACAGCATCACTCAGTGTGCGGCACTGAGCGCAGTTAGACGCTGATGTAGATCGCGCCGTGATTCGGCTGAAGCGAACGCTAGACCACTGTTTTCAAGAGGATCGGAGATCAGACATCTAGAGCGCTCCTGGGCAAAATCAGTGTTCACACTTCACCAATTGTTTCGGACTCAGAGTACAGAAAGAAAACACGTGTGAGAACAACCTTAGGTTTGTAGTTTTTAAGGAGTGTAGTGGTGGAAATCATTCCAATTAATGTCAGGTATATCTGACCACAAATATTTTTATAGCATAAAATCTGGCTTTGATTCCCAGGCCTACAAATAATAATGAGTTTTTGCTCAATATATGACCTCATCAGTGTATGTGAGGTTTAACTCAGCAGTATTCACACGCTGTGTTATGTAAGCTCTAGTAATGTCTGAATTTTTTTTTCAGAGGTAAAAATATTCTTCTTTTCAGTGTCATGCATTAAGGCTGGGCAACATGATCATAATAATAATATCAATATTGTGGTACATTTTGTCACAGTATACTTTTGTGATACTTTTTATAACGTTATTTATTCATTTTTAAAATAACAATTACAATTTCTGGAAGCAGCTGATTTGCTTTTAAAAATTTCTACTATTTTGAAATTGTAAAATGTTTTTTTTTTTTGTATTGAAATAAAATAATTTAATAAAAAATGTAAAAAAAAAAAACAATTTAGTTTTTCTTCTTTTCAGTGCTAATTCACCTTTTGTAGAAATTAAATAAAAGTATTATCAAACTCATTTTTTAAAGGTTTATTTCCAAATGCAAGTTTTTCAAAGAAAATATTGATATAATTTTTTGGTCACCCAAAAAAAAATCCTTTGAAACTTTTTTTATTATGCAAGCTTCAGATAAACTACAGTGTTTTTATTATTATTATTATTTTTTTTTTTATTATTATTATTATTATTATTATTATTATTTTGTGCTGTGTTTTTAGATTTTGATGGCGTGCTGTACCACATCTCAAACCCCAGCGGCGACAAGACCAAGGTGATGATCAGCATCTCGCTGAAGTTCTACAAAGAGCTGCAGGAGCACGGGGCTGACGAGGTACGAGCTTCCGATTACAGTCACACGTGGTCATTTAGCATGTGGCGCTTTTATTAAAAAGTGACTCACAGGTGTGGGAGAATCCAGACCTAACACAGAGCTGTTAAATTATAGACGATGCTTGAGTATAGCTATTGTTAATGTCTGTTGTGTTCACATTGAGCAATATGAATAAATATAGGACAGTAAACAGCACCTCTTTTCCTTTAAGCACATCTCATTTACAAACCCACTTAAATATTCATTACATATAACCATCTTTTCGATTAATACCTAGTAAGTAATTTATATTGAAGTATTAGGCAATAGTATGTGATTTGAGACGCAACGTGTTTTTGACATGGTAGTGTGTATGGCGGTGGGGTTTTTAAACACCTCAGTGTCACTGCTGCGTTGAGAAACAATCCACGGATCTAATACCCAGTATCGGTATTGCGTCGACATTAGCCAAAAAAAAAAAAGAGAGAGACAGAGAAGTCTCCCAGCTTGAAAAAAAATGGCAGATGAACTCTCAGACAGCGTCTACAAGTGTAAGTAGCTTCTTAACGTTGTTGTAGCTTTCAAATGATTACTTACATTAGCGATTTTTAACTTTATTTGACGTTCTATATACAGTTTGTTTGGAGCATGTCTGTGGGGATTCATCCAGCACATATGGGTGTGATGTTGAGGTGTCCACAAACTTTTGGTCCAAAACACTGTTTTTTTTTTTTGTTTTTTTTTTAATGGACTCACAAGAATGTAAGGGATAGATGAGTTAACTTTATGTTTATAATGTATGCTTAATTAGAATTATATTTACACTAGATAACAACAGTATACCTTTCATGAGAACAATGTGGTCAAAAATGCTTAGAATTGAATCCATTTTTCTGAAGATATGTGAGACTCTATTCACAATGACTCTAGAGACCCAAAGCGATCACCGTAAGTCAACTTCGATATCATAATGAATGCCATCGTACGACAGTGCAAACTCTTCATCTGAGATAGAAAACTAAAACTATCAGACACTCCATTCTGCCCATAGTGTTAGAGTTGTGGCTTAGTGACTACTGTGCAAATGCAGATTTAGTTCTGGTCGCTGCAGTTGTCCTTACAGCCGTCACTGCTTAAAATCCTTAATACCTGTTCAGCGGTGGTCCTGTGGTGGTTTTCTTAAACTGATGTAGAGCCAGGCTGACATTTTGTGCATAACCTATGGGCTACAAGCAGTAATTATGCACCTATTTAGTAGGTTTAGCTGATAATATGGCTGTAGCTACATGGTAGATATAGGTATACAGTGTATGTGTGTATGTGTATATATATATATATATATATATATATATATATATATATATATATATATATATATATATATATATATATATATATATATATATATATATATATATATATATATATATATATATATATATATGAGACTGAGTGTGCTCAAAAGCAAGAATGGGGTTAGTGGTTAATGCTTCACTCCCTGAACTAGAAAACGATGATGATAGTGGGTTCCTGGGTTTCTGGTTCACCAAAAACCTTAATCTTGTACTCTGAACGTCAGCATTAGCAACATTACCTAGTAAAAGTAGTATTTTTATGTGTGTGAGTAATTAAAGGTTGAATAACAGTAAAATAGTCTGCAGTTCGTACAAACGGGGAATGGTAATAGTTTAAAATTAAAACCAAACTCCACTTATGAGAAGAAAATAGGTCTTTTGCCATTCAGATTGTTAGGAGTGACAAGATGGTGTAATTAAACAAACACAAGTACAGTCATGGAGAAACTGGAGTACACTGTAAGGCTGTT
The DNA here is from genome assembly GCA_022758105.1 of Pangasianodon gigas. NCBI lineage: Eukaryota > Metazoa > Chordata > Actinopteri > Siluriformes > Pangasiidae > Pangasianodon > Pangasianodon gigas. The sequence continues at coordinate 25,274,833 of CM040458.1, read as the reverse complement.
TTTTTTTTTTTTTTTTTTTTTTTTTTTTTTTTTTTTTTTTTTTTTTTTTCTTTTTTTTTTTTTTTTTTTTTTTTTTTTTTTTTTTTTTTTTTTTTTTTTTTTTTTTTTTTTTTTTTTTTTTTTTTTTTTTTTTTTTTTTTTTTTTTTTTAGATTTATTTATTTGCTTACCGTCACCATGTTCAATTGTCCTTACTTTATTTTTTTTTTTAATCCATGTTATCACTTTTTTTCTTCTAGTCTTAGTGTTCTCATTTGTGTATTCAGCGTTTCTAAACTGGAAGTGATTATCAATCGGACGATCTCTAAGTAAATGTTTTCAGTGCAGTCACACGTTAAAGCAGCTCTGTTTTTATTTTTTCACGTCCCCGTTTGAGCTCTTTGAGAGGATGATCACATTCAGGACTTTAAAAGCATCATGTAGGTTTGCGACAGGAAGTGTCTCTGACTCACCTCTGATAGAGGAAGTCACACATTTCAGTTGCGTACTAGCTCCGATGACACACAGTTGAAGGAAATTAGGCCTGTGTGAGCATCTGACAGTGTGTCCTGAATTAGAATTAAAAATTATAGAGCAGGGTTGTTCTGGGTTTTTCCTTATCATGAAGGATGTGGTGCGCTGCTCCCAGACGATGCAAACCAATATTCAAACCACGCTTCAGTGTGCTTCATAACAAAAGGATCGCAGGCATGGTGCGTGCGAACTGAATGCAAATTCGGAGGAAACAGCAGCGTAATGGGAGCTCCTGCATGACGTCCCGGCAGAACGCTCGTTCTAAATCACGAGGAGTCATGATTGACGCTAAGAGAAACAATAGCATACAGCTCTGATAGATAGATAGATAGATAGATAGATATACTTTATTGATCCCATGAGGGAAATTCCTGTGTTACAGCAGCATGGTCAGTAGCAAGATGCAACACGTACACACACAAAATATAAAATATAAAATACAATAAGTTAAATTAAATGTAGTAGTGCAGATATGGAACACAGTTGTAGATTTAACCAGATTTACATCAGTATTTACATAAGTACACTGATGGGTGATATGCTGATAAAATATTGCTATTGCAATAAATAGAAATATACTTTTCTGAAAAAATGGTGGGTGTCACCGCTACTTTTATAACAGTAGCTATAATATAGACTTGATGTGCATAAAGCTACATGAAAGTGCATAAAGCTACATGAAAATGCATTAAAATGTTGCTGGATTTTCGTTCAACTGTTTGAGATAAAATTTTCATGACTGCAGAAAAATAAAGCTGTTGGTGCAGAATATTTGCTTTTGAAGAAATCTCACAATTTGAAGAAATTGTTTTGTTTGAAACGCTGTATGTATTTTTCATACAGAATGTATGTATTTCATACAGAAATGCTGTATGAAATGTTCATTAGGAATTTCGCATATGTTGCAAATTATTTCGTTTCCCTTTGTTTGGCGTCCTTTCCGGTTTTTTTTTTTATCATAAGTACAGTTGTTGAGAGATGCACAACACTACAAAATTACCACAACACAAAACAAAATGTTTTGACAAGATGAATTGAATAGCAGCAGGCTGTTTTAAACTGTACGATTTTTGTCCCGATTTTGTTGTCGCATAATAAAATTGCGCATCGTAAAATAATTCTTGTTTTTCGTAAGTTGAGATCGTCAGTCTTGGGATGCATTTGTGACAAAAGACAGCTGACGACAAAGTTCTGGCAGTGTCTGAATTTTTTTTTTTTTTTTTAATTAAAATCTCAGAATGTAAGCAGTGATACAACGCTTGACTAAAATCCACCAATAGGAGGACGGTACAGGATTTGAGGGACGGCTACAAATACGGTAGCGGCAATGGCGAAATGTAAACCAAACTTGCTAATGCACAGAAAAAATATCCTTAACTTCAAACTCAAAAAACGTACCTCAGACTTGCGTAAAGTTATTGTTGCATAAAGATACTGCTTACGTGTTATTTTCCTCATGAGCTGATTTCCAGACCACGCTGATTGATGACGTAAGCAGAACATTTTACGCAATTTTTTTTTTTTTTTAAATCGCAGGTCTATTGTCAAAAGATCTTCATCATATAATCTGACATGGTGAACCCATGTCACGCCCCAGTCTGTTAAAGAATTCAGCCAAGATTTTATTACGATGTCAGTTATACCGGCTTTAGCTATTTCTGAGAGAGCGACAGTCAAACCGTTTTTTTTTTTCGTGCGATTTTTCCAGCGGTCTTTATTTACGATTATTACTCGTCACACCGTACGAGATGATTTCAGCAATATCTTGGCAGAATTCTATAAAGCCGTAATATATTTTTCACGTCAGATGATATGACGAAGATCCTATACGTACGATTAAAGAAAATGACTACGTTGTGCCGTACTGTGCGACGCAGCACAGGTTTGTAGCTCTTCGACTGAAAATCATGAAAAAGTTTCACGTTGTCATAATACCAAATAAACTCAGTGAACAGAGCCTTTGCAAATATTATATAATAATTAGCTAACTACATACATGGTAGCTATAATGTAGCTGTAATTCATCCTCTCTCTTTTTCCCCCCATAACACATCCCTTTTTCTCCTGTCGTGATAAAATTGTGATGAGACGTTCAAAACAAACCGCTTTTCTGTTAAATCCCATATGTTTTGTTTACATCTCGCCATCGCTATTACTGTATTTGTAGCTGTCCCATGAGACACTTTATACGTTCTAAGACCACCGATCTCTACTTCCGACCAAAGATTATCCTTTACGTTGTGCGATTCTGCCTGCGACAGCAAAATCAGGCTGAAAATCGTACAATGTAAAGCTGGCTTTAGCAATACAGCTGCAAAACAGCTATCGATGACATCAGATTTTAGGAAATAATACGTATGAGTGATTATCACTCAGCTCTGCTCTATGATTGTTTAAAATCAGAGGATTATTGCAAGATTGTCAGTACTGGTTATGATGAATATTATGATCAAAATTGCTGTGAAATTTATTAAACATAATATCACTGTGTTTGATTTCAGCTGCTCAAGAGGGTCTATGGAAACTTCCTGGTGCCAGCAGAAGATGGTAAGCTAAGATCTTTTAAATATATAAACTAGGTTTTTTTTTCCCTAAACTGGCTATATGGGATAAAATCGAATATTTTACTTCATTAAACCATCAAGGTTTTTGGTTTACAGTTTTCAGCTTAGTGTGAAATCCTACTGTGATTTTTGTGGAATATTTACTTTTCTTTTTTTTTCTTTTTTCCCCTCCACAGGCTACAACGTGTCTTTGCTCTTTGACCTGGATGCACTGCCAGCCAATAAGGAGGAGGTGGTCCACCAGGCGGGCATGCTCAAGAGAAACTGCTTTGCATCTGTGTTTGAAAAATACTTCAAGTTCCAGGAGGAAGGTCGCGAGGGCGAGCAGAGAGCCGTCGTCCATTACAGAGACGACGAGTCCATGTAGGTGACCTGACAGATCTGCATATACGAGTATAAAGTCAAAAAAGTTACCACAGTGTATTGTTTGTGCTGGAGATAAGATCGGACACTTACTTCATAGTTCATGGATTTTCCCAGACGAGGCAGAATTCCGTCCTTGCCGTGGTTCTGTCTCCTCAGCATTTCTCCGTCCTCTCTGGTTTCAGGTACGTGGAGGCAAAGAAGGATCGTGTTACCGTCGTGTTCAGCACGGTCTTCAAGGATGACGACGATGTCATCATTGGAAAAGTGTTCATGCAGGTGTGTATGCTTGGAGATTTTCAGCTAAAACACCATCACAGCTGTCTCACTGTTATCACTCACTGTGGACGTGTCTCAAACCATACATTCACTATATAGACCACATAAACACATAAACGTCTCACCATAATCAAAAACAAATATCTCATCATTGCCAGTCCACTGTGGGCGTGTCCCAAATCACACATCCTATTCACTGCATAGGACCACATAAGCATTATAAAACATTTCTCACTAGCCATTGTGGGATTGTCCCAAATCACACACCCTATTTACTAAATAGGCCACATAATGACCTTCACAAACTAACTTTGTGGATGTGTCCCAAATCACATACACACAGTATTCCCTATATAGGGCACATTAACGCCCTCGTAAACATCCACCATAGACATGTCACAAACCGCACATCCTGTGCAATATATAGGACACAAAAACACTATCAAAAAACATTCAATGTGGACGTGTCCCAACTTATACACCCTGTTCACTATATAGGGCTCATAAACACCATGAGAAATGTACACTGTGGACATGTGCCAAATCACACACACTATTCACTATACAGTGTAGGCCACATAAACACCATCACAAAAGTACATTGTGGACGCGTCCCAAATCACACATGCTATTCACTATAAATGGCGCATAAATGCCATCAAAAACATTGATCATGGATGTGTCCCAAATCACACACCCTATTCACTAAATAGGCCACAATAAGACAGTCACCAACATATACTTGTGGCCCTGTCCCAAATCCCACACTCTGTTTACTACATAGGCCACCTAAACATAACAAAACCTAAAAAAATAAACTGTGGATATCTTTCAAATTACACACTCAGTTCAATACATAGGCCACATAAACATCTTAACGAACGTCCAGTGTGGATGTGTCCCTATTCACACATGCTAATCTCTGTAAAGGCAGCATTAACATTATCACGAGTGTCCACTGTTAACGTGTCCCAAATGACACACTCTATTCACTTTCTTTGTCACATAAAGACCATCAAAGATGTCTCACTATCATTAGTCGACTGTGGACATGTCCCAAATCACACACCCTATTCACAACATAGGTCACATAAAATGCCCTTAATGGAAGTGAATCACATATCACCCAAATCACATACGCAATTAATTATATAGGCAACATAAGCACCATCATAAAGGTCTGACCATTATAAGTCAACTGTGGATGCGTCTCAAATCACATACCCTGTTCACTATATAAGTGACATAAACACTATCAAAAAGGCCCACCATAGTCGTGTCCCAAATCGCACACCCTGTTCACTTTATAGGCCACATAAATACCATCACAAATGCCCATCATGGACATGTCCAAAATCGCATGCCATCATGGGCGTGTCCAAAATCACAAACTTTGTTCACTATATAGGCCACATAAAGACTATCAGTATACTTTGGACGTGTCCCAATTCACATCCCTTATCCAGATGTATCCATCCAGTTTGTATCCATGGAGATTATCAGGATGGACAAAACAAAGCTCATATCTGTGTGTGTTGTATCAGGTTAAGCCACAGATTGCTGTGCTGTTTTGGAGTGTGTGTGTGTGTGTGTGTTTTACTTGTGGCTTGCTGCTGCATGTCCTCACTCGTCTGCCCTTACGTTAGTGTAAATACACAACTTTTCCACTATGGAATGTTGCGAAAGCTTCTGAATCCATGCATGCCTTTTCAGATGTGAGCGTGTGTGAGATCAGCGCACTTCCCCTTTTTAAAGAGAGACATGTTTGTTTTTCGGTGTAGCTCTAAAATACTCAGTGTTTCCTCATCTCAGATGTAGTCCATCAGCCAGGATGTGTTTTTTTTTTTTTTTTTTTTTTTGTGAAGTTTTGCACTGGAGCTAGTAGAGTAGCTTCGAGCAAGGGAAGCTTATAGCCACCAGTTTATTATCAGTGAAACATTGCAATATTTAACACACACTCACCTCAGAAGACTTCACTTTGCTCAGTAATATCATTGCAGCATTAACGGTTTTATTAAAAAAATTAAATGTACACGGAAGTGCCAACATCTGCGTTTTTTAAAAATTTATTTTATTTATTTATTTTTTTTAATTGATTTAATTTTTTTTAAACCTCACTGTAGATTCCAGGTTTCTTTATGCTACCGGATTTTACAGTAGCGTTCATGATTTTTCACTCCGGGATACACCTGAAAACTCAGTTTCTGCTTTCTTAGCTAACGAAGCAATCAGTTCAAATATGAATAAAATTCCTAAGGCAATGGGCTACTTGCACTAACACTTCCGCATTTTAACCAAAATGACACTTCTGCTTCCGGGTCGTCCACTGTAATGGCGATGACGCTATTTTACACCCAGTGTCTGCAGGAGCTCCTGAAAATAAACCTTAACAACGTTCATCATATATGTAAGAACACTTTTAGTAAGTGTCAGAAAGAAGAAAGGCATCAGACTGTAAATTTGTGTTAATAGAAACGAACACCCAAGCTAATGTTAAACAAACACTATGACATTATTGTAAGACTGAAAAAAAACCCAAAACAAACGTTAGACACTGCTCTGTCGTCATACTGCTGAACGTAAACAGTGCTACCGGAGACAGCGAGATTTGCGCTGTTTCAGAACAGAACTACGTCACCTACACTACATAGCCCTGAGTGCAATTCGCCCATTCACTGAAGGGGAAAGGGTGCAGGATGTGAAAGATGCATTTGTAGTTACTTTCGACTTGAACTTTGGCCTGTAAATTCACAAAAAAAAACTCATTCTTGAGAGTCAGTTAGAAAAGTAGGTGAGAATTGTGCATTTCTGTGTTGATAAACAGGTCATTCAGTAAGAAAACTGCAAAGTAAAATGTCTTGTTCATCACAGATTAATGTTTTATTCCAGTCTTGGTCATTTTTTTTTTTTTTTTTTAAAGATATTAAGTTATTATGTTTTCTTGTTTGTGTAAGCATTTTGTTTGATGCTTTTCTTTCATATCTATCTATCTATCTATCTCTCACTATATATATATATATATATATATATATATATATATATATATATATATATATATAATATAAAACATAAAGCAAACCCCATGTCATCAGGAGGAATTTACATTTTACACATATTCATGGCTGACGCTTTACAGTCTTACGATTTACAGTCTAGTATTTTGAGGGTTAAAGGAAGGCTTTGCTCAAAAACCCAACAGAGGCATCTTGTTGGTCCTGGGATTTAAACTCACAACCTTCCGAGTAGAAGCCCAAAGTCTTAATCACTCCCCTGAGAAATGGAGTATTTCTTCTTTTGTGTGTGATGAGTGAGCGCATGGATATAGCAAAGCTAATAGGCGTGCTGATTTTGTTCCTGCAGGAGTTTAAGGAGGGCCGGCGTGCGAGTCACACAGCTCCTCAAGTGCTGTTCAGCCACCGAGAGCCTCCTCTGGAGCTGAAGGACACGGACGCTGCGGTGGGAGACAACATCGGCTACATCACCTTCGGTATATATACTTTTAACACACACAGTACACTCTCTCACGCTGTGTTTAACATTAGAGCTACACCCACAAACTCCTCATACAGTCTGGTGGCGAATAAAAAGAAAAAAAACAACATTAAGTGTCTTAGTAAGGTGACAGAATAGCTTCAGTGTGCTTTGTCATCATCTCTCGAACTATATCTATACTGGAAGGATGGACACCATTCTTCAAAAAGATATTCCCTCTGCTGCTGTTTTGATGATGATGATGATGATGATGATGGTAGAGAGCGCTAACACATCACTCTAAAATCTCCCACAGACTGATATCTAATGAGTGTAAAGGCCATAGCATTTACATTTACATCACTTTCATCCTCATCAGTCTATTCAGTGAGCCTTGTACATGGGGGCGGTGTCTTCCTAGAAGAGACCACGCCCACCAGGATAGAAACGTTTCATCATAGCCTTTGACAAAACGCATAGTTGTGATTTTATTTGTGGACGAACTCCAAACCACATCATTTGTTTACTATATGGGTCAAACAAGCACCATCATATTTGACGCATCAAGTCATGCTTCATGTCTTCCAAGCCACACACTTTATTTATCACACAAGCCACACCAAACAGGGTACAGCATTTGGACGCTGCATATTGTGCTGCATTATGGGACTTCACAAGTGTCCTGGATGTTCTCTAGCAGGCAGTTTTTTCATGTCCTTGTTCAGATTTCACATGATTTAACTGTTCTAATCACTTACAACACAGGTTCCCAACCCTGGTCCTGGAGTACCCTGTCCTGCACAGTTTAGTGTTTAACACACACCGCTATAACACACACACTTCGAATTAGGAAGGGCTGCTAATTAGCGGATTAGTTGAATCAGGTGTGTTGGGAACATGGAAGACACTAAAATTGTGGGAACCTGTGACTTAAAAAACAAGATTACTTTTGTTTGTAATGTGCTACTAAAGTGCAGCGACTTTTAACACCCTGAAAAACGGTCTCTGAGGTTTAGCAACATCACTGTGATCCTCGAAAGCAGCTTTAAAATTTATAATCTAATAAAATTTAAAAAATCTAATAGTCAATCAGCAAAAACGTGTCAAGATGCCGAGTTTTCATAAGCCAATCAAATACTGATGGATTAAACCAAAGTCCCGCCCTCACAAATATGATGTTTCACTCGGAAAAATGTTACATTACAGAAGATAAATTTGTTAAAATTTTTGAACATCTTTAAAAATCCTTTTTTTTAAATGTTTTTTTTTTCCCATATTACACAGCGTCATAACTTTATGCCTGATTTGAAATGATCTAAAACAGTTTCCAGTAATTCATTAATTGGGTAACTGTTTGCTAAAGATATCTAGCTTGCTAATAAACAGTAGTTAAACTTAAATAGCAAAATACTGTAGCTAGTTATAGTTGCCTATTATACAGTATGTTAATTAATTAAGGTATTAAGGTATTAAGTAAGTTCTCAAGGGTGCTTGGGTAAGAATAATGTCTGGGGATCACCTCCGTCACCACAACGGTCTTAAAAGCACCATTCTTTTATTTTAACACCCCCCCCCCCCCAAAAGTGGTGCACTTTGAACATTTTGTGTGTGTGTGTGTGTGTGTGTGCGCTGTCAACATCCATTTCCCCTCTGAAGTGTCCCCATGCTTTTAATGAGAGAAGCAACACACCTTGCGAAGCCCACAGCTCGTCAGTTAGGACATGACTCAGTGTTGATTTTAGCAGGCTCGGTCTGGAAGCTCTCGCCGTTTATTGACACTGTAAATATTGTGTTCAGGTCTGCCACCTTTAAGCAATACGCTACATATCATCACGAGCTTCTCCACACCCGAATGTGCATATTTTACCTGCATTTTGACTTGCAAAAAAATTTTAGCTACATTTTGACTTGCAAAAAAATTTTACCTGCATTTTGACTTGCAAAATATTTTTACCTGCATTTTGACTTGCAAAAAACTGCACAAAAAACTGATTCTGGTTATTTTTTTCTGATTTGCAGATCTCAGTTTCATCTTAATAACTTAAAAAAAAATAAAATAAAAAATGTAGGCCTGTAAATAGTGTCAGCTTAAATCAAATGAGGTCTTAAAGAGAGATGAATTTTAACAATACAGCTACTGAGAACTATCAGCAGTACTGAATATCATTGATGAGTAAGGAATAAAACACACTGAGGCACTCTGCTTTAGGAAAATAATCAACAGTGGGGTGGTGCGATGTGGACAGATCCGAAGCGGAGTTACTATCACCACCACAAAGTTGATTATTTTCCTGTAACAGCACATCCTGAAATGTTTAATTCCTCTTATACCCCAAAACTCATTTCTGTACTTATTAAAGAACAAGACATTGTACTTTTTTTTTTTTTTTAAAACATTTTATAGTTGCATTTTAATGTTGTGGAAAGGCTGCAGAAAAAAAAAAAAGTTAGCTCCTGTTATTATTTACGATATAATTGCTATAAGCAGTCATTCCCACACCAGCTCCAAATACTTGAAGTTATTAATAATAATAACAATAATAATAATAATAATAATAATAATAAAAACGTAGCTTTTCATGTTACTGAGAAACCAATAAGAAAGCACAATGTCCTCTGGAAAACTTAGTTAGCTTCAGGTAGCTGAGACTGGAGACTCCTCTCATAAACGTTAAATAAACATTTCCTCGCAGAAAACTTCACCATGTCAACTATTATTCTTTGTTTTTTCAAACCCATTTATTATTAGACTTAGATTATGTAGAACGTCCATCATCCAAGTCCCTGAGAATTAGCTGTTACTATAGAAACGTAACATATTAGAAAGACCACATTAACATAAAACTGTTTTAACGTAAAACTTCAGCAGCGCTGTGGTATAAAACAAATAAAATATTGGCACTGTGGAAAATAAGTTTGACCACAATGTGCAGTAAGTAAAATTTTATTATTATTTAAAAAAGAAAAGAAAAAGAAAAAAAGTGCTGTATAATAAGGAGTATTGCTCTACCGTTATATGTTGCTATTATGTAGGTCTTATAATCTCTGCAATGCAGTTGAGTGCGAAAGTTTACACCCCCCATAGTTTTTGAATGACAAAAGAAAGGAACTGTAGCTCTACTTTATAATTAATCTACAAAAAAATACCATTCCAAGAAGACAAAAATGAAATGCGGGTGTATCCTGTAACAATCCAACAATCCACAAGGCAAAATTAACAGAAAATTATTTTGGACAAAAGTTTTCCCATGATCCTCTCAGTCCCCAGACGTCATCTGGCAGAGTTGGAACAGATATGTTAAGAAGATCGTGCTGGAGGTGTGATACAAGTGGGGCAAATAACTGCAACTAATATCACAGGCGTATTAATTTGTGCACGCAAATGAGTTCCCAAAGTTAGTTTCAGGCTGCATTTTATTGCATTTCAGTCATTTGAATTGGTAGAAATGGCACACGTTGCATAATTATTAAGACAAACATGCTAAACAGACGGTAAATAAACACTGTATTTTATTTGAGAGGAACTCAATCCTCCGTAGAGCCTGTTAGTAATTCAGCTTTAGAGAGGCAATACAGTACAGGTATAGTATGTGCTGCAATACATTTACAGTATTTATATAGCAGTACAGTTATTAACGATTATAACCCATGATTACAGTCAATATTTTACTGTACTTTAAAGATGCAAAAAGTTGAGAGAAATGCATGATACACTGCACACTGGGAGACAAAACAGGTGAGTGAGGCTGGCTAGCACTGAGACGAAGAGCATGGCGTCCCCAAACAGAGTGCACAGTCCACAGTTCTTTAGTACACTGAAAGTTTTTACAGAATTCCACTTTTTATCATAAATTTGTGTACATATTTATGGTAGTAAATGATAAATAGATTAATAATACATATATTTTATGCATTTATGACTTACTAAACTTTGCAAAACGTCTTAAAAAAAAAAATTCCTATTTAATTATTGATGGCAAACTCGCGAATAATCAAAGCCGCGAACGTTAATCCCACGAATGTGGAGGCAGACTGTATAATGAATTATGTCCTGTTATGTGCTTTATATTACACTGGAGTTCAGTTCAACTTTTTTTTCTTTCCTATAGTCCTGTTCCCTCGTCATACCAACGCCAACGCCAGAGACAACACCATCAATCTCATCCACACCTTCCGTGATTACCTGCACTATCACATCAAGTGCTCCAAGGTGAGTTCTTCTTTTCACACACACACACACACACACACACACACACACACGGATGACGCAATGAAATGTACACAATTCCCCACTTATACCAGATTTAATCAGATTAAAATCTTAAATCTTTTCCATAAATATCTCCTGCAAGCCATATGCGGTTCTTCAGCGAGGTCACATGGGCTTGCTGATCTGTTTTAGGACTCAGTAGAACAAAAAATAAATCATTATAGGAGCTTAACATTGCTGTTTGAGGAGACGATGAGATATTATAAAGGATAGTGAAAACAAATTGTTTGGAATATTGTTTGGACATGTTCCAGTCCCTGATACCGTGACGGTGATTGGCAGGCACTCTTTTGATGATGTCATCCTTAAGAATAACAACAGTGGCTAATGAAAACACAACCATTTGCATGTAGCATTAACTACTGTGCTCTGCCTGTTTTAGGCTTACATCCACACCCGCATGAGAGCCAAGACCTCCGACTTCCTGAAGGTTCTGAACCGTGCTCGCCCCGACGCCGAAAAGAAAGAGATGAAGACGATCTCGTGAGTATCTGAGCGAGAGCAAATGGTTGTGGTTGTAATGGGGTTGACGTGCTTGCCCCGTAGTAGTGAAAGCGATACAAACCTGAGACAGACGTCTACATTTTAGTCGATCTGCGTCACTACACTCCAACTAACCAAAAGAATGGATAAGGTTTAGGAGTTTGACGATACAGGATGGTCTTGAGGTACCTTGAGCGGAGTCAGTTGGTGTGATTTGGGCGTCTGGTCATGACTTCCATGTCACCTAGCACTGGCACAACCAACTGTAAGGATACCTCAGTGTTGGTCAACCATTTAGTGGAGGAATTAGCACAATTTTTTCCAAATATCTGGGAATGCCTGAGGATTCCTCAGGAGGAGCTGGAGTAAGTTGGTTTCTCTAGAGAAAGAGAGAAAAAAAAAAAAAAGGGTCCTATATATTGGTGGAAATTAGAGATGCTGATACCAGCAAAAAAATAAATAAATAAATAAAAATGGTGGTTCAGATATCGGAGAAAACATATTGGATATCTGCTCCTGTACCAAATTGGATTTGGAAAATGAAGTGTGTTCTTGTAACTGGAAATGTTTACATATAAAGAGAATTGACGTTTTTTTTTTTTTTTAAAGGACTGATTTTATTATATTTCTGCTTTATACTTTATCATATACAGTGTAAGTGAATCTGTGTGAAAGAGTGTAACTGTGAAGTGCTTCAGTTAAAGTAAGTAAGTAAGGAATGTATTTATAAAGCACATTTAAAACAACCGAAGCTGACTGAAGTGCTGTGCATATTTAAGATCGCATAGAAGCGAGTAAAGAGCATAAAAATAGGTATAGATGACAGTAAAAGGAAGAAATATAAAAGAGAGGAAAACTGGGACAATTTGTCAGAACCAAAACGGATTAAAATGCTAATTAGTAAAAGCGTCTTGATTTAACGGCTGTAACAGAGGGAGAACATCTAATGTTCAGTGGGAGGCGTTTTTTATTTTTTTTTTATTTATTTATTTATTTTTTTAAAGAAAACAATATTGGGTGGGTCTCACTATCATTCAAGGTTTCAGTATTGGTGAAAAAAGTAGTATCGTGCCATGTCCAGTTGACAGATTATGAGTGATGATTTAGGATCCATATCAACATTCACCAACTAACACACGTATGACTTAGCAAGGAGGAATTTGGAAGACATCCCTCCACCCTGTTTCTCACTGTATAACTCTGTAGCATCAGGAAAACAATGCAACATTCCGTGTAATGAAACAAAAAGCATCAGATTGGTCATGGCTCAGTGCTTAAGGCTTTGAGCTACTGATTGGAATGTTAAATAAAAGAAAAACATGTAGTAAACTGAAACAGACAGATAGTGACCTTATATGTTTGTTTTTGTATACATCAATCTAAAATCAGCGTTTTTTAAGCTAAAAGATCTCTGTTGATCAGACAATACAGTACAGCATTTTCAGTTCTTGCTTGGTGGCAGAGCTAAAACCACACAATTATGGAGGTCGTGACAGTAAAGGTTCCTGTAAATTCCAGCCAAAGTCATCAAACGTGCAGCCTTGGCATAAACATTTTCTCTTTCACTTTTTGCTTCGTCTGTGTTTTAGGGTATGTTTTTGCACGTAACTCATGGTTTTCAAGCAGACTATGAGGAAGCAGTTTTATTTTAGGTCTGCTGATTTTACTTTTATGGTCACAAAGTCCAGAGTAGCAGGAAGTTCTCCCATTCGTACATTTCCTGTGTGTTAATGTTTAACACAGGCCTCAGAAATGCAGCTCTTTGCTTAAGGAGGAGGGTTCGAGAGTAATCCTTCAACAGTCTGTTAAAAAACAGCAGTGGCTCAATGCACAAAATCATGCAGATACTAGGTCAGTAAAGGTTCACATCAGACATCAGAATGGGGAAAAATGCGATCTCGGTGGCATGGTTGTTGGCACCAGATGGGCCGTTCTGTGGGCAGAAACGCATTGTTGATGAGTAGAATGGCCAGACTGGTTGGAGCTGACAGGAATCCTTCGGTAACGCAAATAAAACACACTTTACAACTATGCTGCACAGAAAAGAATCTGGTAGCACACAACACATCAAACACAGTTTCACCGAAACCGGACAGCTGAGATGGATAAAAGGCCAGGTGACGTTTTCCTAGTCTTCAGCTGTCTAGTTTGGGTGTTCCTGTGCCCACTGTAGCCTCAGATTCTTGTTCTTGGCTGACAGAAGTGGAACCCGATGTGGTCTTCTGCAGTTGTAGCCCATCCATCTCAACTGTTCTGCATTCTGAGATGCTTTTCTGCTCAGCACGGTTGTAAAGAGTGGTTATTTGAGTTACCGTAGCTTTCCTGTCAGCTCGAACCAGACTGGCTATTCTCCTCTGCAGTGTTGATCCTACTCTTTGATGAAAGTAAGCCTAAGAAATGTGATAACATTACTCCTAAGTCCTGCTGTGAGCTATAAGTGTTTTTAGACACATTAACACCTGTCATGTTTTAGTAATCCCATGTCAGTAGTTTTATCTTAAAGAGATCAAGCAGTATCAGAGCAGTGTAATGAAGGATTTGCTTTTCAGTGCGGGACATTTTCCACATGCCACAAATGAAAAGCAATACTGTTTGCGTATTGTATTTCACAGTATTCCACCAGTGTGACTGGTTTCGCTCCGACACGGAATCTTCTCTATCATTTCAACCATGCGATGTGAAGTCTGTTCTAACCTCTGGTTTGTGTCTGCAACAAAAACACAGCCATGACGTTATTCGCAATAACACGTTCCCTCTAGCTAAGTAGATAGAGAATGCATAAAATTTTAGGTGTGCGTTGTTTTCTGGGCAAGGTCAAACCTAACAGATCATTTTCAGCAGATGTTTGTTAATTGCTTTACCATTAAAAGTCTTATGAATTGTTTAGCTAATTCTAATTTCCTCTCTCCAGGGGCAAGACATTTTCTCGCTAATGGTGGCACAGTGATCAAACATGCTTACAGGACCAACCAGTGCTACCCGAGTGCTAAGTGGACTACAACACCCGAATTCGGACAGCGCTTGTAGACGCCTAGATGCTTGCAAATCCTTCAAGGAACAAAATAAATTTCCTTTGAATTTTCACACAGTTCGAAAAAAAGTCGTAAACCTTTTTATACAGATCTTGGTAAATTGGACATTTGGTACTTTTTCTGCGCCTTCCCGCTGTAATCTGCCATGTGTCATCTGAGAAATGTTTATGCAGTATTGCTCCATGTCTGTACTATTGTCTTTGACTTCGTGCCAGATTACCTGTCTGCTTTTGAACTAATAAATAAACCCGTCTTGGAGAAAAGATGTGTTGATGTGCTTCAATTAAAAAGTTCTACCTTGTGGAAAAATAATCATCACCTGTGTTTATTTTATTTGCCTATTATATTAATTGTAAATAAGACACACCCCCAAAAATGTGCAAACTTTTTAAAAGGTGCTGTGCATTAAGGCAGTAATTAGCATTATTTATATTGTTTATGTATGTTTATTTCACAAAAGAAGGAGCTAAAAGGTCAGTAAAAGGGCTAATCTAATGGCAGTGTGATTAACTCCTGTTGACAAAATGATTTAATTGTCTCAGATCAGCTACTGTTATAAATCTGATTATTAGATTGTGTTTCTGCTCAGCTATTATTAACTTGATTATAGAATCGCATCTCAAATCAGCTACTGTTCAAAACCCAATAATGAAATTGTGTCTCTTTGATTACATAACTGTGAAACACCCAGAAGATACGCAATACACACCAAGCCTTAGGGTTCAGAGGTCACACTTCTTTTATTGTTGAACAGAGACAACAGGCAGACATACACACTTTAGAGAGAGAGAGAGAAATATAGAAAGAAGGAGATTAAGGCAGTAATTTAAAACTGATCACTGACTCCACTGAGGACATTGCGCAACACTGCAGTGGAAACATCACTCTTCCACATTCTGTAAGATCTCCGCCTCAGACTTCTCCCCTTCTTGTTTCTCCTTTTCCTCCTCTGGATTAATGTTCTCCACAGCAGGTTTTGGCTCCATCTCCTCCTTGGCCTGAGTGTCCCCCACAGGGCTCACTGGCTCCTCCACCTTCTCCACCTGAGTCTCCACTACAGGACTCACTGCCTTCTCCACCTTTTCCACCTGAATCTCCACTACAGGACTCACTGCCTCCTCCACCTTTTCCACCTGAGTCTCCACTACAGGGCTCACTGGCTCCTCCACCTTCTCCACCTGGGTGTCCACCATGGGACTCACTGCCTCCTCCACTTTCTCCACCTGGGTGTCCACCATGGGACTCACTGCCTCCTCCACCTTTTCCACCTGGGTATCCACCATGGGACTCACTGCCTCTTCCACCTTCTCCACCTGGGTATCCACCATGGGACTCACTGCCTCCTCCACCTTCGCCACCTGGGTGTCCACTACAGGACTCACTGCCTCCTCCACCTTCTCCCCCTGAGTGTCCACCATGGGATTCACTGCCTCCGTCACCTGAATGTCCACCCTGGGACTCACTGCCTCCTCAACCTGCTCCACCTGAGTGTCCACCCTGGGACTCACTGCCTCCTCCACCTTCTCCATCTGAGTGTCCACCACAGGGCTCACTGTCTCCTCCTCCTCTTCGTTCTTCTCCACCTGAATTTCCACCACCGGGTTCACTGTCTCCTCTTCCTTCTCCATTTCCACTAGGATGACTGGGTCTTCTTCCATTCCTTGTCTAGCGTCTTTTTGATCATACTGCTTGTTCATGGCAGTGTTGGCAGCGTTCAGCTCCAGGTCCTTCTGAGTGATCATCTCTTCTTCCACAATTTCATTATTGAGTGTCGGGTCAGGAATCATGTAACGGGGCCCTGCAGGAGATCAAGTAGCACAGAGATCATTACAAGGTTTTTTATTGCTTTAGCATAAATATGA
Organism: Pangasianodon gigas; assembly: GCA_022758105.1. Classification (NCBI taxonomy): domain Eukaryota; kingdom Metazoa; phylum Chordata; class Actinopteri; order Siluriformes; family Pangasiidae; genus Pangasianodon; species Pangasianodon gigas. The sequence goes on along the minus strand of CM040458.1, from coordinate 25,257,997 downwards.
ACATTGTTGTGTATAGTAACCGTTGAGAAATAATAGAATGGACTAATCACAGGGTGTTTGCAGGTCTTTAAAAAGTTATAATTTTGTCTGAAACTCCATTTTTAACAATTAAAAGCCTTATGTATTAAATTATTTTAAATTCAAATGTACACAGTTATACAGTCAGGTTCATAAATATTTGGACAGCGACACAATTTTCATAATTTTGCCTTTATACACCACCACAATGGATTTGAAATAAAACACTCAAGATGTGATTGAAGTGTAGACTTTCTGCTTTAATTCATGGAGTTTAACAAAAATATTGCATTAACCATTTAGGAATTACAGCCTTTTTTTTTTTTTTTTTTTTTTTTTTTTTTTTTTTTTTTTTTTTTTTTTTTTTTTTTTTTTTTTTTTTTTTTTTTTTTTTTTTTTTTTTTTTTAATTAAGAGTCCCTCCATTTTCACAAGCACAAAAGTAACTGGACAATTGACTGATAAGCAGTTTAATGGCCAGATGTGGCCTGTTTCCTCGTTATTTCATGACAAATTAAGGAGATAAAAGGTCTAGAGTTGATTCCAAGCGTTGAATTTGCATTTGGTAGCTGTTTATGGGAACTCTCAATATGCGGTCCAAAGAGGTATCAATGCAAGTGAAGGAGGCCATCATTAGGCTGAAAAAAAAACAGACCTATCAGAGAGATAGCAGAAACATAAGGAGTGGCCAAATCAACAATTTGGTACATTCGTAAAAAGAAAGAATGCATTGGCGAGCTCAGCAACACCAAAAGGCCTGGAAGACCACGGAAGACAACTAAAGTGGACGCAGAATTCTTTCCTTGTTGAAGAAAAACCTCTTCACAACATCTAGCCAAGTCAAGAACACTCTAGAAGAGGTAGGCGTATCGTTGTCAAAGTCTACAATCAAGAGACGCCTTCATGAATGTAAATACAGACGGTTTACCTCAAGATGGAAACCACTGGTAACACTCAAGAACAGAAAGGCCAGATTAGACTTTGGTGGAAAATCTCTACGAAAAAAGCCTGACCAGTTCTGATGTAAGATTAACTTGTATCACAATGATGGGAAGAGAAGAGTATGGAGAAGGAAAGGAAGGGCTCATGTTCCAAAGCATACCACATCATCTGTCAAACATGGTGAAGGAAGTGTTATGGCATGGGCATGTATGGCTCCTAATGGAACTGGGTCACTGATGTTTATTGATGATGTGACTGCTAATAGAAGTAGCAGGAATAATTCTGAAGCGTATAGAGCTATACTTTCTGCTCAGATTCAGTCAAATGCTGCAAAAGTGATAGGACAGCGCTTCACAGTACAGATGGATAATGACCCAAAACATAACACAAAAGCAGCTCAAGGGCTTTTTAAGACAGTCTTAAATGTCAGATGATCTCAACCCAATTGCGCATGCTTTTCACTTATTGAAAAGACAAAACTGAAGGCAGAAAGACCCACAAACAAGCAGCAACTGAAGGTGGCTGCAATAAAGGCCTGGCAAAGCATCTCAAGCGAGGAAACTCCGCATCTGGTGATGTCCATGGGTTCCAGACTTCAGGCAGTCATTGACTGCAAAGGATTTGCATCCAGGTATTAAAAATAATCCTAATATTTATGATTGTTAGTTTGTCCAATTACTTTTGAGCCTGTGAAAATGGCTGTAATTCCTAAACAGTTAATGCAATATTGTTGTTAAACCACTAGAATTAAGTGAAAGTCTACACTTCAATCACATCTTGATTGCTTCATTTCAAATCCACTGCGGTGGCAAAATTACAAAAACTGTCACTGTCCATATACTTATGGACCTGACTGTATATGATTTTTGATTTATGATTTTTGGACTGCCATTAGTGTTGCTTCTGTTTGACTTTTTTGTTTAAAAAAAAAAGTGTATTACATTTAACTTGAAGAAATTTGAGATCCTATTTTTTGCAAATTATGACAGAAAACTTGCAGGAGATCTGTGAAATGTCACTGTATATTGAAAATATTTGTTAGAAAGAAAAGGACAAGAAAAGAAATCTTGTGAGACCAGAGATCAGACATAAATCAGAAAAGGAGGAGTGTGAGGAGTGGAACAGAGGTGCAATGTGATTGTATGGTGTAAATATACATAATGTTAGATCTGAATGAGATCTGGTGGTATGTACAAATGTTAAAAAAAAACAGTAGAAGTGAATGTACTGCCCCTGAAACCTTAATTAAGTAAAGAAAAGAAAAAAAAAAACAATGAAAATGCTGTTATAGGGGAAAAAAAAAAATCAACAATGGGGTGGTGTGATGCAGCCAGACACAAAGTGGAGCTACCACTCAGTGTAACTGTATACCACTGTCTATACCAGTGTTGGCAAATTCCTCTCATATCACATCAATTTGCCAACACTAACTATTTTTTTTGTCTATTAAAGAATAACACAAGGGCTTCCGAGTCATGTAACAGAAAAGCATGCTATCCATCACTCTGAGCCAAATTTAGCCATGCTGTCTAGGCTGAAGGTGCATGTTCTCTCTCTCTCCCCATCAATCACAGTGACATTAGCCAATCGCAAGCATCTGTGGGCTCATGTATGCAGAAGAGGGCAGATAGCGCTTTCCTCCGTGTGTGTTACTCTGCTCAGTGATGCAGCAACAGCAGCAGTTTGAAAAACGATGACACTGGAGACTCCTTCCAAAAATGCAAAATAAACACCTCTATACCAACAATTACCTCCTTTTTAAAATCTAGTTATGTGGGCTGTGTAAATCATTACTATAGAAATGAGAAAATATTAGAATGAGTGTATTAATATAAACCTGTGATTTGTCAGGCAGAACTACTCAGAGCTGCTGATACAGAAAAATAATCACCTCCAGATCAATCAGATCTAAGAATTCAATAGCGCTGTGGTATAAATGTAATGTTAGTTTGGTATAAGAGAAGGGGATAGTATATTTACAATATGAATATCTAAGAGCTCTAAAGGTCTCTAAAGATATCAAACCCATGAGGCCCAGTAAACCTTCCTGTTTTGTGTTTTTCTTCTCTCTCTCTTTTTTTTTCTGGTTTGGTAACAAACAGGCTTGTTCTGAAAGTGCCACCTTTATCAACCCGCTATTGTGTTATGAGCTATCATGCCTTATGCTTCAGGGGAGAAACACACTCGCATCATCAGCAATCACAGCTGAAGTGACAGTCGTAAATGGATTGACATATAGGTTTTGACAGCATGAGAAAACAGTAATCATGGCTTTTAAGTAGGTGTTTAACCACTGGAGTTTAATTAGGTGTTCAGTGTAGACGAGTGACAGGCAGAGAACCAGAATGTCAGAAGTGATTTAAGAAGAATGGACGAATAATCAGAATGACACGGCACTTACCAGCACTCAGAGCCTGCGCTAATGAAAACTCCACACTGAGAGAGAGAAAAAGAGAGACAAAATGTGTTTAGACGAGCAGAAGACAGACACTGAGGGGTGTGTTAGTTATGAGCTTGTTGCACAATACTGTGATGTTTAACACACGCAACACTATACTGGACATTTCAACCATCACTACTGCTGTGAGGCAGTGTAAGGACAGTCTTCTATGAATCTTTAACCTATTACATTTAGGGAATGCGATTGTCCCTGTTAGTGAAGGAAATCCAATAATTCTGATTGTTACATTAGTTACATTAAATGTTTGAAAACATGGCAGACAGAACTCTCTCTCTCTCTCTCTCTGACTGAGAAATGCGTTTACAACTCAACTATTTCAACTGCATGCCTCTTACAAATACTTCCACTATAAGTTATTGCTTTTTCGATTTATTTCTTTTTTTATTAACAGGTATCAGTTTTGTACATTGTTAAAAGTCATTCTGGTGAGTAAATTTAGCTAGTTCACACTCTGGGGACTAAAATAATTGCAAGAAATTTAGCATTTTTGATTTAGCAAGAACAAAATAAAAAAAAAAAAAAAGTAAAAAACTGAAGCAACATGCAGCCTTGCTGCATTCAATTTAATAAGAAATAGCTTTTCCTTTAGATTTTTTTTATTTTAAATAATGAGTTTTTGCAGTAAACTTGCAGACACCTTTTAGACACGGACATGTTAGTGTTGTTCTGTTCAGTTTTAATGGCCTCCCAGGCTGTCAAGGTGAATTAACATGATTTCATGAGTCCTACCTTTAAATAATCTGAACACGTTTGTATGTTAAAGGAACCTTGGCCCTTTTTTTTTTTTTGCTCCAGCGTGTAAGTCTGTCTGCAACATGCTAGATAGATCAATAGCCACAGCAGTCAGGTCACTCCTGGATAGCGGAACTAACTAATGTTTTAGAAAGCTAAATGCATTGCTGGTTATGTTTAACGTTTTTTTTTTTTTTTTTTTTCAGTTAAAGGGGCAATCTGTAATTTTAGAGCAAATTACAATTGCAGTGAAAACACTAAGAAGCCTAACATACTCCCTAATGGACCCCGCACACACTGTTAAAACAATGTGTGTTACTTTTTAAGGAAAAGGGGCAGAGCTGAACATCTGAGCTAATTTCTGGGCTGGAAAAATGCAAACAGAAACTTGAAATGAAGGAACCAACCAACTCTATCACATGGCAATATTATGAATGTCGGTTTTTCTAGGGTATCTTAGAAATTACATGATCAGTAGAGAAACACTGTAAAACCAATACACAAACATTCTTTAAATATTATAAACCACACCTTTAAAATACTGCTTGCCAGCACAGGTAATAAAAATAATAAAATAAAAATATATATAAAATAATAATTAAAAAAAAAACCCCGACATTTGCCTATCAAATGGTTGCTCTGACCTATTTGGTGCCTAAGGTGAAGTTTTATTTGGCAAATTTCTCTGTTACAGTGCCAGGGGCTGAAACTGGCCCTGACATGTCTATTGCTTTTTTTTTTTTTTTCCTTTCTTGGGAATAAATGTAATTTAGAACTTTCTGGAAGTCTACCAGAAGTGTTAGCCCACTTTCCTTCATTTCATACATTCATGCATTTGACATACAGCCATTATATCACCATTTTAAGATGATTTGCATGTTAAGGCTCTATAATGTGTGATGTATTCTGCATGGTTTGCCTCTGGTGTAGCATAATGCTATAGCTATGGCAACTTTTTTATGCACAGTATATCCTAATATGCAGAATTACTACAATTGTCATAGCTATATCATGTGCGTAGCAAGATTTGTGACGTCTTTTGCTCTTATTTACCTTTCACCATATCCACCCGAACCATTGCCTCCAATATTAGCATCTTCAAATGCACCATTATTGTTGACATTAACATCTTCTGGTGGGCCAATATTCTTGATACTGACATCTTCTCGTCCTCCCATGCCTCTAAAATCACCATTTTCAGGCAATCCAGAATCGGTGATACCGTTGGAGGGCAGCCCTGTGCCTTCCAGAAGACTGTGATAGGTGGCGATCTCTTCCTCCAGTTTACTCTTGATGTTAAGCAGAGCCTGATACTCCAACCCCTGCCTCGTCACCTGGGCGTGGACATCTGCAAGCTCCGCCTCCAGCTGCTGGATAACCATGTTGTGACTGTTTACGTTTCGGGAGTAACGTCCCACCGTGTCATTCAGTGTGTCTTCCAGAGAGCGGTTCTGTAATGAGACATGTCCAGTTAGCTGTCAATTTTAATGCGTAAGTATTCCAGCTTTAAACGTTAAATGCACAGTTCACTTTCAACACTTTCACTGTCTGCCCTCTTCTGCATACATGAACTCACAGACGCACATGATTGGCTAGTGTCACTGTGATTGACGGGATAGAAAGCATGCCCCTCCCACCCAATTTTTCTTTTGTACAAAAAAAATTGTATAAATTATTATATAATATAAAAATATAGTATATTTGTATAGTATTGTTTATTAATGTTTATATAGTACATCTGGGGCTTGGTTTTTGTTCTGAATTTGAAGTCTGAAAAATGTCCCTTGTCCTAATGAGAAATTATGTTCATATTATAACAATTATTTCGAAATAACAGACAGTTGGACCATTTACGTGGGTAAATAAAAGCGTATGTAAATGCAAGTGTTTCAATAGATTTTAGTTTAGATGATTTTAGGTTAACCTTGAAGCAAACAATATATAGTGGCATGTTTATTTATACGTATTAATATGTATACGTATTGTTATACGTACAAATTATGTAAGTATTATAACAATTATTTCGAAATACCAGACAGTTGGACCATTTAAGTAGGTAAATAAAAATGTTGGTAAATGCAAGTGTTTAAATCGATTTTAGTTTAAATGATTTTAGATTCATTTTGAAGCAAACTATATATATATATATATATATATATATATATATATATATATATATATATATATATATATAGTGACATGTTTATCTAATTTTAATAACAAAATTTTAAGAACTTGGCATCAACAACATGAATCCATGGACCCAACCCACCTTGGGTCAACAGTTGAGGCTGGTGGTGGTGTAATGGTGTGGGGAATGTTTTCTTAGCACACATTTGATCTTTTAATACCAATCAATGGCTATTCGCAGGAGATTTGCAGCATGAATGTGAAGCTGACAAATCTGCAGCAATTACCTGATGCAATCATGTCAACATGGACCATTGCTCATTAGTGAACAGAACAGAACAGAAGGTGTTAAAAGCAGACACACCTTGTGCATTTATGCAGATAATGTATTTGCACTTATTTGGCCTGTCACAAGTTTTGGCATAAATGAAAAATTCTTACAAACAGCATAAATTGCCCAACTGTTTTATCATCTGCAGCTTTTTTTTTTACACACCCCCATGTTTAAATTTGGTTTTCTTTCATTCGAAGAGCTCTAGTTAAGCTGAATGAGGAAGTGAAATCTGAGCGTAAGTAATACAGGTCTTTCATGGTTGAATGCTGAGTTACCAATAACAGTGTTACCCGCTGAGTTGACAGTATGTAACTGAGGCTACGTTTAGATGATGCATTTTGTGTATATTTTCTTTCTAAAATGTTTAGTATTTCATAAAAAAATACTACAAACCAATTGTGTATCTTTGTGATAAAATGTAAAATCGGAAACTGTTTCACTACTCAACATCTATTTAAACACTCTTTTTATGCTTTTACTCTTTTATTTAAATATATTTAAGGTAAATATAATTATATTTAAGGTAAATTTAAGAATAATGTATTCATTATAATACTTCCTTATTAGTAGTAATAATTATAAATTGTAAAAGATATCTGAAGAAAAGAAAAGTAAAAAAAACAAGGATCATATTTACCACATTCAAGCATTAAGAGCATTTTTTTGTCATGTATTAAATCTATTCTAATAAAAATATTATAAACCGTTTTTGATGATGTAGTTCTTGATGTTGGAAAGCATCTCTCTCTCTCTCTCTTTCTCTCTCTTTCTCTCTGTCTCTCTCTCACGGTGGTTTCAGTCTCCCAGGTCATAAACCTGTTGTACAAGTCCCACAAGTTCTCTGTGTTTAATCAGTAGCATGGTAATATGACCACTAATAAAGAGCCGATTGAGCTAATAAAATTTCCCACTGGCAGGCTCTGGCTTGATGCAAAGCAATAAAAAATAGATAATTACCTAAAAATATATGATTTGAAAAGAGAACAAGGGCAAAATAGTGAGTGCCAATACAAACAAAGAGCTATGTTAAATTATGTCTGATGTATGAAAGACACATTTAAAGCTGCCATGTGTTTCGTCTGATACAATGTGATCCAGTATTGTATCAACAGTTCAGTTTTAATCAAAAGATCAAGTGTTCCAAGCTTTGAAGAGTGGGAGACCAAGCCTTCTCTTCTGAGTTGAATTGTACAGAGGCCACGCCTCCTTCACTGGCCTGGCTAGTGTGTGTGGGTGTGTGTGGGTGTGTGTGTGTGTGTGTTATACCATGCTATGCATGGCCTGAAGGTCAATCTCCAGCCCTTGCTTCTGTCTGCGCAGGTCATTCAGCTCGCTCTGTCCCTGCTGGAGAGCATCAGTGTTCCTGCTCACCTCCGCTGAGATGTTTTCAAACTGTCCAACCACAGAAACAATGTTAAATCAGTGAAGAATGTAGTTAAAGAAAAAGAAAATGGTTCTCACAATATTATCATGCAGTGGATCTGGCTAGCTTTGGATATGTTGAGAGTATATAATTATGGGGAAAGGAAAGGCTTTGTCACTATTTCCACTGCAACTGTAATCAATATCATAGAACTCAACATGCTCTAAAAAATACAAATAACCCCTTTAAAAAAATTTAAGGTTACATTCATGTTACAAGTGCAACTAATTTACAATGAAGTCGCCTGCTTCTGGTCTGTCCATTTTATCATTACGGCTGTGATGGATCATATTACCGATATAGCATTAACAAACAAAAGCATGACTCATTGAGGTAGAAAGATACGATCTGTTCAAACTGAATGAATCAAGCCATGTGGAATGATGCATGAGTATAGAGAAAGGTGCCTAGTTTTATTTTTACACTCATTAATATTTAAAAAAAAGCATAAAAGAAACCCTCCCTTTGAAATGATCCTGTCACAAAGTGTCATCTATTTAATTCCTTTAAAACAGTAACTAATCAGACTCAGAATCATTTTATTCACCATATACAGTTACATGTATTAGGAATTTTTCTTGGCGTTTGGTCACAAAACGATAAATTCAACACACATATCACAGAAAACACAACACAATTACCATCCTAATATACAAATATTGCAACATAAGTGGAAATGGTAGGCTCAGTTGTAATGTATATTACAGTGGAGGTAGAAAAAGGAGCTGAATGCAGTTCGGGGTGCATTAAACGGAGTGGAACAATTGTGATATATAATAATTAATAGCAATGATATATAGTAATGGCAATATTAATAAATAATATATATAATAGACAGTAATAAATAGTACTATTTAGTAATAATATTTAAAATAATAATAATATTTAACTTGTAAAATAATAATAATAATGATAATAATAATAATGAACTCATATTAAATATTTTTTTTTTTTATTACAGCAATTGGCATTAATTAATAATTATTTTTAATTTATTAATGTATGCTGTGTTGTTTTAACAGTTTACAGTTCCATTTAATGTTGCGGAACATCCGTGAGGTAAGTTAATTCCTGGTGTCACTGATGTTATAGCAACTATAATGAGTCAATTCCCACACCAGCCTCTTGTTTCCTCTCTCTTGAAGTCAAGAAGACAAAAAAATACACAGACTGTCATGTTACAGAGAAACTGGAAAGTCTTCCGGCCTGTAGTAGAAGTCTAACTAACTATTACGTTAAGTGTTGAAACCGGAGACTCCTTCCGTTAACATTAAATAAATATCTCCTTACAGAAAACCTCACCGTATCAATGATTATACAGTAAGTGGCCTTTTCTCTGTTAAATAACAACATGATTTTGATGAGCTGTTACTACAGAAACGATAACGTATTAGAAACAAGCGCTTTACTATAAAACCTGTGATTTTCCTTGCAGTCGGATCTACTATCAGTAGATAGTTTAGTTAGAAAATTAATCAACACTGATCAGATTTGAGAATTAAACAGCACTGTGGAATAAAAGTATAATAATATACAGTAGTTCTTTGTTGATTTGTAAATACAGTACAGACTCTACCTGCTATTTTATGTGAATTAAGTAGGTTTTGGGATGGAGGTCTTATCTGCTTAACTACACTTGATGTAGGGTGAGAATTATGTAAATTTGGTTTCATATCATTTATTATTATGTTAGGCAGCTAGAATGACCATAATTAGAGGGATGGTGGTCCACTGTGTTCATATGATCATTCATAAAAGATCAGGTGTGTGTGTGTGTATATATATATATATATATATATATATATATGTATATAGCAACTTGATATAATAACTTCTCTGACCTTGGCTTGGTACCAGGCCTCAGTCTCCTCATGGTTCTTCTGTGCCGCTTTTTCATATTGCTGGCGGATTTTGTCGATTGTCTCGCTGAGGTCTTGGCCCTTCGCCGCCTCCATCTGCACGTCCACGCTGGCATCTCTGATCTGACCTTTCACGTTTGCAACATCCTAAATAAGAATAGAAATAGGTCGTGTCAATATACATATAAACATCAATAAATACATAAGCAATAACATGACTCATTAGAACCAACACTGACGACCTTGTAGAGGATAAATACATGTATAAATACAGATTCATAGTTTTGGAGCAGGTTATATGACTCATTAAAACAAGGGCTGATGACTGTATACAATATCCATTGTGGAAATGTAAAGCTACTAACAGTAGCTTTCCTGGGAATTAGCCTCCTGGAGCAGTTTGTCAGCTTCTTATTGGTTGAAGACTAGATTAACTGGAATATGAAGAGACCCTTTGAGTGTTTATTTTTATTTCTATTTACTGCACCTCAGGAAAGGCCAGGAGACTCTTTATTTATGAACCTTTTTACTATTTGTACTAACTATAATAATATGTTTTGTATTTAAGAGACTTGGAAATGTTCAGAAATAATGAAAGTCAATATAGTTAAAATCACAGATCAAAATCAATTCCTGGATTGTTGCATTCACTAATAACTAGTACTGAACTGGGATTAAATGTGCACTAAGCAATTTTCATAAGCATGTTAGAATGTTTAATTTGTTGGTCAGAAATATGGGGAACATGACCTTCTAAAATCTTGAGTGGAAATTGTGGAAATCAGCCCAGCACAAATAATACAGCGAACTTGAAGCTTGATATGGGTTTTATTTGGCTGAACCCAAAAATCATAATCCAAGTCCATGATGGGGATCAAAATATACCTATATAAGGAAATACCATGGATTGTGCAAATCAATGCTAGGAATTAACATTCTAAAAAAATTGTATTTATGTAATGTTATTATTATCAAGGCCTGTTACTGAACTGAGTAATACACTTCAACATACATGGTTATTAAACACATGGTTATAAATAAATACCTGTAAATACCTGGTTTTGAAGCAGGTGCTCCTCTGTATACAACTATATAACTCTATATAACTCATAATAATATCTAAAATATAAAAAAAAAACACTCACATGAATTGTTGCCTTCTTTACCATTATGCAAACATTCGAGTGAAATTTACTTTTTAATAATAAAAAAAAAGACCTAATTGAGTAAACTTTATTAGGCTTGTGAAATTTAACACTAGCATAAATCTGTTCATTGACTTTGTCCAAAAATACTTAATATTAATGCTAATTCTCTTAATATAACATTTACATTGTGCTGACAAATCATTAAATTCACTTGTTTTAGAAAAAAAAAAAAGACAAAAGACAGTAAACGCTGAGATCTGGAAGCTAGTTTGGAAATGCCTGTTATTTTTACTATTTTTAGTTTCAGTAAATGTCACACGTTCTGCGGTTTGGCTAATTTGTGTAAAAACCCAATTTTAGGCCGAAAACTCAACTCTTTTTTATTGATTTCTAATTAAATGAAATCTGTGATTTCATAATGTGTCAATATTAAACCATTGAATTGGCTGGAAAACTGACACATAATCAAATGGCACAGGTTTCAATGGAACTGTTTCTACAAAGTTTTCTTAAAATTGAAAAGACTTAAATGGCATTTAGCTAGAATGTATAGAAAGCTATACATTCTTCTAAAAAATATAGAGATATAGAAAGCTGTATACATTTCATATTGTTATAAAGTTTCATGGTCAAAGTTGAATTCAACAATTTCCACGAGATTAGATGTACCATGGAAGACTGTGAAAGCCATCATCAACAAGCGGAAAAAATGGGACACCAGAGTGACATTACCAAGAACAGGACATCCCTCCAAAATTTATGAAAGTACAAGATGAAAACTTCTCAGGGAGTCTGCAAGAGCCCTACTGCACCATTAAAGGAGCTGCAGGACTATCTGGCAAGTACTGGTCACTCCCTGCATGTGACAATCTCTTGTATTCTTCACATCTGGGCTCTGGGGTAGGGTGGCTAGACGAAAGCCCTTTCTCAAAAAAAAAAAAAAAAAATCCAAGCGCTCTTAAATTTAGCCAAACCATGTGGCAAAATGTGTTATAGTCTGACGAGACCAAGGTAGAACTTTTTGGACATAATTCTAAAAGATATGTTTGGAGCAAAAACAAGACAGCTTATCACCCAAAGAACACTATACCCATGGTGAAGTACGGTGGTGGTAGCATCATGCAATTTATTTAGCCTGCAAGACTGTGGTCTTGTGATTGACCCTATTTTTTTGTAATTTGCAGGATTTACCAAGCAGCATTTAGCGAGTCATCATGCTATTCTTTCATTTTAGGTGTTACTTATTGAACTTTTATTGAGCCTTTAATGAATGTCATTCTGAAATGTGGTTTATTTACTTTAAGATTTATGGTTATGATTCCAACTCCAACTCACGGCTTCTTTTATAAAGGTGCTTATTGCACGTTTAATGGCTGTCCTGTAGAGAATTGTGATTTAAGCGGTACCTCTTCATGATTCTTTTTCAGGTATAACAGCTCCTCCGTCAGAGACTCAACCTCGCTCTCCAGCTGCATTTGGCTCAAGTGTGTGTCGTCGATTATCTTTCGGAGGCTTGTGATGTCCTTTTCAACTCCCTGGCGGGCAGCAATCTCAGCCTCAAACCTGTGGTTCACCAATCCACACACACACACACACACACACGCATATACAGGCACACACACACACGCACATGTACACACAAACAAGCTCATGCTTCACTTCTTCAGTAATCCATGTGTATATAGCGCTGTGTTTGCTCAACATCGTAGGCAGGTATAATTACATGCTTTTCCAGACATACACTGAGTGTTGGCTTTGCTTAAATCACTCTGTCTGCACAAGTCCTCAATTTACAATCCACTTTTAGTACAGAAAGGATTAATTTCTGTCTGAACGAGTAATCTTGGTGTGGGTACCACAGTGGACAAACACACAAACAGATATTAAGCTCAGACGTGACTCAGAAGTGTAGTCGAAACGTAATATTTTGCTTAATATTTTTGTGTTTTAGTCACTGATAACTACACCTCACTAAAATAAACAGTCTAAACTTGAGTAAGCAAAGAAACAGCAAGTTTTCTGACAGACTCTAACTCCAGGCCTTGTTGTATACCTTTGCTCTCTTTGAGCCGAATCCCACTGATAATATCACTTGTATACTATTTTTGCTATCTTAAGTTACGTCCTATAGTTTTTAAGGAGTCGTGCTGGGCAATATAATGATATAACATTGATACTGTGATAAATTACACAATCACAATACACTTTTCTGAGATATCATGGGTATCACAGTATTGTCTTTATATATAAACCCTTTTAAAATGGCAAAAATGTTACATGTTAGATTTCTTCCATTTCAGTGCTAAATCATTTCGTTTTGTAGACAATTAAACAGATTTTTTTGAAGTGTAAAGTAACCCATTACATCCCAAAACGTGTTGTCCGCTCCTCCAATTCTGGTCTTTTAACTGTCCCTCATACTCGTTTATATACTATGGGTGATAGGGAATTTTCTTCTTATGCTCCAAAACTGTGGAACTCACTACCATCTGATCTTAGAGAAGCCCGGACTTTTAGTGTATTTAAAACTTCTCTCAAAACCTATTTCTTTAGGATAGCTTTTACCTGATGACTTTTTAAAAATATATATATATTATTACTATTATTGTTACTATTATTGAATTGTATTTTATTAATAGCTGTTTTTGATACATGCTTATATACTTTGTTTTATGCTATGTACTTCTGTTTCTCTTTTCTTTTCCTATGTAAAGTGCCTTGAGAGGCCTTTGAAAGGTGCATTATAACATAAACTTTTATTATTATTATTCATATTATTATTATAAAAGTAAGAGTCTTACTTGACTTTAAAGTCATCAGCAGCCAGTCTGGCGTTATCGATCTGTAGCATGAGGCGAGCGTTTTCCATCGTCATTTCTTTCACCTGGAGAGTGAAATAAAAATATAAAATATGTACACTATATCACAACACTACAGACAAAACTACTATATTGTGTGTCATTTAGAATTGAACTCCACTTGCCAGACATTTAAAACTCATGACAAACATTATTAGCACTTCCAATAGAGAGAAAAAAATAGGCAGGTGAGGAAACGACTGTTTATAGCTGCTATAACGTAAGTGATAAAAGGAAGTAATTATTTTTAGGATAAACAGATAAAAAGTGTGACGTGTCATTCTTTAATAAATAACACTTCTTAGCATTGGCGAATTGCTGTGATGTAAGAAATAAAAAAACACTTTGGGTCATGCTGTTATAGGTAAATAATGAATTTCATTATTTCATCAGGGTAAGCTTAACTCTCATGTTGGTCTAGACCACCCTGTCATTGATTATATTTTATAACAGCAGGCATTATTATTATTCCTGTTGTTGTTGCCCCTACTGACCACAACAGGTGAGCAAACACTGGTCAGTTTTTTTATGTTAATGTTTTTTTTTTTCATCTTATATACTGTATTTTGAGGCATGACATTGGATTTTTTCAGTTGGTTATTAGCTAAGAATGTCTCAGTGGAAGTGGTAGCTCAGTGTTTAAGATGTTGGCCTTCTACTCAGAAGGTTGAGAGTTCAAATCCCAGTTCCAGTGAGGTGCCACTGCGGACCCTTAACTGCTCAGTTGTATAAATCAGATAATCGTAAGTTGCTCTGGGTAAGCGTGACTGCCAAATGCCATAAATGCTACTGTTAGCTAATGATATTGAATTTGGTTCCCTGGTGGACTTGTGGCTAGCATGTGGCACTAGCTGTGAGGTTCTATTCCCAGTCAGGGCATCAACCCCAGCCTCTGTAGGGTTGCATGAGCCAGTACACTCTCAGTACTGGTCCCAAGCCCGGAAATGGGGAGGGTTCTGTCAGACAGGGCATCTGGTGTAAAACTTGTGCCAGAATCAAAATAGTGCTCTGCTGTGACGACCCCAAAAAGGAGCAGCTGAAAGAGCAAAAAAAAAAAGTGATAATGATATTGAATCTGTAACGCTAGTGTACTTCATTAGATGCAAAATTAGCACGAATCAGCTACGACTTTTTATCACTAAGGTGCATGCCTTTTATGTCATCATGTCATTAAGTCATTTTCTATAGATGCGGATTAGTATTTTGCCCCACCCTAGACTGCTACCCCAATAAAGTCTCTGAGTCTAACCTGGCCACCCCATTGTAAACAGTCTGGCTACACGAATGTATTAACAGAATCTGGATTTCTTGATGAGGGTTAAAGTGCCTTAGAATTTATAGTCATGGGCACTTTCATTTTAAAGCCATACTTGGTTTATTACCTTCTTATCTAGGTAAGTTTATCATCAAAAACATACTGAGAATTACAGGATACTCACCAAGAATGTTTGTTTTCCCTTTCTGGACCTGTAGTACTTACTGTAAAATGTAAATGAGCCATAATGTATGACAGTGGAGTTTATTTCAGGCCAACCTAAAACCTGCTCGTTATTTTCAAATCTAATCATCAGAAAGTAAAGGCACCCTGTCTGCTTACCAGTGCATTTTAATCTGGTTTACTGTTTTACTGGTATTACTGGATGGTTGATTTCTTCCCATGATATGTTTTCTGATCTGTATACTGTTTCCAAAGCACCGCTGTCTATCTCGGACAAAACACTTCTGTAGAAGAGATTTAAATCTCAGTGATGCTTTCATGATTAAATAAAGGTTTGTTTTTATTCTTATTAGCTATTTTAAGAGGCATAATGAAACTTTATTTATCTTTTAAAAATCGACCTAGAATTTATCTCAAGCCAGGACACACAATCAAAGTAAGATGGATTTCAGGTTTAAACTATACTTCACTTAAATCTTGCAGGCATAAGATTGACATTACATACATTTAGGGCTTAAAAATCAAAATATGCAGCATTTGGTCCCATTTGACTATTTTATTTGACTATTTTGAGCTTAAAACTACTTTAATAAATAAAGGTTATGTTAAAATCAGTATGCTTATTTCAGAGTTGAATCCAGTGAGACTTGTCCCCGTATTTAAACCATTATGTAAACGAGAGCCCCAGGTCTCCTTAACACATTTGCATGAGGATGAGGTTTTGGTTTAGGTGTGGCTGAACATGCCAGTAATTCTCCCTTGCTGTATTCTTCCAACACAAAAAAGCCTCAGGGTTTGGAGTCTGGTGCTAAAGCCTAACAACCATTTACAGTTAACAAATTCTTCTGCCTACACCGAAACTGTAACACTAATATACATATAAGTGTATATGATTTAATACAATTATAACACAGAGTGAAGTCCACAGCTGTATTTCTGTCAGTGCACCATGAAGGGATATGAGAAAAAAGGAGAAAATATTTTCCATCACTTGGGAATTCAAATTCTAAATACTGTGTTGTTTAAGACTTATCATCAAAATACCTTTTATTTAAGATCTTATATCATTAGGCTCCATAAAGGTTACACTGGCAGTCAGGTTTTTTGAACACTGCATTTCAGCATTTTTAATTAAACTTCAAGGAATTGAAGTTCTAAGCTCTTAAATCCTCTAAAATGAGAAAATCAGTGTAAGGAACAAACATGCGTGAATTAAGAAATGATTTCTGAATGGTTTTTATTCTTCTAAAATAACAATTAGAATTAGAATATTAGTAATTCTTAAATGCCATTAGACACTGAAGACTCTCTCTCTCTCTCTATATATATATAAAACACAAACACACACACACACACACACACACACACACATATATATATATATATATATATATATATATATATATATATATATATATATATATATATATATACAGCAAATTCTAAAGTCTTGGTTTAAGGATTAAGTCTTACAGTATTGAAATACTAACTACTCCAAGCTGGACTCGGCCTTAGCAACTAACGTGATGCAAATCCAGCTACTCTGAGGCCAGGAATGAATGCCTACACTGTTTACATATTTCCAGAGCGATGTAATACTGTACAATGTAATTCAGCACTATCAGTGTTTGTATCACTGTCAGTGTCTACATTGTAAGTATGGATTTAACAGGTTAAGAGTCATTTCAGCAATGTCGTTGTTAATATAGGCAAAGCCATCTCTGTTTTGATGATATCTGACTTTACTTTCATTTTGGCTAGTTCCTTGTTGCTACGTGACCTTGAAATATATAACTGTTGGGATCATTGACCTGTTTACTAATAAATACTACATATTTTATAGCACATTGATGTTGAAATCCAGACAAATACTTAAAGTAAGAGTAATACCGTGAACTATCCTACTGTCAAGCCCTTTAATTAAACCCTTAAAATCCCATCTTATTTTCAGTCACTGATCTTAAATCAGAGGCTATTATTCAGTAACTAATACCAATTACTCAGTAACTACAGTAAAGCTAACAGAACAGGAAGGTATTTACAAGACTGAGGAATGTAAGTTTTGGCAACACTTCCTGGGAGTTTAAGGAGCTAATAGACTTCAACAAACAGGCCTACATTCACTGAGATACATTCATGTAATGCAAAACATTTTAATTTCTCTACAAATATGAAAATGAATGACATCAGTTCTTATCAGCCACACAGATGTTATGCTTCTTTGTAAGATATGAACATTTTGAGCCTATTTAAAAAGGAAACTAAACTGTCACTTGAGTCGTGCCCTCAAGGGAACACCTCTCATACACCTTTTTAACAATGCATGTAGTGCTCTTTTTTAAAATCTACAATATAATTATGGTCCATTTATGTAACTTGAATCATTTTAAGATACTCTAGAAGTGCTAAAAGTACACATTTAAAAGATACATATTAAAGATACCACTTGAGGCTTGAAGGTACCACTTCAGCAACAAGGAAATGTACCGTTTTGTACCCTTTTTTTTTTAGAGTGTACGAGTTTTACCTTGTTGTATAGGCCAATATTCATCTATTAATTGAGATATATTGATGCAAAGCATTATTTAAATTTCTCTAAAAATATAAAATATGAAAATGGATGAAATCAACTACACAGTATCACAATATTGTTATCAACTACACAAATGTTATGTGTCTTTGAAAGTTTTAGGTAATTTGATTTTATTTAAAAAGGAAGCTATAGCCACTGATCACTCAACAAAAAAAAAAAAAAAAAAAAAAAAAAAAAAAAAAAAAGGTACCTTTCCTTGTTGCTAGGGTGGCACTAATAAAGGTACACATTTTGTATCTTTAACATATCTGAAAACATGGATAAAGTGCACCTTTAAAAGGATTTAACCATTTAAGGCATAAATTAACCATAATTAGTTTTTGAGTTAAGCTTTAAAGGTACAGTACATGAAAGTTTGTAGGTGAAAGAGACATATTAAAGGTGCAATAGGTAAGGGGACCACCCTAATGACAACACTTTAGCACCTCTATTTCTTTTTAAAAGACTGTCAGATTTCATTTCACTTTTTTTTTTTTAAATTTTAAGTTTGATTACAGTATAAGAAATGAGTGATACAGCTGTTCCAGATGTAACAAATGTCCATCTTGCCATATAAAGTCTTGACACTGATTTTGTTGGTAGCCAAATAAAAGAAACACTATGTAGAAAACAAACTTTTTTTTTTTTTCCTTCTACATGTTTGGTGCTAAGGTAACAACCAGGATCTGTGCTCCTCACCTGGTCTCTCAGGGCGGAGAGAGTTTTCTCATAGCTGCTCCAGTCTCTCTGTCCTGCCGCGCGCCTCTCCGTTAGAACCTCTTTAATCTGCGCCTCCAGTTTGCTGTTGGCTTCCTCCAGCAGCCTCACCTGGCTCAGGTACCCCGCCAGACGCTCGTTCAGCCCGCGCATGGTCTCTTTTTCCTCTCCGGGATGCATTGCGCCTCTGGTGCTGCTCGGGCTGTTAAAAGCCGCACCGAAGCGCACCGGGCTGCGCGCACGACCCAAACGCGCTTCCGGGCCCAGAGACGATGCTCTTATTCCGCGCGACATGCTCACGGATGCTGCTAATGATAATAATAATAATAATAATAACAGTAAGGAGAGTGCGTGTTGGTGCGTGTGGAGCTCTGAGCGCGCGCTTTGACGCAAGGCTGCACGAGCTTGTCAGATGCAGTACCTGTGCAGGGGTATTTATACGACACACACTCCCACCTGTGTGATGCTTTGCTTTGCTTGTCATGGGGCGGTGGTTGATTTACTTGCAAACGCATGGAATTATGGGTAAATGCACTTCAACACTGAAACCACTTTTTTGTTGCACAGAAAAACAGAAGCACTTCTGTCTGTACTTTGGCACTTTTGAGTAAATAATTATGCACTTCAGATATACATATTTATAAAACAATTGAGCATCTATTTTAGGGCTGGAGACCTTTTGCCAACTTTGTCTTTCTGTGACCTAAACACAAATGATTATTTGTACTGTTCAGAATTGTACTGATGTTGATCTTATATTTTATATCCACATTAGTACAATGTAGTATTTACTGGTGATAACCTTAAAAGTGCACTAATTTGTCCTACCACTAGAGGGAGATGTCATACCACTTATTAATATCAATAAGTTTAGTGTCCAACTTCAAAACATGTCCTGTATGTTCTTCTTTCATCATTCATCATTCATTCATTCATTCATTCATTCATCTTCAGTCAGATTTTTCCTGGTCAGGGTCACGGTGGTTACAGAACATGTCCCAGGAACACTGGAGTGTGAAGCGGGACTCCACCCTGCATGAAACACTAATCCAAAGCGGGACACCCATGCACACACATTCACATGCAGGAGCAATAGACTCGACAATCCACTGACTCATATATTTTGGGAGGTAGAAGGAAACCGGAGAACCTGGAGGAAACCCACATGGACCCAGGGAGAACATGTGGAACTCCACACAGACAGTAACCCGAGCTCAGGATCAAACCAGGGACCCTGGAGCTGTGTCGTGGCAAGGCTGCACCACCCTTCTGCCCGCAATTATGTTCTGATATTCTTTTTTAAAATGTTCAAATTTCAAAAGGGTTAACTTTTATAATAATAAGTACGCTTTACTGCCTTCTGCTGGCGAATAGATAATTTGTGTCTGTTTAGGCCAGGTTACTAGAAAAATTATTGATTCTTCTTCTTCTTCTCCTTCTTCTTATTATTATTATTTTCTTTATTTCTATTATCTTCTAATCTTATTTTTCTATTATTATTTACTTTCATTCATTCATTCATGCATTATCCTTCCTCTTTTCCTGGTGGAGTTTGCAGTGGCAACAGGCTGAACAGGTCAGTCCACACTTCTCTATCACCAGCCACAAATTTCAGCTCCTCATGGGGGATCTGCAGACATTCCCAAACCAATTGTGAGATATAATCTCTCCAGCCTCGGGGTCTCCATCCTGTGGGACGTATCTGATACTGCTCTCATGGGAGCTGACCAGGGGGCATCCATGTAAGGTGCCTCAGTAGTGGTAGTAATAAGCGTGTTCAGTCTCAGCCTTGTTCTTCAAAGCGTCTGGTTCTCCTCACCACAAGTCTGTGTATATGGGGGGTAAAGTTTATGGCCTGAGGTGTTACACTGTATATGTTGCATACACATATGTAGCATAAACCATTCAGGGTCAAAGCCTCCAGATACACAGTATCACAAAATTTACACATGGAGACACCGGGGTTTCTGCCTGATGTACAGCCATGCAGTATTAGTGGAAAAAATAGCATATGATTTTCCTTATTTTTCCACTGGTGCTTTTCAGAAATTCCATAATACAGAGTGTCCCAAAAGTCTTCATACACAGGGGAAATTAACACTTTTTAGCAAAATGTAACTTTATTTACAAAACATCCTCTACATGATTGCATTTCTTTTTAAACACACACGGAGTCATCTCTCCCAAATTTGGCTCCCAGTTTGGCAACAGTGTCGCGTGTGATGTGCTTCCAGTGTTTCCTGTTAAAGTCCATCGCAACCTCGCGACAACTTCCTGATCCAGCCATGAGAATGATTTCAGTACGTTCTTCTTTCACATAGGCATTCTTAAAGACTATCTGAAAAAAATATATATATATATATATATATATATATATATATATATATATATATATATATATATATATATATATATATATATATATATATATATGTATATAAACTATGTTCGAAAGATTTTGGAAGACATTTTGCTAAAAAGTGATCATTTCCCCTATTTTATTTAACAAAATAAAGTGATGTTCTTTTCCTAGGTTTTAAGGTTTTAACAGAAACCACATTTCAAATAGCACCGCCCTCAAAATTCTCTGCATCAAAGAACCAGGTACAATACATTGCACACTAGTATACATAGGGATCAAGTTTGAGATTCTGGAAAATTAATTTATTTTCCTTATTCTGTGACAGTCCGGTCATATTTCATCACATAAACACCATCACAAATACCTCACCACCTCACCACACCTTATTTACACTACAGGCCACATAAATATCACAAACACATCACCATCATCAGTGCACTGTGAATGTGTCCCAAACTGCATGCCCTACTCTCTATATAGGCCACCATCATATATGTAACACCATCAATCAGACCAAATGTGGATGTGTCCCCAAAAAAAAAAAAAAAAAAAGAAATGCTATGCTCTATTCTGAATATACTGTATATGCTATTATTATGTTCATAAAGCACTGTGCATTGTTTGACCGCTAAGTAGTGAGGTGCATTATGGGATTTCTCCTAAATAGTGTATGGCTCCAAAAAAACAGTACACTGTATAATAACCAAATATTGTAATCTAATCTACTAGATTAAGAATGTAATCTATCTGTTCTGCGTACACTTTGTATTTGTACACAACAGTTTGTATTGTGACAGCTAGTAGCTAGTAGCATGTATTGTATTGGCTCAGGAAAAACAGGGGCAGTGGACAAGATGGGAAAACATTGAGAAAAGAAAAATAATCTGAAGACATTTGTGGAGAAAAAGAAGGAACTAAGATTAGATTTCTAGTGAGAGCCAGTTATGATGTTCTCCCAACTCCCTAAAATCGAAGTTTGGTGAAGACCCAGTTTGTACACTCTGTGGAAAATCAGCAAACCTCAAACACATCCTCTCATCGTGAGAGATAAGTCTCACCCAGGGGAGATACTCATGGAGGCACAACCAGGTCCTGACATGCCTGGCAGCCACTGTTGAGAAACAAAGCCTGAATAACATTGCTATGTCTCTTGTGACTGGAAGCACCATCAGGCCCAAGGTCAGACAGTGCTACACTCAGCACTCAGCAAGACTGTTGGCTTCAACAATAATGAATTCTGCTTGTGATTGGAGAATGGTGGTTGACCTAGACAATAAGCTAATGTTCCCACCAGAGATAACCACTACAACCCTCAGACCAGACTTAGTGGTATGGTCCAGCAGTGTAAAAGCTGTAATCAGAGTAATCTCTGAACTCACAGTGCCCTGGGAACATTCTGTTTGCGAGGCAAACTAGAGGAAACATCTCAGATATGCGGAGCTTGTCTCAGATGCCATCTATCTGGGATGCCAGACTGCAATGTTGAGCCCTCTGGAGATGTAGTGGGATTAAATCAACGAAGAACATCTAAGAAAGGGGGCTGTCCATCTGACGACCCCTGTGAGGCATCTGCCACCCACAAAACCTTTTGTCATGCCAGCAAATACTCGAGTTGAAGACTGCTTACTAGAGGGATTGAGGTGTAACCTGTGAGAAATCCATACAGGACCAGTGGACTGAACATGCATTAATGGTGCCAGTGGCGCTTGCTACAGCCTCAGTCACTGGGAATGCCTGTATGATCCTGGGGCGGACATGTTTGTGTATAACCCGTGAGTAGGCTTATCATCTTCTCAGCAAATATGCAAGCAAGAAACTGCTTGCCAAATGGATTGAACCATCTAGTACTATATGCTTGAACTGTAGTTAGAGTTATTATCAAGCTAGCTGTCTGAGAGATTAGGAATATAAGCTGTTGTTAGTTAGCTTCAGCTAATGTTTTCCCATATTCACTGGTTCCTTGGTGAAAGGGACACTTATCAGTGTCACCATCAGTAGCTAAATAATAGTTTGTGTTTATATTTTTGTCCGTTAAATTGAACAAAGAATTTTACCAACTCGGTTGATACAATCAGATTTTTGGGCCATACTGTATGTACTCAACCTTGCTTCTTTGTGGGGTTTCTTGTGTGTTATTTGAGTTCTTTGTGTTTATTTGCACCTCATAACTGTTTTTTTTAAGTACGTAGTTATTCCTCGTCATCATTTGTTGGTACTCTGTTTTCCATGTATAGACTTTGCTTACCTATTCCTGAATTTATGGCTGCAGATTTGCTTGTGTGCTTCACCGTCCTGTCTGTTCAGGGAACAATTCCTGGAATATCCTTCATAAATTTACTCAGCGCTTGCATCCTACTACCTCTGGCTGTCATAAATTACAGTCTGTTTTAAGTATCATGAGCTATATTTGAATCTGGTGATATAATAAAGGTTAATGCACTTCAGTAAAACCAAATTATTTTGTTGCTTAGATAATATCTCTTTTTTGATTCTGTACCTGCTTGGAACAGATGGATCATACAGCCACAGGAAAAGGAAAAATCAGACATGATGTATAGGATGAGACTGGTTTGTCCTCTACCAGAGCCAGAGCAGGAAATAAGAGCTGTATGATGGGTATCTGTTTGTCCTTAACTGCCCTATGGAAAAACAACAGAGACCTCAAGTGGACCAAAAATAAAACTAAAGGAAATGGAAAAATCTTATTAATCTTAATTTGACCTTTTATTTATAAGTTTCTCCTTCTTGGCAAGGATGTTAAAGAAATAGAAAGTACAGACAGTTTTTCTTCTTTTTTTTTGCAAAGATATGTTATAAAATACAGTATTGTGCTGGACTAATATGTGAATAATCAAGTTAAGTTATGTAAATGTTATGTAAACCTATTGTGGCTCTTATTTATACTTTCTAAAGAATGAGCAATCAAGATCAAAGTATGAAGTGTGAAGCTTTACCCTGGAGCTACATGGAAGCTTATAGAAAAAAATGACATACATTTTATATACATTTAATTGAATGTTTTTTTTTCCCTTTAAGGCAGACCAGATCAAAATTCCTCTCAGTTTATGTTAAATAACAACTTCAGGCATCTTATACCTCTGTGTTCAAACACTGGATCTGGTCTAAACCCATCTATCTAAAAGCTAGAATCGAATTGTTATTTAAATACATGAGTTCTAATAGACTTATTTGAATCACAACTTCTGTAACTTTCAGGCCATACACCCTATTCGGATCATCCAATAATTTATTTATTTATTTTTTTTTTGCAGACTGTAAGCCATTGTGCTCTGTTATAGAGCTCCTTGTGTTACAGTATGGCTTTTATTTACCACTTCTGGTTTTTGCCTGCTTTTGACAGCCCTGTTTGCTACATCGCTCTTACTTAAGTCGTTTAATGGACTGAGACTGAAACCATTTTCAGTGACTCATCAAATTTCTACTAAAACAGTGGAACAGTATAATTTCTCATAAGTATTTAATCCATTGAATCAAGAGTGTGTTTTCAGAATAAAGTGGTTTTAGAGTGCAATTGAGTTGAGTTTGTGTCCCAGGTTGCCCGCTTTGTCTGTGTTTAAACAGAGGCTGTTAGCACCAAGAGCTCTTCTCTAATGGAAACCTACAAAAATAAACTGCCCTTGTCTCAATGTATAAACACAGACACATTCATTCAAACACAAAGAAACACACATACTTGCATGTAGATATCACCACACGCAAGCTTCCCAGCTCCATCCAAAAACCCCTTAGTGAACTCTTCTCATTCTCCATTATTCCTAACATGACCAAGTATGGCTTATCAGTTCTCAGAGAATGGAAACTCAAAAGTACAGACATTCTCCATCAAACACCACCAACACTAACCTTCACCAACATTTTCCATCAACCATCACCAAACACCAACATTCTCCACCAAACACCAATGTTCTTCAGTAAAGACCACAAACACTCACATTCTCCAGCATACTCCATTAAACACTTCCAACACTAACCTTCACCAACATTCTCCACTGACCACCAACAAAAAAACTAACATTCACCAACATTATCCATCAACCACTGCCAAACACCAATATTCTCCAATAAAGACCACAAACGCTAATATTTTCCAACATTCTACATCAAGCAGCAACATTCAGAAACACTAAGATTCTCCAACATTCTCCATCAAACACTACCAAACACCAACATTCTCCACTAAACACCAACATTTTCCATCAAATACCGTCACATCACAATTCTCCGTCAAACACCAAGACCCTCCATTGAATACGATCAAACACTAACCTTCACAAACATTCTCCACTGACTACCAACAAAAAACTGACCTTCACCTACATTCACCATCAACCACCACCAAACACCAACATTCTGCACCAAACACCAATAATCTCCAATAAAGACTACAAACACTAACATTCTCCAACATTCTCCGTCAAACATCACCAACACTAACCTTCATCAACATTCTCCACTGAAGACCAACAACAAAACTAACCTTCACTAATAGTCTCCAACAACCACCACCAAACACCAATATTCTCCAATAAAGACCACAAACACTAACATTTTACAACATTCTACATCAAGCAGCAACATTCAGAAACACTAACATTCTCCAAGGTTCTACATCAAACACTACCAAACACCAACATTCTCCACCAAACACCAACATTTTCCATCAAATACCAACACACCACCATTCTCCATCAAACACCAACACTTTCCATTGAATACGATCAAACGCCAACATTCTCCATCAAACACCAGCATTCACAAACAAACACTGACATTCACTAACATTCTCCATCAAACACTACCAAACACTACCTAACACCACCAGCTGTCTCCATCACACACCAACTTTCACAAACACTAACGTTCACCAACGTTGTCCATCGAAGACCAACATTCACAAACCCTGGCATTCACCAAAATTCTTTCTCAAAGACCAACATTCACCTACACCAACATTCACCTAAACATTATTCTCCATCAAACACCAACAATCTCCAACGAACACCATAAGCACCAACATTCACCAACAGAGTTCAACAATGACCAATTAAACATTCTTAAATATATACCACCATTCTAATGTCTAATTCGTCATTATTATCTGTTACAGAAATACAGCTTATCTTCTGAAAATTTAACATGGATTCCTTTTGTTCTTTGATTTATTGTTTCACTGTATTGTTCTTTTGTTCTCTGCTGTTTACTAGGAACTTGAAAATAATCTGAGTTCACAGGGTGAGAAATTGTGTAATGGTGAAACAAGTTGTTAAGTGTTGTGTAAGGTCCTGGGAGGGAACATGTTGTGTAATGAGAAATGTAAGCATAAGCAGGAAAGAGATAAAGAGCTAAAATAAACTGAAGTGAAACTACTTTTTTCCTTAAAGGAAAAGTTTGGCCTAACATGAAACTGCATAAATAAGTTGCATAATCAGTTGCATGAAATTGATGTTCCCCTTATGCCAAATGTGGTAAATCAGCTAAAACATTTTATCCCCTGGTTAGCACAAATCCAGGCTAGTCCAGATCTTTACAGAATCACCTTAAAAGACACTGTTTGTCTCGGTAACACCATTTGTTATGTTATGTTTTTAGCTCTGTAAAGCCATTTTG
Organism: Pangasianodon gigas; assembly: GCA_022758105.1. Taxonomy (NCBI): domain Eukaryota; kingdom Metazoa; phylum Chordata; class Actinopteri; order Siluriformes; family Pangasiidae; genus Pangasianodon; species Pangasianodon gigas. The sequence continues at coordinate 25,231,376 of CM040458.1, read as the reverse complement.
TGAAGTTTTTGTAGAGATCAGTGTGATGTACAGTGTGAGAAACCACATATGTTTGAGAACTCAATTGAGATGAGTGTGTGATGAAATTTGAAATGCAGTTTCTCTGATGCTAAATCGGTAGCTTTAAGCCTTCCATATATGTTAGCTACATTAGCCTAGAAAAATAGGAACCAAAATTTACACACCATATATGCACAAAACCTGTATATTTATTGATATCTGTAATGTTCTCTCTTTGGCCATTTAATGAAACACTGCTGCTGCACAGGTATTTACCAGCCATTTAAAAATGGCCGCTCACATGTTCATTAATTTATATGGTGGCGTCAGTGAGGAAGACGCTTGAACACGAAGCATTGTTAAAATAACGCACTTTCACTTTTATTGGCAAACCCATTTACAGCACAAAACATGGAATTGTTGGTTTGTCGCAGAACTTATTAAAGGAAGGAAGAAACACACAAACGCATACTTAAGCTATCAAAACACAAACAATAAACATCATATTAACCAGTAGCTACTGGGGCTCATGGGTATGCAAATTAATGTCTGCTTTACTGAGGCACAGTGGTGCTACAGTATTTTTGTATTTTGTTTTTCTCCGCATATCACTCAGTTTAGTTTGTTATACTCGAGTTGAAATTTCTCCCTCTTGGAGTCTGTTTTATATCTGAGCTTGCTGCAGCTACCCGAAACATTTCACGTTGTACATTCAGAAATCTTATACAAATTTTTCATCTCATTGTTTCCTCCCCTGATGTAATTAATGCAATTAGTGTTTGTAAGTTACTCACAACATGTGCACTATTTGCTCATGAAATTTATTCCATTACACACACAAATTGCCACATATTATTTTGAACCCATGAGTCTTGGACCTATGAGTCTTCTAAAGTATAAACTGTTTATAAGTAATTGTTATTTTTGTAAAGTTTCGTCATATTGCATGATTGAACAGTTTGATTTTGTGTAATATGGGCCCAGAAAAGGAGTGACAGTTGTTGAGAAATGCTGTGGGAATGTGTGTGTGTGTGTGTGTGTGGATCAGAATGTGTGGGAGTGTGTAGTAGCTGGATGAATAGTCTGCATTATATTCTCGTTTCATGCTCTCCCACTAGTCACTGTCTGAGATGTCCCAAAATCCAGGTGTAAACATTATGACTAAAAGCTCATGATTTAGTCTCGCTTTATCTTATCAGTCCAAATTCCTTACTAAATCTGTTTGATCTTCCTGTGTTCGATCAGACCAAGGAAGACAAAGTTTGCAATATGTTTATGTTTGAAAACTGAAGAGCTCAAAAAGTAGAAATTTGAAAGTTTAATAGAAGACACAGAAGAGCTGTATTTGGTCATTGGCATACTAATGCTTTTGAAAAGCACAAACCATTAAGGCACAAACATTTGTCTCAGTACAGTTTGTTTATATTGAAGGTCTCATCTCTCTTCCTTTTCTGTTCCTTTCTTTTCATCTGGTTCACAAACTAGACAAGATTTGTATGATCTATCACTCTGTATTTGGATAAAAATGCAGTAACGTATGCGGATGCGTCAGCAGTGTTTCTGAGAAAAGCTGCTCTCATGATTAGGGGAAGTTGCATATATCTAATGCACGGCATCTGGAGCCCACAATTTCCCACCACCATCTCACATTACTCACCCCATCTCTCACACATCTGACAGGTGGGTAACTAAATGTTTCCTTGATGTGTCATGACCGTTTAGTCAATGCACAGTGAAATCACATATACTGGGTTTCATGTAGCCAAAGGCAGTGGTTAATGTTCCATGGTAGTGACAGAAACACTGGGGCCGCCAGAAGGTAGTCTCACAAGCCAAACTTCCCCTGTTGCTAGGAAGTCTGGTATGGTTTGGTTACGAACATGGTCAAGAACCACTTACTTTGACAAGAAGAGGTCATTTTACTGACAAGACAGATGAACAACCAAAAAAAACCACATTTTGCATAGCCTGTTGGCAAAGACACAAGTATATCTCATTTACTCCCTACTAACTTCTTTAAACAAAACTCGAAACAGTGGCCAAGAAATGTTTGGTGTCTGAAGGCGGAAATTGCTAAAAAGTATAGACATCTCTCTCATCCAATTTTTAAAAAATATAAATATCTTCCTCAAACCACATCCAATCTTCACTGATTTCTTGCTAATGGTTTTAGACACAGTGTGACTTACTATCTTCTGTAAACATTAACAAAACTTCACAGTGTACTGTAGCTGATCACTGTAATATTTATGGGGCGGCCATCTTGGACAACTATAAATACTATTTTCCTCAGCACAGATTAGTATTATCTGGCCACCTTGGCTCCGTTCCCATGGAATGAAAGTTAAATTTCAGTGGAAAATATGGGTTTAACAGAGATAGATAACTTTTACCAGAGAAAGATAACTTAAGTGTCTGTTCCACTATATGGCCAAAAGTATGTGGCCACCTGACCATCACACCCATATGTGGTTCTTCTCCAAAGTTGGAAGCACACAATTGTATAGAATGTCTTTGTGTGCTGTAGCATTACAATTTCCTTTCACTGGAACTAAGAGGCCCAAACCTGTTCCAGCATGACAATGCCCCTGTGCACAAAGTGAGCTCCATGAAGACATGGTTTGCCAAGGCTGGAGTGGAAGAACTCGAGTCTCCTGCACAAAGCCCTGACCTCAACCCCATGAACACCTTTGGGATGAACTAGAATGCTGACTGCACTCCAGGCCTCCTCACCCGACATCAGTGCCTGACCTCATTAATGCTCTTATGGCTGAATGATCACAAATACCCACAGCCACACTCCAAAGAGTGGAGGTTATTATAACAGCAAAGGGGGACTACATCTGGAATGGGATGCTCAACAAGCACATGTGGGTGTGGGCTTTTGGCAATATATGTAGTGCAGTTGCAGTTTTGACCTCCCCCGCATCTGCCAAGATTAGATCTAGAAGCATGCTATGACTGTCTGGAGACTTCCTGTGGGTGGTGGTTAAGGTCTAATGATTTCACATTTGTATTAGATCATTTAAAAGATAATGCTTCTTCCTCTATTTGATCCACATGTATGCACTTTAAAAATACTTGTAAATCCAGATAAGTATGGAAGTGACACAACCAACCATCTGATCAACATAGTATAGTACATCAGCTGTGATTTTATTGGACCAGTTGGATCCAGAGGTTTCTTCCATTTTCCAGGACTGCTTTTGTTTTTGTCAGTTATTCAAACACAATTTCGTCCAATTACACTTCTCATTGGGACTGCATTATTTTTCAGAGGCAGGGTGTGTTCTTGTTGAGGGAAAGCAGTAGGTGCTATTGCTTGAATTAAATACATACATTGGATATAAAAAGTCTACACACCCCTGATAAAATGGCAGGTTTTTGTGATGAAAAAATGAAACAAAGATAAATCATGTCAGAATTCTTTCCACCCTCAATGTGAAATTTATAATGTATAAAAAATTAAGTGAAAAACAGTCAGAAACATTTTAGGGAAAATAGGAAAAAAAATTTTTTTTTAAAAGTTACAATAACCTGGTTGCATACTGTAAATGTGCACACCATTTGAATAATTGGGGACGTGACTGTATTCAGAATGAACCAATCACATTCACTCTCATGTTCAAAAGTAATTATCATACAGCTGTCATCAATGAAATTATTCTGGTTAACCCCAAATAAAGACCAGCTGTTTCTGTAGGATTTTCTTCCCACCTTTTTGGTTTCATCTGACTGCTGAAGTCATGGTCCCCAAGAGCTTACAAAGCATGTACAGGCTGTCAGTGTCGAAAGGTATCAGTCAGGAGAGGGGTACATAAAATTTCCAAAACACTATATGTACCATGGTACACTGTGAAGGCCATCATCAACAAGTGGAGAAAATGGAGAACCACAGTGACCTTAGCAAGAACAGGACGTCCCTCCAAAATTTATAAAAGGACAAGACAAAAACTTACCAGGGAGGCTGCCAAGAGACGTACAGAAACATTAAAGGAGCTGAAGGAATATCTGACCAGTACTGATTACTCTCTGCATGTGACAACAATCTCTCGTATTCTTCATGTCTGGGCTATGGGGGTATGGTGGCTAGATGGAAGCCCTTTCTCACAAAAAACATCTAAGTTCAACTAAATCACCAACTAAAGCACATCACCAAAAGAACATCATACCTAAGGTGAAGCATGGTGGTGGCAGCATCATGCATTAGGGCTACTTTTTTCAGCCAGAACTGGGGCTTTTATCAAGGTGGAGGGAATCACGAATAGCTACAAATACCTGTCGATTTTAGTGTAAAACTTTCAGGTGTCTGCTAGTAAGCTGAAGATGAAAAGAAATTTCACCTTTCAGCACGAAAATGACCCAAAGCGTACATCCAAGTCAACAAAGAAATGGCTTAACCAAATGAAGATCAATGTTTTTGAATGACCTAGCCAGAGCCCAGATCTGAATCCAACTAAAAATCTGTGGGGTGACCTGAAGCAGGCTGTGCTCAGGAGATGCCCTTACAATTTGATGGATCTAGATGTTTTTGCAAGATGGTGTGGGAAAATATTGCCAAGTCAAAATGTGCCACGCTGACAGACTCTTACTCAAAAAGACTGAGTTTATAGACTTTATAAATCCATCGTAACTCCAGAACAATTTAAGACAAAGCAAACAGTATGAGATTTGTAGACAGAGTTCGGTTTTATATAATCATTTCACAAAGCCTATTAACACTAAGCTATCAACATGGTATCTTCATCTTGACATTATGAAATCTTGCAGTGATATGGCCATGGAAGAACTAATCCCAGAAAAAAAAAATCATGCAAACTATACCAGGTTTCTACTGTTTCCTGGCAGGGTACATTTTCATGATGAAAACTCAAATGAAAAGTTTTGTTAATGCCTCTTTAGCTATAACGAAACAATAATTAACCTTTCTATTAAAAAAATATGTGATGAATTGTAAAGCCATTTTTATTCTCAGTGAATAAAAATGAGACAAAATGGTTGAATGGACAGAGGTGATTTCTTATCCATCATCTTTGCACACTTCCAAGGGAATTAATTAAGATTAAGAAGCATAGTAAGTGGTCTCATGCACTGCACTCCTGTCTCCATCTGTGATGATAAAGTGAAGGCTCTGTGATTGTTGGTAACATTGACCTTATTTTTCTGCTACTGCTTTTCATTTATTGCATATGGGGAAAAACTTCATAGTGTCTGTCTTGTTAGTCTAATATACGGCTAGCTAGCTAGAACGGATGACAATTTGTCAATAATTTAATTTTATTAAATATATGCAGCATAACAAATCACTAGCATAATGTTATTAAATGTGTTTCTTTCCAGTGAATGAGTTGTTGCATCATTGTAGCTGAGTTTTAGCCACTTCAGAACATTCATTTAGCTAACACATGTGAAAGAAAGCTTTAGTCAGCTCGTAAGGCAATGTGCATCAGTAAAAAGATCTGATGTTCCATTTAAGAAGGAAATAAAAGAATGGAACATTATTGCATTTGTTTTTTAGGAACTATAAATGAAAATATAGGTGAAATTTGATTAAAAAGGAGAAAAACTGTTCTGTTTTAGCTGACTAAAATTGCTGTGTACTTTCATCAACTAAATCTACACTGCAACTAAGAAAAGCCAAATAACTAGAATATGACTAAAACTATTACTTATTTTCATCCAGAGACTAAAACTAAATTTAGATTAGCTGTTAACACCAATTCCTTGTTTGTGTAATGCTGTGTAATGGTTAATGATGATATTTAGTGTTGATAGAGTGTTCAAGGTCCTGGTGTTTTATCAGGTGATTAGTGAATGTTTCACTGTTACATGTGTTTGTAATGGCAACCCTGTGCTAATATACAGCAGT